>JBBBDQ010002084.1:357500-517500 GCA_037127315.1 Ascarosepion bandense
TAGTATAGATAAATCCTGATTGTGATTTGAATTAGTGTAAATTATAATAATTTACATTAGTTTCATTTTAAAAAAAGTGTTTATTTTGAAAAATTGTGGAATGTGGCGTTAATATCATTTTACAGCAAAGGTTGTTTCGATTTTTTTAATTTTTAATTTTAATTTTTGAAATCTTTTGTTTTCTTTATTTTTATGATTATTATATTGATAGGTATTTTTTTTTATTTTTTCCTTGTTTTTTATAGAATGAGTATTATTATTATTACTATCATTATTATTAAAGTTTGATAGAAATTTTGTTTGACACACACACACACACACACACACACATATATTATTACGAATTTCTATTATTATAATCTTTTACAATTATTTTATTATTATTGTCTATTATTAATATTATTATTATTTAAGTTTTTTTTTAAAATTATATTTTAATCTTTATTTAGTTTTTCTTACTAGGAATTATTATTTTAATTTTATTTTAAATAAATTACGACTAGTGGTTATATAGTAGTTTATATTAGGATGTATGATTTATGATTTATTTTTCACCGCAATTATCCCTATAATCGGTATATTTTAATTCAAGAGGAAATCCCATGTCGCGTTTCTAAGAATGAATATTAATGTAATAGACGTTGGTTTGATATAGGAAGCTTATTTTAAATTAATTTAATTTAAATTCTTTTCTATATTGTTCTCATCTCTTTCTTTTTATTTTTCTCCTCTCCCTCTTTTTATGTTTATCTTTCTAACGCTGCATTTTTATTTTTTAATGATTTAATTATTTTAACTGAATTTTTTAGAAATTAATAGGATATTTTGGGATACTAGTAAGAGTAGTTATTTTTTCAAATTTTATTGAAATTATGTTGCACAATTTAATTTTGTACCGTAGATATATCCCATTATATTTTAAATCAAACTTCAATGCTAAATTTTGACATGTATGTTAATATCATATTACAGCTAAATTTTCCACGTCAGGTTAATATTAGTTTACAGCAAAAGCTTGTTTTATTTTTTATTTTTATTTTTTTATTTTTATAATTATTATATTTATAGGTATTTTTGTAATTTCCTTTGTCTTCTTTTGTGATAGAATGAATATTATTATTATTATTATTATTATTATGTCATTTTTCATCATATTTCGATTTCTGCTTTGGTCTCACTACCAACCAAGTCTGCGGGGAGACCTAAGGCAGGTAGTGGCGTGTTGTTATGGCTCCATTTCATGTTTTTCTATCTTCCCTATCATCCTCAGCATTACATAGATAAAGTTTTCCTTAGTGTGTGGGCTGTACTTAATAAGACAATTTTTTGTATATCTCTTAAGCTGGGGTTTCCAGGGATTCTTTCAATGTGTTGTTTTGTTCCATTTTTTATCATTCCAAGTGCACCTACTATCACTGGCACAACTCTTGTTTTCAATTTCCACATTTTTTCTATTTCAATTTCCAGGTCTTTATATTTTGACAGTTTTTCAAATTCCTTGATTGCTATGTTACAGTCCGCTGGACAAGCCATATCAATTAATAGACAAGTTTTCTCCTTCTGGTTTTTAACAATAATGTCTGGCCTGTTTGCTTCAATTTTTCTGTCTGTGTAGATGGTGTAATCCCATAGAATGGTTACATCTTCTATTTCTGTAACCGGTGCTGGATGATGTTCATACCAATGTTTGTTTACAGCTTTTCCATAATGTTTGCACATTGTCCAATGTAAATATTGTCCAACTCTATCGTGGCGATTTTTATATTCGTTTGGGGCAAGCACAGAACAGCCTGAGATTAGGTGGTCTATTGTTTCTTGGTGTTTATCACAAAACCTGCATTTTGGATCCATATTATTATGCATAATATTTGCCTGAAAGTTTCTCGTGAAAAGACTTTGGTCGTGTGCTGCAAGTATAAATCCTTCAGTTTCAGACTTTAATCCAGATGCACGTAACCATCGATGAGTATTAACTTTGTCAACATTGGATTTATTGGCACGTACTGGATATTGGCCATGCAGAGGTTTGTCTTGCCAGCGCTGTTTCATCTTTTCAAGAGCTTTATCTTTGGCTTTCATTTTCATATTTTTTGCCGCAATAGTTGGTTCTTGGCTTCTGTTTGGCTTTTCTACAGAATCTACTAACTGTAAATCTTGTTTATATTTACTGCCTTCTTTTATTATTGAATATTTTTTCTTTCTTTCTTCATGTTGCCTTACTAATTGTATCATCCAATCCTTTGTTGTTTCTATGTATGTTAGTAAGCCAATAGTTGTTGTCTTGTATGACAATTCCAGCTGAATAAGACCCCTTCCACCTTCTTTACGGGGTATGTATAGACGGTCTACATCAGCCTTTGGATGATGCATCTTATGCTTAGAAAGAAGCTTTCTTGTTTTAGCATCCATTCGTCTGATGTCGTTTAGAGTCCAGTTTAAGATGTTGAAGCTATATTGGACAACTGGGATTGCAAGGCTATTAATGGCCATAACTCTGTTCTGTGAATTTAATTCAGTTTTTAATATCATTCGTAGCCTTCTATAGTACTCTTTACGCACTATTTCTTTCATTTTTTTATGGTGAATGTTTTCGCTCTCATTTACACCTAGGTATTTATAAGCTTCTTCTGGTTTTAATTCTTTTATTGTTACAGCAGGGTCTAGGCTAATTGAGGATGTTTCTTGTATTGATCCACGTAAAACTGTAGCTTTAGCACATTTATTCAAATTAAATTTCATTCCAATGTCTTCGCTGAAGCATTTTACAGTTTGCAGACCTTCCAGCTCATTATCATTCTTAGCATATAACTTTAAGTCATCCATGTAAAATAGATGGCTTATTTTCTTTTGGCCTATTTTATAACCACATTCTGTCTTATTAAGTTGACTGGTTAGTGCTATTAATGATATGCAGAATAGTAAGGGAGATAAAGAATCACCTTGAAATATACCTCTTTTGATGTTTATTTCATCAGACTTATAGGTTCCATTTATATGATTGAGGTAAAGGGTTGTTTTCCATATAGACATGCACTGTTTGATGAAATTGATGATGACGGGCGATATCTTGTATATATTTAAAGTTTATTATTATTATTATTATTATTATTGTACTATACTTATCTGCCCTTGGCATTTTGTTAGTGTAATTACTTCCCTTACTTGCATTCGTCAGTTGACGAATTGCTTAGTCAGGAAATGTTTTGTTGATTAAATCCTTGTTAAGGAAAACCAGTCTTGTCAACTCATTTCAATTTAATCAACAAAACATATTCAACAGTATGGATAAATACTTGAAGCCGGAACGTTTGGGCACCCCTCCTAATACAACATCCTCAAGTAAGCACTTTAATCACTGGCTTCGAAGTTTCTCGTCGTTCCTACGTAAAATTGTTGACCCTAACATCCATACTGATTTGGATAAACTCGATACACTGATAAACTGTATTTCTTCTGAGGTATACGAATACATTGCTGAATGTGATACGTTTGATAGTGCAGTTAACCGTCTGAAAGAACTGTACATAAAACCCCCGAACGAAGTTTTCGCCCGGCATTTACTTGCCACTTGCGGCCAAAAAGAGGAGGAAAATATTGACGAATACGTGCAAAGACTACAGTTACTAGCGAAAGAATGTAACTTTAAACCAGTTGATGCGATTCAAAACCGAGACGACTGTGTCAGAGATGCATTCGTCACAGGTTTACGTTCAAACGTTATTCGACAACGGCTACTTGAAAACAAAACACTGCATTTAAATATAGCTATCGACCAAGCTAGAGCGCTCCATGCAGCTCAGAAAAATTCAGAAGCATATACATACACTCAAACACCAATTGTGGGTGCAGTTTCTCAGGAAAATAACTGTACCGGTGTCCAGTCAACGGTCCCCATTAATGCTTGTTGTGCAGCTTCGGCTAACACCAAGTATACGTGTTTTTTTTTTGTGGAGGACCTCGTCATAACAGAAGTGTGTGTGCAGTGTGAGAAATATATTCACATAGCTTAGCGCTTAAGCAGTGAAAGGAAATTATCAAACATAACAAGACATACCTGGTATAGAAAAAACAATTTATTTGTCTTGCAAAAATATGCTGAATTTTGCTGCTACAGTGTAGCTTGGTATAGTCTCTTTTCTCTGCTTAGCTTGGTATAGTATCCTCCGTCTATGAGTGGGATGAAAAAGACACAAGGAACTGCGATCCGCGACGTACAGGAACTTTCTTCTGGGTCAGCTTCTTTCACAGTTTCTTATCTTGGTATAAGATGATAGTGCTTAGAGAATTTTTCTCTAGGAAGGCAAGGCTTTGCCCATAGGGTATCCTTTTTAAGGTAAGAAGGGTAACAAGAGATTTTCTCTGTTACAAAGTTGTGGCATTAGCCTAAAAGATTACAAAGAATTGGTAAGATGGTCTCGATATAGCGAGACAAGTGGGCGCCAATTTAGGCCCTGCTGCAACAAAAATCCGGAGCGGCACAAATACGTCCGATACTGTTCGTGCTAGCTGAAAAAAGGAGAGAACAAAACCATCAGAAAAAAAACATAAAGCCTCTGGTAAAGCCCGCCTAAAGTTCAAAACGAGGTTCGGGTTAAATCAGCCAATCAGGAGACCCGTTACATCTGTAAATTTCCGACAGCAGCAAGAAACGCTACATGTTTTAAATGTAAAAAAGAAGGCCATTTCTCAAAAATGTGCCGTTCGAACCCAAATACGACATCTGCTGCAACATGCTCTCACAGACTCGCGACAATGTTGATATCCAACACTACGTCTGCCTCCTTAGGATCCCTAAAACAGGCTGCATTATACGTATTGGTCGGGAAAAATGGCGCCGGTACGGCGCTAATGGATACGGGGAGCTCAGGATCCTTTATCTCCCTCAGTTATGTGAGGAAACACAAAATACAAATAAAACCTGCTACTGGTAACGTGTCCATGGCGTCATCATCACTTAAAGCTTCTATCAAAGGACAGTGTACGGTGGATTTGAACCTTCTGGGTGAGTGGTATCCAAATGTAAAACTTTCAGTTCTACCCAACCTCTGCTCTGATATTATTCTTGGCCAAGATTTCATGTCACAACATTCCACTATATCTTTTGCATTCGGTGGCTCTAAGAAAGATCTTGAAATCTCTCATCCTATCTCCTGTAGTGTGCCCTCGGCATTAGTGGACACACCATCTTTATTTTCCAACATTGATCCAGACTGTAAACCTATTACAACTAAATCTAAAAGGTGTGGAGAGGGTGACAGACGTTTCATACAGACTGAGATTGAGAAAATGATCAGAGAGGGTGTAATTCAGGAAAGTACTTCCCCTTGGAGGGCTCAGGTTTTAATAGTAACAAATGAACGTCAAAGAAAGAGACTAGTAGTCGATTATAGTAGAACAATTAACAGATTTACTAGATTGGATGCTTATCCATTACCAAGAATGGATGACTTAGCCCAGGAAATATCAAAATTTAAAGTTTATAGCTCATTGGATCTGAAGAGTGCATATCACCAGATACCAATAAAAGAAGAAGATAAGCCTTATACAGCATTTGAAGCTAACGGTAAACTTTACCAATTTTGTAGAATTCCTTTTGGAGTGACCAATGGTGTTGCATGTTTCCAAAGGATAATAGACAAGATTATTAAGGAAAATAATCTAACGGGAGTGTATGCCTATGTAGACAACATTGTCGTAGTCGGGAAAAATCAGCAAGACCATGATGAGAACTTAGAAAAATTAAAAAAGATTATTACCCAGTATAACCTCACTCTCAATGAAGAGAAGTCCGTGTTCTCTAAAACATCCATTGATTTTCTCGGCTACAGTATATCACAGGGCTTACTTAGACCTGATGCAGAACGTCTACGGCCATTAAGAGAGTTACCTATTCCTCAGAACAAAACCTCTCTGCGTCGAGTGCTTGGATTATTCTCTTACTACTCCCAGTGGATACCCAAATTCTCTGATAAGATTAGACCCTTAATAACAGCTAATTCATTCCCCCTTGATCCAGAATCGATAAAAACATTTGAAATCTTCAAGGAGGAAATTGAAAAGGCCTTATTGCACTCAGTCGACGAAAAGATACCTCTTGTAGTAGAAACCGATGCCTCTGATACTGCTATTGCAGCCACTCTCAATCAAGCAAACCGTCCAGTAGCATTCTTTTCACGCACACTTACGACTACAGAACGAAAACACTCTTCCGTAGAAAAGGAGGCTTGTGCAATAGTAGAGGCAGTTAAAAAGTGGTCACATTATCTATCAGCACGACGTTTTGTGATAGTCACAGATCAACAAGCTGTGAATTTCATGTTTGATGCAAGAAGGCATGGAAAGATCAAGAACAGCAAGATCGAAAGATGGAGAATGGAATTGGGGTGTTACGAGTACGATATCATGTACCGACCAGGGAAAAACAATATTCCAGCCGATACGCTCTCGCGTGTCCAGTGCAATGCACTCGACAACATGGGAAGATTGCATGAAATACACGAACATCTTTGTCATCCGGGTATAACCAGGTTAGCTCATTTTGTTAAAGTAAGGAATCTTCCGTACTCTATTGAAGAGGTTAAGAGAGTGTGTGCAGCATGTGCAGTGTGTGCCAGATGGAAACCACGCTTCTATACACCAGAAGCTGGACGCCTAGTCAAAGCTACACAACCAATGGAACGACTCAGCATTGACTTTAAGGGGCCCCTTCCTTCAACTTCGAAAAACCGTTACCTATTAACGGTTATAGATGAGTACTCACGTTTCCCTTTTGCTTTCGCATGTACAAGCACTAATTCAGACTCTGTAATACAGGGTCTAAGTCAAATATTCATAGTATTTGGCATGCCATCCTACATCCATTCGGATAAGGGTGCATCCTTCTTATCAAAGGAAGTACGTGAATATCTCACCAATCTCGGGATTGCTACTAGCCGGACAACGCCTTATCACCCCCAAGGAAACGGTCAGTGTGAAAGGTATAACGGGATTATATGGAAACACACATTATTAGCCCTAGCCTCAAGAAATCTCATGGAATCGCAGTGGGAAACGGTTTTGCCTGAAGTGCTACACTCCATAAGATCTCTTCTTTGTACCGCTACTAATGCCACACCACATGAAAGACTCTTTTCATATCAACGGCGAACTCCCAGCGGCCATTCCTTACCCACTTGGCTATCTAAGCCAGGGCCTGTTCTTTTGCGTCGCCATGTCCGAGCGAGTAAGTACGAACCATTGGTTGACGAAGTAGAGTTACTCGAAGCAAATCCCCAATATGCACACATAAGATTCACCAATGGTCGCGAATCTACAGTCTCTGTAAGCGACCTAGCACCAGCAAGGATCTCATTACAAAGCGAGAATGTTGTAGATGATATCCAGAAAGACCTAAATGATTCTACACCCACTAATGAATCTCCCAAGGAAAAAGTAGATAGTAACGATTCACAAACTATCGTTAACTCAGAAATTGTATCTTCTCCAAGTGATTTAAATATTATTCCTCCTCAAGTAATGTCAAGAACTCCTGATATACCCAGACGATCCCAACGGGAAATTCGTAAGCCAAAGAGGTATGATGAACCGTAAAAAAAAAAAAAAAAAAAAAAAAGGAGGGGGAGAATGTACTATACTTATCTGCCCTTGGCATTTTGTTAGTGTAATTACTTCCCTTACTTGCATTCGTCAGTTGACGAATTGCTTAGTCAGGAAATGTTTTGTTGATTAAATCCTTGTTAAGGAAAACCAGTCTTGTCAACTCATTTCAATTATTATTATTATTATTATTATGTTGTTGTTGTTGTTGTTGTCATTTTTCATCATATTTCGATTTCTGCTATGGTCGCACTACTAACCAAGTCTGCGGGAAGACCCAAGGCAGGTTGTGGCGTGTTGTTATGGCTCCATTTCATGTTTTTTCTATCTCCCCTCTCACCCCTAGCGTTACATAGACAAGGTTCTTCTTAGTGTGTGGGCTGTACTTAATAAGACAATTTTTTGTATATCTCTTAAGCTGGGGTTTCCAGGGATTCTTTCAATGTGTTGTTTTGTTCCATTTTTTATCATTCCAAGTACATCATTATATAACAATATTTTGGGACGGCGATAATTAATTTAATTAATTAATTAATAACCATAATCGGAAAATCTTTTAATTGCTATTATAGATCATAAGAGAACATACTAAGAAAAATTTCCTTTATCCTCCGAATATGAGCAAAGGAAAACGAAGGTGATTAATTTTATTAACTAATTATTAACTGTGTAGCTGAAAAATCTTTATCTTTAAAAAGAAAGCAGGGACGAAAAATAACACCTGGTATTTCTCTATTATTGTAAACTGGAAAGAAGAGAAAGAAAAGGGAAATGGATTTGTTTAATGTCATAGAGTCGATTTCGGTCCACCCAAAGAAAGCTAACAATTGTCATTTTAAACATAAGGGGAAAGATAAATTTGTTATTTTTTCTGGGTAAAGGAAAAGGAGATTTCGTTTTGTATCCGATTGTCTCGCTAGCATGAATTGTGAAAAGAATTGAGATAACAAATGTTTTGATTCCGAGTCGAAGTAATTTAAAGAAAATATATTTTCACTGACATCAGTGTAGGACAGATAACAAGGCATTCTTGTCGTTTGAAAATATAGGTGACTCAGAGAATAAATATTAAAAACAGGTGCGGAGAAATTATTATTTGGGTAACAATGTCAATGGACCCATGTCAACTTGTTTTGGGCAAAGCCAATTCAAAAAGGTTAATATCTAATATTTAAAAAAAAAATCCCCGAAATTGTTTCGTGAGAAAGAAAAAAACTTTGAGAGAGAAAATTCGGTTAAGTCCAGCCCAGAAAAGCGGTATGGGAAGATGACGTCATAAGATCGAGAGAGATTCCATTGGTCCTGTGAACAAGCCCCGAAAGGGGGAGACGACTAACAACTGACGTCATGGAAAGAAGACTAATCCCATTGGGTAAACCACAAGCAACAACGAGTAGCAGTTAACCTCAGGATTTTATTGGTCACCGAGACCGTCGACCGTCGGCCCCACACCATGGCATGGACATAAATACAGGATCCCGAGGGACCAAAATCAGTTGGCGTAGAGTTGGATTGGAGTTGGGACCCAGCGGCGGTACGAGTCAGTTCTGTTTCAGTTCCAGTTACCGGCCTAAAGATGTAACGACGAAGATAGGCGCCATGTTGTTGGGCGCCAACCGCAGAGCCTGCCGGCCAGTCAAAGTTACAGAAAGAACAGAAGAGAATTTGCAGACAAAGTTTTTGGGTTAAAGTTCGAGTCGGAGCACAGTCCAGTCGGAGTGAAGTTTTTGAGATCGACAACTGAATGCAGTTTCCAGTTGCAGTTGGAGTCGACAGCAGAAGCCTGATGCCGGCTAACCAGAGTTAAAGACAAGAAATTTTACAGACAAAGTTTTGTGTTGAGGTTGCAGGGATCGACAAAGTAGTTGCAGCTCGAGTGGCAGAGAGTTCGATTTCCCGGTCCAGAGACGTAATGACCAAAGACAGTTCCCAACCAAAGAAGTAAAGAGACAGAGATTACCATGACGTTGGGTGCCGACCGTAGAGAAGCCTGTCGCCAATCAACCAACCAGAGTTAAGAGACAGACAGGAGAATTTGCAGACAAGTCTGAAATTGCTAACTGAAAGAGAATTGCCCAGCACTTTGGCAAAACAAGCAACAAGTTGACTAGACTTAAAACGAACTTAGACTTCTGTACGGAGCAGCAAGCTGCAGCCAGCCGGATTCTTCGTTATTGCTTAGGAGAATAATCCGATTTACCTAAGAAACGTCCGTTCCGCTACCAGTTGATAGAAGCAGGGATGGGAAATTATTCAAGAGACTATTGTGTATAATCTGTATATAAAGACGTTATTTTACAACACTTTTCAGCCGTCGGTCCACTTATTTTCCTTGATGCTATATTTCTTTCTTTTATTACTCAATTGTGTGCACACTTCCCGGTTTGGTTTAGTTCGGCGGAGAGACAGCTAGTGGAGAACTCGAGTGACTACCTTGTGATTAATCAACACAGCGTGAGACAAGGGAGAACACCGTGACAGAGTCAATCTACGACTAGCTGACTGGGTCGAAACCAACAGCGACCGGTCGGGCAGTGGCATAATTATCACTGGCACGACTCTTGTTTTCAATTTCCACATTTTTTCTATTTCAATTTCCAGGACTTTATATTTTAACGGTTTTTCGAATTCCTTGGTTGCTATGTTACAATCCACTGGACAAGCCATATCAATTAATAGACAAGTTTTCTCCTTCTGTTTTTTAACAATAATGTCCGGCCTATTTGCTTCAATTTTTCTGTCTGTCTAGATGGTGTAATCCCATAGAATGGTGACATCTTCTATTTCTGTAACCGGTGATGGGTGATGTTCATACCAGTGTTTGTTTACATATTTTCCATAGTGTTTGCACATTGTCCAATATAAATATTGCCCCATTCTATCGTGACGATTTTTATATTCATTTGGGGCAAGTACAGAACATACTGAAATTAGATGGTCTATTGTTTCTTGGTGTTTATCACAGCACCTGAATTTTAAATCCACATTATTATGTATAATATATGCCTGAAAGTTCCTAGTGAACAGACTTTGGTCTTGCACTGCAAGAATAAAGCCTTCAGTCTCAGACTTTAATCCAGATGCACGTAATCATCGATGACTATTAACTTTATCAACATTGGATTTATTGGCACATTCTGGATATTGGCCATGCAGAGGTTTGTCTTGCCAGCGTTGTTTTATCTGTTCAAGAGCTTTATCCTTGGCTGTCATTTTCATATTTTTTGCTGCAATAGTTGGTTCTTGGCTTGTTTTGCTTTTCTACAGAATCTACTAAATGTAAATCTTGTTTGTATATACTGCCTTCTTTTATTAATGAATATTTTTTATTTTTGTTTTCAGGTTGTTTGACTATCCAGTCCTTTGTTGTTTCTGTGTATGTTAGTAAGCCAATAGTTGTTGTCTTGTATGACAATTATAGCTGAATAAGACCTCTTCCACCTTCTTTACGGCATATGTATAGACGGTCTACATCAGCCTTTGGATGATGCATCTTATGCTTAGAAAGAAGCTTTCTTGTTTTAGAATCCATTCGCCTGATATCGTTTAGAGTCCAGTTTAAGATGTTGAAACTATATTGGACAACTGGGATGGCAAGGCTATTAATGGCCATAATTCTGTTCTGAGAATTCAATTCAGTTTTTAATATCAGTTGTAGCCTTCTATTGGACTCTTTACGCACTATTTCTTTCATTTTTTTTATGGTGAATTTTTTCACTCTAATTTAAACCTAGGTATTTATAAGCTTCTTCTGGCTCTAAATCTTTATTGTTACAGCAGGGTCTAAGCTAATTGAGGATGTTTGTTGTAGTGATCCACGTAAAACTGTAGCTTTAGCACATTTATTCAAATTGAATTTCATTCCAATGTCTTCGCTGAAGCATTTTACAGTTTGCAGAAGACCTTCCAGCTTGTTGTCATTCTTAGCATACAACTTTAAGTCATCCATGTAAAATAGATGGCTTATTTTCTTTTGGGCTATTTTATAACCACATTCTGTCTTGTTAAGTTAACTGGTTAGAGCTATTATGCAAAATAGTAAGGGAGACAAAGAGCCGCCTTGAAATATACCTCTTTTGATGTTTATTTCACCAGACCTATAGGTTCTATTTATATGATTGAGGTAAAGGGTTGTTTTCCATATCGACATGCATTGTTTGATGAAATTGATGATGACGGGTGATATCTTGTATATATTTAAAGTCTTTAAGATCCAGGAATGTGGTACACTATCGAATGCCTTACGATAATCTATCCAGGCAGTACTAAGATTTCTCTTTGCATTGTAGCAATTTTCCAGGATCATTCTGTTAATAAATAATTGGTCCTTACATCCATAACAGCCACGTTTGCACTCTTTTTGTTCAAGCGGTAGTGTGTCATTTCTTTCCAAGAAATATGTCTGTTTTGTTATTATTATTATTATTATGTCATTTTTCATCATATTTCGATTTCTGCTTTGGTCTCACTACCAACCAAGTCTGCGGGGAGACCTAAGGCAGGTAGTGGCGTGTTGTTATGGCTCCATTTCATGATTTTCTATCTTCCCTATCATCCCCAGCATTACATAGATAAAGTTTTCCTTGGTGTGTGGGCTGTACTTAATAAGACAATTTTTTGTATATCTCTTAAGCTGGGGTTTCCAGGGATTCTTTCAATGTGTTGTTTTGTTCCATTTTTTATCATTCCAAGTGCACCTACTATCACTGGCACAACTCTTGTTTTCAATTTCCACATTTTTTCTATTTCAATTTCCAGGTCTTTATATTTTGACAGTTTTTCAAATTCCTTGATTGCTATGTTACAGTCCGCTGGACAAGCCATATCAATTAATAGACAAGTTTTCTCCTTCTGGTTTTTAACAATAATGTCTGGCCTGTTTGCTTCAATTTTTCTGTCTGTGTAGATGGTGTAATCCCATAGAATGGTTACATCTTCTATTTCTGTAACCGGTGCTGGATGATGTTCATACCAGTGTTTGTTTACAGCTTTTCCATAATGTTTGCACATTGTCCAATGTAAATATTGCCCAACTCTATCGTGGCGATTTTTATATTCGTTTGGGGCAAGCACAGAACAGCCTGAGATTAGGTGGTCTATTGTTTCTTGGTGTTTATCACAAAACCTGCATTTTGGATCCATATTATTATGCATAATATTTGCCTGAAAGTTTCTCGTGAAAAGACTTTGGTCTTGTGCTGCAAGTATAAATCCTTCAGTTTCAGACTTTAATCCAGATGCACATAACCATCGATGAGTATTATTATTATTATTATTACGTCTGAGAGAAATTTTGTTTGATACATACATGGATATATAAATGCATATGTATGTAAATACATATGTGTGTGTGTGTGTGTGTGTGTGTGTGTGTGTGGGTGTGTGGGTGTGTGTGTGTGTGTGTGTGAATATATGTATGTATACATATATTTGTTATCTCTTAATTGTTTTATTTGTTATGATTATTTTTTATTATTATTATCTATTATTAGTTTTGCTAGTATTTTAGATAATTTTTAAGATTGTATTTTAATAAATTATATTTTCTTATTGGGAGTTATTATTTTAACTATAGTTAGAATTAATTAAAACTAGTGGTTATAATGTAATTTATGTTAGGATATATGATTTATTTTTCACCATAAATATTTCCTATAGTTTCATTTATTTGGCAATTATTTTGAATTCTGGAAATCAAATTAATCTAATGATATGAATACTGTATAAGTGACACCATGCATAAAAGTGTTACAAAGAGAGAGACAAGAGCAGAAAAGTATGCATCAAATATTTATACATATTTTGAATGCATATTAAATATTTTGTAAGCACTTCAAGATATTTCTTTCTGTGCTCTAAGATATTTACTGTTGCTGTTTTTTTTTTGTACAATAATAGCTTCAAGTATTTTGAGTTTTTCTCTGCAGTGAATGCTTTATAGCATTTAGTTAAGATCTACTTATATTTATATTAGGTCGATAGCAGTACTTTGGTCGTTTGGGATGTGATGATGTTTGATATAAGCACAAACTGTTTTGACAAGAGACAAGTCAAATGATAAAAGAGTTTGCAGTATTTTTAGCCAATGTAAAAATTTAATATTTTTTTATTTATTTATTATTATTATTATTACAAGTGTGGCTGTGTGGTCAGAAATGATAGCAAAATATTTATCTCAATATGCCATCTAAAATGAGAGTAACTTATATTTTGATGCACCTACTATTAAGTATTTTACATTAAGACATAGTAAAAAAACAACAAAATAATCCAAAACCCTGAGCATGACAGGAGGGATATATATATATATATATATATATATATATATATATATATATATATAGTGTATTGAGGCAGTAGATAATTATCTAAACATATATTGTTAAATATAACAGATAAGAAATGTCTATTATGTTTAATTATGAGCCATTCTAAACATTGTATTTTGGCTTTAATTTCAGGTGAAAATAAAGACAAAAATTGTCCAACATTTGGATATTTTTTATTATCCTGGTTCTAAGCTTTTGGCTACAGCCACTCTGAAGATGGCTCATGTGAGCTGAAAGCTTAGAATCAGCATAATAAAAAATATCCAAATGTTGGACAATTTTTTGTTTTCATTTTAACCTGAAACTAAAGCCAAAATATGATGTTTAGAATTGCTCATAATTAAACATAATAGACTTTCATTGTCTGTTATATTTAACAATATATGTTTATATATATATATATATATATATATATATATATATATATATATATATAATAAAGTAGTATCCTTGGTAACTTGTAATATTAATTCCACAGGGGATCGTAATCTGATGAGAACACAATGTTAGAATTTAACAGAGTATTATCATGAAAACAAATTGGATGCCTTTATAAATTCATTGGTAATAGTTTATTTTGCAGAAATTTTACAAATCCATTCCTCAGACCAAAGTTTTTCACAACTGAGGAGTGGTTTTGTAAAATTTCCGTGAAATAAACTATTACCAATGGATTTATAAAAGCATCTAATTTATTTTCACCAATACACACACACACACACACACACACACACACACACACACACACACACACATCTATATATATATATGCACACACAATTGTATTTATTATAAGAAAGAGGATATATATTGATGTAATGAATAGGTAATGAATATGTATACACCTTGGTTCCCCCTCACTGGAATGTGATTGGCTGGTGTCAACCATAAATATAGACTAAGGCGAGGGTGTCCATGGATCTACCACTAGAGATCTCTGACTATTGACTACTCCTATATCTCAGGATATTGCATACGATAAATAGCGTACATTACGTCTATACACTAGATTGTTCTACCCGGTTAGATTTGCCTTAATCACTTAACTACCTCGAATGATATATATATCTCTTTTCGGGATTTATCATATATATATATATATTCTTCACTACTCATAAATTTGCATAAAAGAAAATAAGTCACTGTTAAATAGCAAACACACAGCAAGAGCTTTCATAAAGTTTAATAACTGGTAATAAAGAGAATGAACTGAGCTGAGGCTGCTTTGCTATTGTCTCTCTCGCCATGAGCAGGACAGGAGAAACATGCATGAACACAAAATTATATCAAAAACAAAAGAAACTTTTAAAAAACAGCACAAAAAATGGAATCAACATAACAAAACTGACGACAATTTTGACATAAAAAGTTCCTCTAATTAAAAGAGAAAATATTTCACTAAGACAAATAATAATATATAATATACAATTCATTTTACTCTAAGCAAGGCAATAAAGCCACTAAGACAAAAGGGTATACTGAGGGTGAAAGAATATGAGAAAAAGAAAAACATTATTATTGAGAGATGCCAATATAAGAACAGGAATTAAGAAGAAAACAGATGATGATTGATATTGCATTTAAATTTTTGAAGTTCAAATTTGACTAAAATGCAAGATACTACAAGTGAGAAGTGCAAGAGATTTTTAATGAAATCTGCATAAAAGAAAGATTGCTGTTCAAATACACAATATCTATATATATATATATATATATATATATATATATATATATATGATCAAATGTACTTTTATGTCATGCTATATTTATAGGGGAAAAGTGCTCAATACCCATGATAGAACATGTGTTAATATAAGAAGTGTGGCCTCTGATGTCAACACCGAGTGGCAACTGTCTGTTTCATGCCTGACCACAGGCTTTGAAGATTAAGTTCAAGCATAAACAGACTGTTGCCACTCGGGTTTGACATATTTATTTTACTAAATATTAATCTGTCAACATTTCAGATTTATCATTTACTCTTTTTGTGTACCATTTTAACCCAGGTAAGTACATTTGGGTCACTGATAGCTGCACAGTTTGTTTTATTTTTTAAATGCTTTGTTGTTTCACTAAGTTACTATCATGACACTTCAGTTTCTTTTTTTATTTATCATATATAAATTGTGTTGCATTCTTTAAAAAGAAAGCAAAGTGGAAAGTGTAATCAGGGAAATGTGTTCAAATTCCGAATAGTCCTGTTGTATTTACACAAATTCTCTTGGTAAAGGTAGAAATATAACTTTTTCTCCTACATATTGATTAAATAACAGGTTAGATTTGGCTTTCTAGACTTAATTGCTAACCAGCCTACAAGAAAGAAAACTGAATTCCAAATGGTGGTGAAGGCAACAGGAAACCACTTCATTGCCTTTTCCTAGAAAACATGCATTTTTTTACAGTTAATAATTTTTGGAGAAACATGATCTGTATTCTGAAGGGACATGATAGTAAAAATGAAAAAAGGGGTTATAAAAATGGGGAGGCATGACTGAAGCAGATCTCCAGTTATTATTCATTCATTGGTATTTCTCAAGTGTTTTAATCTGACTTGATACTTTCGCTAACAGCATCTTACAAGATGAATTTGAACTCTGTTTGCTAATTTGATTTTCTACTATATTTCACCTTCAAATTGTGATCACAGAAGTACATCCTATTCCCTGTCTGCTTCAGCCAGCAATAAAGTTTGACCAGCAATCATAGAAAAGGAATAAAATGACTTTATTGCAAATTTCCCAGCCTATTTTTATGTCCTTCTTGACAGGTTAAGAATTTCTTGGGTTACAAGAGAAATCACTTTTGACAGGTTTAATCATTCATGGTAGCTTCTCTTTAAAAGGCAGCATCTTTGTGTGTGTGTGCGTGTGTGTGTGTGCGTGTGTGTGTGAAGCATATTTTTACTTTTCAAATAAAAAAAGAGACATAAAATGCTGAAAAGATTGTTTGTTTTTTCCCATTTTTAATGTCCAGACCAACAGGCAAAAAAGAGACTGATTTTAATAAATTGAAAAAAATATATATTTTTTCATTATTTTAAATATGTTACTTCAGCATATAGGTGATCATGACTCTCCACAAATTTCTTTTCTCTATTATCTGTGAATTATCATACATTCTTGGGAAAGATAATGGAGTGGATTTTCATTGGTTTCTCCATGGTATGAAATTAAGATTTCCTTCCCTTTCACCCAAAGTAAGAGAGCACAATCTATTCTGCAATTTAACCTCCAGCTTGAGGAAGAAAAGATGGATTCACAGATTTCCCAAATGAAAACAAGTGCAAAAGACTAGACCAGAATTTAAACTTGGCTCACCAATTTTCTACTATATATCATTTCACCCCAAGTAAGACAATGATGCCACTAAGACACAGTGGGTTACAAGGAATGAAAGAGAATGAGAATGTCTGTCAGTTTCTACTTTCATGTGCTGTGCTACATATCATCTTGGACTCTACCTAGCTCTGACAAACATAAATTTATTTTCTAATAATTTCACCCCAAGCAAGACAATGATGCCACTAAGACACAGAGGGTTACAGGGAATGAAAGAATGAGAAGGCTTTAGTGAGGAGAAGTGTGGAAAAGGACAATAAATGAACAGAGAAGCCAGAGACTGATATTGCATTTTTTTTTTTAATCATATCACCCCGAGCAAGGTGGTAATGCCACTGATGTGCAGGGGGCTACGTAAGAGTGAAAAGATTGGAAAAAAGAAAGCTGGAAACCACATCCTGAACAGGGAACAAGGGATGAGCCTCTACACCTGTACAATAGACGTGGGTGGAGTGTGAACCGGGTCATAGTTTAGTCTATCTACTCCAATTGAGAAAAAAAATGAAAAAGAAAAAAAAAAGAAAAGTGAAAAGATTGGAAAAGAGAAAGCCGGAAACCACATCCTGAACAGCATTTAAATTTTTGAAGATTGTAGGTGCAGGAAGCACAAAATCAGAAGGAAGATTTTATTGGTGGAAAGTGCAAGAAAAGAAACTATTAAAATAGAAATAATAGTTGTATTTAGTTAGTTCAACAGTAAGATTATGAGACCTAGTTGCCAATCTAATCAGTCAATTAAGTGCCATATGTGATACATGCTTGGGGGATCATGTCTCAAAAGAGACATGACTGGCTGGGGAGAAGAATTATTCACAGTAAGTTGCCATTACTTTCTGCAATAGACTGGTTGTCAACAAAGGTTAGGAAACCAATTTGTCCTGCTTTTTAACTCATAACTGGAGAAAGAAGCAATTAGCCAATCTAATAGCATGACGTTAAATTCATGCAGTTGAGACATTAAGGAAAAATGCTCATCAGAACAATGGTCAAGAAAGTATTTGTAGAAAAGACAGAGGGAAGCCATGTCAGTTTGGTGAGAAAGTGACTGAAGACAAGATTCCAGGTTAGGACCAATTATATTACATACTCTTTCTTGAATTTTATCAAGAATCTTGAGATATATAGCAGGAGCATTAGACCATATTTTTTTTTTTTTTTAATCATATCATCCCGAGCAAGGTGGTCACGCCACTGATGCGCAGGGGGCTACATAAGAGTGAAGAGATTGGAAAAGAGAAAACCCGAAACCGCATCCTAAACAGGGAACAAGGGATGAGCCTCTACACCTGTTCAATAGACGTGGATGGAGTGTGAACCGGGCGATAGTTTAGTCTATCTACTCCACAGCAATATTAAATGCACAGATAAATGGTATTTTTATAAATATGTAAGAAGTTTTCTGATGAGAAGAACTCTCTGGCATGACAGTGAACCAATTTTCCTGTCATCAGACCTAACAACTGATTCAAAGTAATCTCTCCACTTCACATCAGTAGAAAACGTCAGTCTGAGAAGGAGCAAAGGGTTGAGCTCCTGGAGTTTAACATCACCTATGCTGATGGTAGACAGAAAATGATCATTAAATGAAGGCGGTTTTACTTTAGAGGTATTAAAAACTACAAGCCGTTTATTGCCCGAGTTAACCACTGATTGGAGGTCCTTTTTTCAAGAGCAATAGCAAGTTTTGCTTTGTCGGATCTCTCGAACTTGCTATTAAAACAAGAGTACATAGTTGTATCATCCACATAAATACCTAATTGACAACTGATGACATCAGAGAAAGTGATTGAAATGATACAGGATAGAGCCACTCTGGACACCTGCATTAATTATCAAATGAGCACAACCTTTATTACATGACCTGTTAGGAATGATTGGATTAAGTTAAATATTCACCCAGAGACACCATTAACCTTACATTGAGTTTTATGGAGAAATATATTTTGTTCAATACCTAGCCACAACAAATGGAGCAAAAACTTGGAGAGTTGAGTGACAAAAGAGAATTAACTGAAATTATGGAGTGAAAGATGATTTTAGCAATGGATAGATTATATTTGATCTGTTGGCTGAGTATTGATATCAACCCTAGATATGTCTACTTTTTCTTCTTTAACCAGTAGACTCTTAGTAGAGTATAGGGGAACAACCAAACTTAAGTCAGAGTTGTCATTCTCCTAAATTGGGTTCCAAACAAGTTTAGAGAGCACAGTCTACCCTACTATTTACTGGAAGATTAGAAGAAACAGATTCATACCTTCCTCAAAATTATTTCTGTGAAAACAAATGCAATGGTTTAGAACTTGGCTCACTATGTGCCAATAACCATAACAGAGTCTGCCTTGACCCATGTATTTTTTAGCTAATATCTTATATAAATTGTAGATAAAAGTGTTGGTTGAGTGATTTGACCCAAACAGTTGTGAGTTCAATACCTAGTCACAGCAGAGTGAGCAAAAACTTGGAGAGTTGATTGGTCAAGAGGAATTAACTGAAACTGAGATAACCAAAAAAGGCATGACATGGGGAATTAGAACAATCTACCTCTATTGTCTAAATAAAGGGTTTGGTTCAAATTTCCACCTAAAGAAGAAAAGCCAGAGCATACAGCAGCCAAAATGTTGTGAATATGGTAAGAAGGATTAGGACAAAAATCCAAACAATGTAAATAGTGTAAATGCTTACAATACCTCATCTCAGAAATATCCGGTCAGCTCATGTTTACCATGACATGCTAAACTACCAGTATTAGCAACTAGTCTAACTTCGTTATATTCTAATACTAAATGTAATTTGCAATTGTGGAGTGTCTTGCATGCAGTCAGATATGTTAGGTTATTTACATTATTTACATGTGGACTAATGTCTTCATCTTTGTTGTTATTATCACAGTGTTTCAGCCATTGTGCCTTCCAGCCTTCATCAGGTGTCTGGTGATCTTGGTAACCTACAGGAAACTTCAAACTGAACCCTTATTAATCTATGTGGGAAGATTGCTCTCCTTCCATATTTTGTTCTTATTTTACTACTACTCAGTTATTGCTCCCCCCCACCACCGTTTCCACTGAGTCCAAGTAAACACTGCTTCACAATTACTATGTCACCAAATGCATAAACCAATGCTTTAATTCATTGGCCTGTGGTTCCCAACCTTTTTTCAGCTCATGGCCCACTTTGAACCCAGATTTTTTTTGTGGTCCATGAAATTATTATAGTATAAAAAATTACTTCCATTTTGTGAACCAGTAAAAATTATAAAATTTCTGTGGCCCACATGAAATTTGCCACAACTCATTTTAACCATAGTTTGAGAAACACTGCACAAGGCTCTTGTCCCATCAGTAAATTCTTTTTAGAGAACTTGCTTCTAATGCTTGCCATGCTTGACTGCACACACTGAAGCTTCTGCTTTGTCTTTCTCCCTTTTTTAGTGGCTCCTGTGTCACATTTATTTCTATGCTCGGCCTATTAAGGAGATCCTCATAGCCTAGCATATGCACTAATTCTTTTAGGAGTCTAACTTTCCAGTATTCTTCTTTGTCTAGTATTCCCTTCGTTCTAGAGGGACTGATGACTACCCTTTTCTTTCCATACATGATCAACCATGTTCGATTTCATTGTCTCTCCCCTTACTACAGTTTTTCCATGTTCCTACAGCTTTATTTTTAGGGAACAACTTATTTTAACCTTTATATTCTTTGCCACAACTGCAAGGAATACAGTCCATGTTCTCCCTGTGTTAGGTTTGACTCACCAGAGATTTCTCTGTAGTTTGAAGTGCATTTCTGTGCTTTACTTTACCAATTTTATTGTATTGTGCATTTTTGCTCTTCATAAGCTCTTCGTCATGGTTCTAAAGAAAACTAAGTGATACTGTATTGTGGGTTAACAGTAATACCAGGGAAACATTGCTCAAGTCTTCTCAGTACTTACCTTTTTAGGAAGTTTGAGTTTAATATTATATTGAAATGTTCCAGTCAAAATTTTGAATAAATAATCATCTGGGAGTCCTGGAATGAATTAATCTATTTCAGTCTCAGTTTATGAATATTTTGTAACAGATTTTGTAAAATTTCATAAATAAATTGTCTTTGTTTACATTTGGATATGAAAACAGAAAAAAAAAAAATCAAGAAAATGTGTGTTCAGAGGCATTATTTTGGATTTTATTTATCTGTAAGTCCTTCGTGTTCAAGCAGTCTAAAACAAATCAGTCAATTGATGGTTTGCAATTGGGAACACAGGTTTGAATCCTGCTGGTAGATGCATATTTTTCCTAACAAGATTTCTCAATTATTCAGGCTGGTAAAATAAATAAATATATTGTTTAATTATATAAAAAGAAAACAGAATATCTAATCAAATATGAGTATCCATTAAAAATAATGTTTCAGCAAACAAATTAAAAATGTGTCAAAATTAATTCATTTCATAATGGATTTCGTAAATTTTTTAAAATACATCTAAGCTTATTTATAAGTGTGTGTGTGTGTGTGTGTGTGTGTTTCATTAACTATAGACTCCGAAACGGCCGAACTGATTTTCTTGAAAATTTACACAATTAGGTTTTGTGTCGAGGTATCCCCAAGAAATATCGATAATCGGAAAAATCAGGTTATAGGAGGAGTGTCTGATTTTAATCAAACTTGATACACTCATAGACAAAAACATAAAAAACGATATTCAGAAGTTTAAATGTTGCAGTTCTTACAATAGTGCAGAAAATCGATAATATATATATAAAAGCTTTCATTACACCCGAGCAATGCTGGGCTATACTGCTAGTATATATATAGTGAGGTACATTAATAAATATA
Organism: Ascarosepion bandense; assembly: GCA_037127315.1. Lineage (NCBI taxonomy): Eukaryota > Metazoa > Mollusca > Cephalopoda > Sepiida > Sepiidae > Ascarosepion > Ascarosepion bandense. The sequence goes on from JBBBDQ010002084.1 coordinate 379,581, forward strand.
CATATGAGGGTGTGCATCTGTATAGTATTATTATTCAGGTGTTAATAAAACAGTGCTCAATGTACAAACAGAGCTGTATTATATATATATTAATAAATATACATATTATCCTACATCTATGACACAACTCAGTGTTTCATTACAATCGTCAGATGCATATTTCAAACTGACAGTTTAATAGATTTGAATTTGAGTTTACTTGATGTTCATGGGAATTAAACCTTAAGTTACTGCTTTTTTGATAACAAGATTAAAAAGTTAAATATTCTAAGGTTACATGTAGATAAAAATTTAGAATTTAAATTTAAAAAAGTTGTAAATCATGAAATGTAAAAATTTAAATATTTACATATTAAGTGTAGATAAAAAATTAAAATTTTAAACAAAAATAAAATAAAATAAAATAAAAATAAAAATTAAGTATTAAAGTAAAATTTAGAATTGAAATTAAAAATTAAACAATGTAAGGAGCAAAAATATAAGGGGTTTAATTTGTAATTGTTAAAAAATAATGTTGCCAGCGGGGGGGCGGGGAGGTTGAAGAAAGAAGGAAAGGGGAAAAGAAAGGGGCAAACGTATAGAGGAATCTATAACAATCTGGGTCTAAGAATTTAAGTAAATATTTTTTTCTATGACAGCATATGATCATTAAATCACTTCTTTTATTAAGCAAATTAGGATTATTGATATACATTATTAGAAATTTAAAAACAACAACAATAACAACCCAGTTATTACATAGAATATCATAGCTAAATCCATAAATGATGACAGGTTTTTCTAAAAGGTATAAATTACATTTATCTCCTTTTCCATTGTAAGGTTTGGATTTAGCTATGATATTCTATGTAATAACTGGGTTGTTTTTGGGACATTTCTGTTGTTTTTGGGACATTTCTGGGACATTTTTGACTCTTCTAAAATTAAATATGTTATTACATAGAATATCATAGCTAAATCCATAAATGATGACAGGTTTTTCTAAAAGGTATAAATTACATTTATCTCCTTTTCCATTGTAAGGTTTGGATTTAGCTATGATATTCTATGTAATAACTGGGTTGTTATTGTTGTTGTTTTTAAATTTCTAATAATGTATGGATAAAACAGTACTTTTGCCATATTTACTATTGTTTATCTTCCACATAATAGAAGTGCTTCCAAAGTAAAATTTAACATCATTATCATCTGAACAAATTCAAGCTCCATTAACAATACTTTTGGGCATAAATTGGCCATTCATTTATTTTTTCAGTAGTTGCAATTATTTTTGGGAGGGTCATTTTTGCTATTAGTTAGGTGACAGATGTTGTTTATATGAGCTAAGTATTTATTTGATATCATAGTATTATATTGTGAAATATATCTATCTATGTTCTCAATCTAACTGTAACTGACTTTAACATTGTTTTTGTTGAAAATTTTTTAGTGTGGGTGAATGGTAGAAATGTTTGTAAATGAAGTTAAGGAAGAGTTTACCAATGTTAGTTTGGATGTTATGACTGAAGGGTGGGTTAAACCAAATATTGTTATGTTTACGTGATTTCTAGAATATTCAAAACTAGCGTTGACTTATTTTTTCTAAAGCATTAACATATTTAATTTTAGAATAGTCAAAAATGTCCCAGAAATGTCCCAAAAACAACAGAAATGTCCCAAAAACAACAGAAATGTCCCAAAAACAACAGAAATGTCCCAAAAACAACAGAAATGTCCCAAAAACAACAGAAATGTCCCAAAAACAACCCAGTTATTACATAGAATATCATAGCTAAATCCAAACCTTACAATGGAAAAGGAGATAAATGTAATTTATACCTTTTAGAAAAACCTGTCATCATTTATGGATTTAGCTATGATATTCTATGTAATAACATATTTAATTTTAGAAGAGTCAAAAATGTCCCAGAAATGTCCCAAAAACAACAGAAATGTCCCAAAAACAACCCAGTTATTACATAGAATATCATAGCTAAATCCAAACCTTACAATGGAAAAGGAGATAAATGTAATTTATACCTTTTAGAAAAACCTGTCATCATTTATGGATTTAGCTATGATATTCTATGTAATAACATATTTAATTTTAGAAGAGTCAAAAATGTCCCAGAAATGTCCCAAAAACAACAGAAATGTCCCAAAAACAACCCAGTTATTACATAGAATATCATAGCTAAATCCAAACCTTACAATGGAAAAGGAGATAAATGTAATTTATACCTTTTAGAAAAACCTGTCATCATTTATGGATTTAGCTATGATATTCTATGTAATAACATATTTAATTTTAGAAGAGTCAAAAATGTCCTTATTGCTAGAGTTGGTACTTATATAAGATTAAAAAAAGAAAACCCTAAACATATAACTTATATTTTCAAATTTAAAAATTGAATTGCATTCTGATTAGTTAAATTAAACACATAAATTTTTCTGTCTTCTCCCATCCATATCAACTCTTTAAATAATAGGCAAATGTTTTTATGCATTCAAATGTAAATCATTTTCACAACAATAAATCAACATTGCCTTATGATGAGGTAAAATCTCCAAACATAGAAATTTTTATGTCACAATGTAAATTAAATTAGTTTTAAATAAAAACAAATTTAATTATAATTATAGTATTTTGGTTTACAATATATGCTGTATTGAGCACTTTTTTTAAAAATTGGAAATGCCGGAGAACTCAGGATTCTAAAACTGTCGGTTCTCTTTACCTGGATATATATATATATATATATATATATATATATATATATGTGTGTGTGTGTGTGTGTGTGTGTGCATGTATGGATGTAAATAAGTATATATATATATGTATACTCACAGTTACACACTCGTACATAAACATTTATCAGATGTTAATCAAACAGAGCTATTTAGTTACTTATTAATATATATTTAATTTAATTATATATTTATAAATATATTGTCCTACATCTAAAGCATGACTCAGAGTTTCATGCATGATATAGGTTAACATGTATATTTATTAATTAAAAGTGCTTTAGACACATGATAATATGAATATTTATTATATATATTATAATCAAACACTATAATTACAAGGACTTAAAATATAATCCTCCACAAATACCCTGGTCAACTGTTTTTTATTTAAAAGACAGTCTTTGTTATATATATGCATGCACGCACAAATAATGTTTGGCACTTTTGATAGAAAAACAGAAAAAAATCTTGTTGAAATTAAGAATTTTAACAATTTCACACCTCAGTAATTTTAGGACTGTATTGTACCATAATGTGTGATATAAAGTCAGTGTATATCATGAATCAACTGGCTTAAACTTCTTTTTTTTTTTTTCAATATTTTGAGACCGTACACATTTCAAAGTCTCCTCAACACACTCCTTTCAATTTAAAAATTAAAAAAAAGAAACTATTTGTTTTTATTTTATTAACCTATTTTACAATTTCTCCATTGAAAGAAAACAGGAATTGCATTTTGACTTTGTCAGCATCAAGTTAGTTGTTGTCAAAGCATGTTGCCATCGGCTATGAAGATCTCGTCTCACAAAATCTCTTCCCTTTTGCATAAAACAATTTCTAGTTTTTTAGTCATTTTACTTTTGTGTTAATTTCATGCTTGATCAAAAAGTTACCCTGATGATAAACATTGTTTCAAATTGTGGGATCTTTCTGCATCTTTCAGATTTTTTAAACGCTTTAAATCAATTCACAAATATTTACAAATTTGATTTAAAATATCAAATTATCACATGTTATAGAAAATAAACCTTCAATATATATATATATATATATATGTATATATATATATATATAGGTTTGTATTTCTATTGTATATATATATATATATAAATATAATCTGCACAAAAGTTTAGCTGAAGCACTGAAAAACCTAATTTCTTTCCTCTTCTTTTCATGAAAACCATAGATGGAGAACATTGTTTTGCCTTAAATAAAACACCAAGAATATATATATGTAGTTATGTATGTATCCAGATGACTATAAAGAAACCTTGAATCTTTAATCAGCTGTGGGGTGATGCTGGTTTCTGTTGTGTGCGTGATTTAGTATGTTTATGTATGTGTCCAGCTGAGTACAAACTCCGAGGTACCTTTAGACTTGTCATGGCTGAGGCAGTCATTGTGGGTGTTGGAGAGCCCCCTAGTGTATGGCTTGAGAAGCGATGATTATTTAACAGGTCACATTTGTAGATGACTGGTGCCGGAGCTGAGATGACAGACAAATTCTGAGACCATGGTGAAGGAAATTTAGGCAAATCTAAAAAGAAAGAGAATATATACAAGTTAAAATGTATGGAAAAAAGATGTAGGAAAAAAAACTCACTATTAATGCATACCTTTGTGGTGTCAATTAAAAAAGACTGAGAAGAATAGAAATCAAGTGACAACAATATGCACCATAAAAAGTTACAAGAATTATTCAGTGAGATATAAAACCAAAGTCATTTTATTTAAATAAAATAAAAGAAAATTTTACTAAATATTAGGAATGCACATTTAGGGTGTAATAAATTCCTGGGCAAGTAACTTATTTTTTTTAAAAAATAAGGCTCAATGGTAGTTGTGGGGAAAATACAAAACAATGCAAATTACAAAGAAGAAGGTATAGTAAAAGGGGTTTCTGTGATTTCAGACACAATTAAAAGGGGGGATATTTACTTTGAAGGTATAAAATGTGAAGGTTCTTAATAGTTCTTGTGATTTGTTGAGAGTTGTTGATATTCATGATAGAATCTGGTTGTGCCTTCAGAGAACAGAGTCTTCAACATAGAGTGTTGTTTTGTGAACATGACTTGTTCTCTGTCATGCAAATAACTATTTTGTTACAATAGTCGGAGTGAAAATGAGATTTACTTCTGATTTGAAAACAACAATTTGGTTGTCAAGACTTCATGGAGGAGTGGCATTCTGAGGCTGATCAGTCAGGTTTTCAGTTGCATTTTGAAAGTGTAGCATCTTCCTACTGCTGACAATAGTTGCACTGCAGGGATTTTTATAGCCAAAGCTCAGCTTCAATTTACCTAACAAATTTTGGTGGGTCAATACAAGTATGTCAGAGTTCAAGTAGCCATTGGTTAAAAAATCACATTTATCAAAATTTATTGTTGAAGAAAAACACTTCTTTTTTTTCTCATTTTGTCACCTTCAACTGACCCCCTCTACTCATTGGTCAAGGAGTTTTACAGGCAAGTTAGCAAGGTTCAGGTTTCTATAAATTATTTTATTACCTTCAACCTCCCCACCACCCTCGAACTACTGAGTGCTGAAATTTGAGTGGAAAAAATAATTTTTAATAGATAGATTCATATGATAAATAAATACACATATTAGAGAGTACTGAAAATTTCATGAGTGACCCAATTTCTTAAAATCAGACCCAGAACTATTTGGAACCCACTCTTTTTTTTTTTTTTTTTTAATCATTTCACCCATCGCAAGGTGGAAACGCCACTGATGTGCAGGGGGCTACATAAATGTAAAAAGATTACTTAGAAAAGAGTGAGGAGTACAAACTAGTTAGAAAGGAACAATAGAAAGCTGAGAAAGCAGGTGCGATGACAGATACATAGGTGGAGAGAAAGGGAAGGTTATACAGGGGAGGGGAGAGAGCTAGAGTCCAGTGGTTAGTAGATGAGTATTGACTTTGCATTTAAATTTCTGGAGGTTGTAGCCGTCAGGAAAGCAAGAATACGGGAGCGAGTTCCACAGGCGGGAAGTGCGAGAGAAGAAGCTGCAGGAGTAGAATTGTCGTCTGCATTTGGCTAACCTGACTGTGAATGAGTGGGACTCAGTTGCCAGTCTGGTTGCACAAGTAAACACCTGTTGAGGAGGCATCAGTGGTTTAAGTTCGTCCGAGCAGAAGCCATGAAAGTATTTATAGAACAGACAAAGGGAGGCCACATTTCGACAATGGGGAAGTGGCTGCAGTCGAGCCGCCAGATCAGTACCTATCACATTACAGACTCTCCTTTGGAGCCTGTCAAGAACACTGAGGAGAACAGCAGGGGCACCTGACCATAAATGGCAGCAGTACTCCATGCACGGACGGATGGTTGACTTGTATATATGCAGGATGGATTCAGGTGGAAAAAAGAGACCCAACCTTCTTAACAGTAGATTTTGCTATGGATTCAATATAGTGGTTCCATTTGAGGTCTGAGGACAGGGTAAGTCCGAGGAGGCGTAGTGTATTACTCTCCGGGAGAATCGCTTGGTCCATGCTTATGGAAGGCAGAAGAGGTTGCCTGTAATGGTTGACAGACAACAGCTTGGTCTTGGATGAGTTGAAGTTGACAAGCCACTTCTTGCCCCAGTTCACCACAGAGTGTAGATCCCGTTCAAGGTCAGCAGCGAGATTATGTCTGTCCACCACAACAGGTTTCTTACTGGTGCGGGAGTATATTGTAGTGTCATCTGTGTAGATGCCTACTTGGGACTTGATCTCATCTGCGAGGTCATTGATGAAAATAAGGAAGAGCGTTGGGCCCAGGATAGAGCCCTGTGGGACACCAGCATTCATGCTGTAGGACAAAGAGGCACGCCCATTCAGAACGACCTTCATTTTGCAGTGATTTAAGAAAGATTGGATTAGGTCAAGCAGGCAACCGGTAATACCATAACCGCATAGTTTGCATAGGAGGCCAGAGTGCCAAACTCTGTCGAAAGCCTTGGAGATGTCCAGAGCAACTGCACGAGCCTCTTCAGACTCATCAAGGGCTTGTAGTATGTACTCAGTTACGGTTGTTAGCAGGTCGGCCGTGGACCTGGCAAAGTGGAATCCATATTGCCTGTCGGAAAACAGTTTGTGGGCGGTGAGATGATGAACTCTTTCAGCATTGATTATAGCCTCGAATACTTTCCCGAATATCGGTAGAAGACTGATAGGGCGATAGTTGGAAGGGTCCGAGGGTTCACCACAATTTTTAAATACAGGAACGACTGAAGAGAACTTCCAGCATGCAGGAAAGCAGGAAGCAGAAAGGCAGTAGTTAAATAGTTTAGAGAGGACAGGGGAAAGTTCAGGAGCACACCTCTTAAGGACTATCACCGGGATTCCATCGTCTCCACACGCCTTATGGGGGTCAAGTTTTGAAATTGCTCTGGATACTACTGTCGGGGTATTGCAGAAGTGAATAAAAATATTTTATTAATATCTCATTGATAATCCAGCATGTAACAAGACTTCTTTCTACAACTGTTTCAAGTGCTGAACTGTTGTCTTTCTTTCCATTTTTTTTACTTCAGGATACACATCACATTTTTTTATCATTCCACTCCATTTAAGATGCAAGGGGTTACTGAATGTTATAGAACATTAGAAAAAAAAACACTGCTAAGAAGAGAGAACACTAACAGAAAAGGAATTAAAAGACAGCAGAAAACTGTTGACATTTTTAAATTTTTGATTAAAGAACAAGAAGCCAGAAGTGAGTTCTACAATCAAGAATTGTAAGAAAAAAAACTGTTAGTATAGAACTTATAATTACATCTAGCCATTTAAGCTGTAAAATGCTGAGACCATACTGCAAATCTAGTCAGTTAAGTGATACATGCTTGAGCAATTATGTCTCGAAAGAGACATGACTGACTGAGTAGGAGATTTTTCTGCAGTAGGTTTCCATTATTTTCTGTGGGAGGCTGGTTGCCAACCAAGGCTATAGATCCCAATCTATCCTGCTAGTTAACCCATAGCTAGAGAGAGAAATGACGGATTACTATCTTTTCCAAGGGTATTTTCATATAAGTAACAATTCAACTGGTATTCAAACTCGGCTCTCAGAATTCTTGTTCTAAGTCTATATCAACTTCAACACAACATACATTCCGCCATCAATCTAGTGCTGTGGTTAAATTCATAAAGTTTAGGTACCATAGAAGAAAATTCATTGGAACAACTAGCATGAAACTATTCATAGAAAGGTCACAGGGAAGCTACATTACAACGATGGGAAAGTGACTGAAGATTAGATGTCAGAAGAAGACCAATAATATTGCTGATTCTTCTTTAGATTTGATCAAGGATCTCTAAATATATAGCAGGGGCACTAGACTATGTGTGGAAGCAATGTTCTAAGGATGGTAGACTTATAAATATGTGCAGGTGAGGAAAAAAATTATACTAAAAACATGAACAGAGTAACAAACATATGGGTCTGCGTGTGAAAAATATTAATTTATATTTGAATGTGTATTACATTTCTAATAATTATATATGCCTAATAGATGAAACTTTGCTGATTAATAATTTGATATGTTTTAAATGACATGTAATTTGATCAACAGAATATGTTCTAATAACGTGTTCGATTATTTGAACCTTTTTCATTTTACTAAATCATAATTTATACAGATTTTTCAAGTTTTTCTATACAAACAACACAAGATGACAGTTAAAATTTAATTTAGAACTTGTTTTTATTTTTCAGTCATTTTACCCCAAGCAAAGCGATAATGTCAATTGGATGCAAAGAGTTACTGGAAGTGAAATAGAATGTGAAGAGAGGTGAGGAGAAAGAACAGTAAAAGAACAAGATTCAGGAAGACAGAAGATAGTAATTGGCACTACATTTAAATATTTGAAGATTGTAGGTGGCGAGTAAGCAAGAAATTGGAATGGGGTTTCACAGGTAAGAAACTCAAGAAAAGAAACTATTATAATAGAGCTGATGTAGTAGTTCTACAGTAAAACAGTGAGATCTAATTGCCAATCTAGTAGCACGCTTAAATTCATGTAGTCAAGGCACCAAAAAAGAAAACTCATCAAAACAATTGCCATTAAAAATTTTTTAGAAAAGACAAAGGGAATAAAACAAAACAAAAGGAATTAAACAAAACTGAATTACCTATAATGTTGTGTCAGGCAATTTTTCTCATTAGAATCTATCTTGCACATTTATAAATCCACCATTCGTCTGTCTATTAAATACTGTTGCCATATCTGGTCTGGTGCTCCTACTATATGTCTTGATATATATGTCGTTTTCTGACATCTCATCTTCAGTCACTTTCCCATCATTGTAATGTAGCTTCCCTGTGCCCTTTCTATGAATAGTTTCATGGTAAATGTGTGAGAAAGAGACTGAAGTTGAGATGCCAGGTCATGATTGATTACACTTAAAATTTGTCATGAATATCAAGATATATAGTACGTGCACTAAACCAGATATGACAACAGTATTCAACACACAGGCAAATGGTAGATTTATAAATGTGCTAGATGGATACTTGAGTTTGAGTTTTGTTTAACGGCATGTCAACCTCTGTGGGTTATTTAATACCAAAAAGATGAGGTTTTAAGGTATTATTTCATGTTTGGTTTCGATGGAAAGGTTGATTTAGTCAGATTTTGATGAAAATTTTTTTATTTTTTTTATTTTAGAAAACTGAAGATGTCTTTTAGTTTTGCATTAAAAAATGTATTGCTGGTAATAACTTTTTTTCAAATATGTATTATGACTAATTTTTTTCCCTTCAAAAATGTGTTATAGTAATTTTTTTTTCCTCCAAAAACGTATATTTTTCTATAAAAGTCTATTTTTATGCATATATTTCTATAAAAGTTTATTTTTATACTTTCATAGTGTTTTGACCCCAGTTTGGGGGGGGGGTAACTATTTGCCCATAGCTGGGACCCTAACAGGTGCTACCATTCCGGTTCAGAGTGGACCTGGAAACAACAGCAAGAGGTGGTTCTATGCTCCTCACAAACTCCCAATCAGAGGCCTGCTAATGGATGCAGTTTACCGTCATATCCAAGACTAAAGATGGATTCTAATGAGAAAAGTTATCTAGCACAATATTATTAGTAATTCTGTTTTGTTTAATATTTTAAATTTATCAACAATCCTCTTTGCTAAGGGCTGATTAAAAAAAATAAATGGCCATTTCAGGGGATTTGCATTTATCTTTTTCCGTTTCAATCGTAAATTTTAATATGATTCTGTTTCTTCAGGCTCTACTAAGAAATTGTTTAAAATTAATATTTGAATATCTCTTATTGCAAATACAATATGCTCTCTGCACATGTGTGTCTATGATGAACACTCTGAAAGAAATTTCATCAATTTATTCCATCAAAGCTCCAATTGATACAAGAAACATAGTAACATCATTAAATAGAGCAATTTAACAGTTGCAAAACATTCTTACATGCACACACATATACCCTTAGATATGCTTCAGGGTGAAGTATTATTCTTTTCATTGGCTGATATCTGTGTAGGGCTGCTTGAATATTGGCATGTCACACACAGAATTAGTGCTATTGCTGATATCAGTATCCACCAACTGTGCTTCCATCCACTATTTGGTCTCTATAAATGTTCAGCAAATGTCAAGGAACAATGGAGAAATTTGGTAGAATAACTGTTTCATACACACTTTTATTTCTAATGTCATTTTCTTAGATTGCCACATAACTGCTATTTGTAACAAGTAACATGTCAGACTGGTATGATTTATTGGCGGCAAAGTTGAACCTTTATGCTCACAATAGTAATATCTGCCACTGATATTGTAAGCTGAAAGAGAGAGTTATTCATGATAATTCTGGCTCAATGCAAAGTTCTGCCACCTGATTTTAGTAGCATGCTTAAATTATTCCTATCATTCTTAACGTGTCTTTATTAAAGATACTGGAGATAAATATTTTACTGGGTTAGCATTATACAGGATACATGGTAGAGTAATTAGTAGTGGCTCAGGTTGAGGAATCAGCAAGCTGAGTTCAAAATCCAGTTAAATTCATTACATTCACTAATATGCTAATATTCTTGGGAAAAGTATGAATCCATCTCTTTTCCCCCCAGCTATGGGTAAATAGCAGGACAGACTGGATTATATAGCCTTGGGTGGCTACTAGTCTAGGAAAAAGAAAAACTCTGAATTCAAAACCAGCCTGCCATTGGTAAGGGAAGTGATTAGATATAAGGTTGGTGCTGTTGGTAAGTTGGTGAGTAGCATGTCAATCACTGAGGTCACAGTGGTGATGACAAAAGAGGCCCAGAATAAGGGCTTACAAAAATCAGTAACCAAAAATCAATAGCTAAAAAAAAAAAAAAAAAAAAAAAATATGAGGATGGGAGCCTCTAAATTTGTTCAAAAGACAGCCCATCATAAATAACTTATACAGTACCAGGCTGACAGGCCAGCTGTCCACAAGGCTAAATGATCTGCTTTCCTAGAGTTAACATCAGCCAGGCTGATGGTTATTCTACAAAGGCTATGAGATCAGTCTGGCCTCATTTTTACACATAACTGAGTAGAGAAGACATGGGTTTATGCATTTCCCAAGTGTATTAGTGCAACTGCCACAGCTGGAATTGAAACTCAGCTGGCTGATTCCATATGACAACTTAACACATGAAAAACAACAACTGATAACAGTGCCTCTGACAAAGCTTTTATCAAGCCATGACCTTGTGATCAGATATGGCTCCAGGGCATAAGTATAATTTCCATAATAACACAGGGCAAAATTGCTGGACTCCATGTGCTCTCTGGAATAATGATTCAAAGATGTAATTTATGATATAGGTCTCTCTCTCTATTATATATATATATATATAGTCATCCACAGACAGTCCTGTTTGGCCAGTAGAGTTAGATATCTGTTTCCAGCCAGGATTGAAACCTGCCCGATTTAACATCAGTCGAAGATTCGACCATTGAGCTATTGGCGTACGATAGAGAAAGACAGATTTTAGCATGTTATATACACAATATAAACACATGTCAGTAGCCAAGAGTGTTCATCACTAAAGAACATATCTGTAACTCAAGAATATATATATATTGTGTGTGTGTGAGGCCTTCAATTCAAGGTAGAGAGGTTTTGTTAAAATTGTTATGATGAATGTGCTGAGGTAGAAGCGAAAGAGGGGTTGGTAGGAATCTATATATATATATATATATATATATATATATATATACAGAATATCACACATTGAGTGCTGGCGCTAATAAAATAGTGCTCAAAGCATAATAACAGTGTTATAATTTATATTCATAATAAATATACATTTTTTTTTATCTCACTGTCGCACAAATTTGAGTTTCAGGCTGTAAGAAACTTTAGCTGCTTGCATGTGTATCTTCTGCTTCCCTGAGAGAAAGCAGACACTGTGTTTAATTTTTGAATTTCAAAAAAAATTTTGGTGCATTTTGTGGGAAAACAGCTGCATTTGTTTTTCCTCCAGAATCAATCAAAATGTTTCTCACTAAATTCTGAGTAGTACATTTGGAGCCTATCTGGAGGTTATAAAAGAGGGCTTTGGATTTAATTCAAAAAGTTGGCAAACATCTGCTGCTGGAACACAGGTCAATCTGGTTCAGAAAGAGAAAAAACAATACAGAAGACAACCACCAGACAATAATTGAATGGAACATCAAAGTCACTTCCAACTACAAGGAAAAGTCTTCAGCTGGCATGATTGTTCTATTCTTCATTATTACCATGAACTTTGCCTCAAAAATTGTAACAAACCTTTGAAAACTATTCAGTATTTTCTCCTTTTCTTTATTTTATTTTTATGTTGTTACCTTTTCTAAAGACCTTATGCAACAGTGTCACTTATATTGTAAAAGCACAAATTTCATTTTCATTGATTATTTTTAAATACACATTTTATTGGTCTTCACTTGGCACACAATGCACTTAATTTGTATAATTCATTTATTATTTTGTGTGTTAAAAATAAATTTATCACTTGTTCTTAAATTCAGTTTGTGTCATTTGTCTTTGTTGTATAAAAGGACTACAAATAAACTACAAGAAAACTGAATGTCTCATCATCAGCAAGCAGAGAAGCCCAAAATGCCAATTACAGGTTGGGAATACTAAAATCAAGCAGATACAAAAATTTAAGTACTTGGGAAGTGTTCTAACAGAAGATGGAAACTGCATGGCGAAGGACACATTCCAGAAGTTGAACAGAGTATTAAAAGACAGGGAAATTTCGCTAGAAACAAAGAAGAGAGTACAGGACTGCTATATAATGTCTGTTCTTCAATATGGCAGCCAATGCTGGACAATATCATCAAAGATGAAAGAAAAACTTGAAGCAACTGAAATGTAGTTCTACAGAAGGATGCTGTGTATATCATGAATCAAGCATGCAAGCAATAACAAGGTTTTGGAAAGGATGGAAATGAAAAGGAATACAGAACATCAGGAGAAGACAGCTAAAGTTCCTGGACATGTGATGAAGAAGGAAGGCTTAGAGAACCTGATGCTTACAGGTCAGATAGAGGGGAAGAGAGACAGGGGAAAGCAGCAGATAACATATATAACAGGCCTGAGCAGGTGGATGGCAGAGCAGGGTTTGAGTGGGGTAACAGGAGAAAGCGTGCTAAAAGCCACCAGGGATAGGAAGACGTGGAAGGCTATGATTGCCTACGTCCTAAAGGAACATGGCACATAGAAAAAGAGAAGATGATATTCAGAGTTGTGCTACTAGTGAGGTAAAAAAATGTATATTTATTATTCTTATCTGTGTGTGTGTGTGTGTGTGTGTGTGTGTGTGTGCGCATGTGTGCCTTCCAGGCAGGTATACTAGGAATGAAGCTGCCACCTATTATGCGTGTTATATACATTTTGGCTTGACTATCATTTGCTGGGCACATTTGATGAAAAGCAGTAGCAATTTATCACTAACTTTCTAAGTAACGTTTTTTGGAACAAAAGAATTGGATTAAATTAAATTTCTTATGTGAACACTTTTTTTCTATAAAACACTTGAATTAAATTTCCTGCCTATCAGTTATTTTTCCTGAAGCCAACTTATTCCGATCTGCTCTTACAAATTTCATAAACATCATCATTTTATTTTTATTATTTTTATTTGGGTATGACATGAATTTTGCTATTGTTGCTTAGGAAATTTCATTCAATTGGTTCTTCGTTTGCAAAAAGTAGGAAGCAGGCAATAAATCCCTACTGATTCTTTCACTTAAACACTGAGCCTATATTCCCTTATTCTATGAATTTATATTCCCTTATTCTATGAATTTATATTCCCTTATTCTATGAATTTATATTAAGTGCCTACACATGTTTGAGTAGATATCAGTTTCATTTTTTTTTAAATAGTGGCCTAGATATCATAAGTCCTGGGTATGACAAAAAAACTACAACTGGTATCTGACTGGAAGATTTTGAGGAGCATAGAACCACTTCTTAATTGCTGTTGATAACAAGAAAATACATTTTTATAGTAAAACATTCCAGCAACAGATTTTAATAGTAAAAAACTCCTGCAATAGAAAAATTCTAGCAACAGATTTTAATAGTGAAAAAATCCAGCAATAGAAAAAAAAATTCTAGTAATAGATTTTAATAGTTAAAAAAATCCAGCAATAGAAAAATTCTAGCAATAGATTTTAATAGTAAAAAATCCAGCAATAGAAAAATTCTAGCAATAAATTTTAATAGTAAAAAAATCCAGAAATATAAAAATATTCTAGCAATAGATTTTAATAGTAAAAAATCCGGAAATATAAATATTTTAGCAATAAATTTTAATGGTAAAAAAAAAAATCCAGCAATAGAAAAAATTCTAGCAATAGATTTTAAAAATAAAAAATCCAGCAATGGAAAAAATTCTAAAAATAGATTTTGAAATAAAAAATCCAGCAATAGAAAAAAATTCTAGCAATAGATTTTAATAGTAAAAAAAAATTACCAAAGCTCCCAAAAAATTAAATTTCAGCATTAAATATGCCATTTTATTTGCCATTAAACAAACCAAACCTACAATCTAAAAATATATTTTCTCGATTTAAATGACCTGTAATGGGTTGTCAAGCCATAAAAAACAAATCAATCAAAAGTATTAATAAAGGAAATTGTGCCTCCTGATAAAAAAGATAATGCTGGATTAAACTGTCCATTATTTGCCTGAAAATTATTTTGTTTACGTTTCACATATGAAAGTAAAGTTTGCTGGCCTAGACTATGAAAGTTTACCAGTAAGAGACACACATTTCTTGAGGAGAATAATTGAGCTTCAATAGCTCCTCATGGCATAAACGGTGTGAGAATTGCCTGAAAGCAGTTCTATAGTAGTGTAGGGCTTTGGGGTTAAAATGAACAGTTTATTTACCCACACCAAGATTAATGAGGGTGATACTAATGATGAAACAGACAGATAATTTTAACAAAACAAGATAAGGAATTTCTTTAAGAATTTACATTCTTGAAGTAGTATGAATAGCTCATTTCAGGAAAACAAATCAGAAAATTTAAAAGTCTGTAGTTTTAACAAATTGTCATGAAGAGGAAATGTTCATACAACAGATTAAATGATCTGACACAATATTAAAAAAAGGTTTAAACAAATGTTTGTTATTCATAAAAAGGATATATAGTTGCACTCATTCAAAAGTAGATGAAGAGATAGTTTACTTAGTTTTCTTTGATTGTTGAAAGAAAATTCTTTGAAATGCTGCTTACTTGGTCAAAAGGCCGATAATATAATTGGCGAGTAATTTGACACTAGTGAAAACTTCAACGTTGAATGTTGTGAACATTAACGAAACCTTTCATATGACTTCAGATATTCTTCTCTTATTAATTTAATTTTTGTTTTCATTTTAAATAAAACAAAAATATATATATAAAAAAACAGCATAGCATGATATTAAAAAGCCTCAAACTTAATAAAAACAAAGTTTTATCATCAAAATGTTTATATTATTATTAAAAAGAAAGTTTTTTTTTGATAATCATTTCCCCCTAAGCAAAGCAGTACTGCCACTAGTGCGCAAGGGGTTACATAAGAGGTGAGTGATAAGAAAGAGGAACAAGTTATACAGGGTGTCAGCGAATGGATAAGAGAAGGATGAGAACACTGGTGTGAAGAGAGCTGCATGAGAGTAGGGTGAAAAGGAAGAAGAACATGATACAAAGGTTGTTAGGGAAAGGATGCAAGTCAAGGAAATAAGAGATGGCAATTGACATTGCATATAAATTCATGGTGATTGTAGATGTCAGAGAAGCAAGTATACAAAAGAGAATTCCACAGGCGGGAAGTGCAAGAAAAGAAGCTGACAGAGTAGAAGTTGCAGTTTTATTTTATCGGTTTCACTGTAAAAGGGTAGGACTTAGTCGCTAGTCTAGTAGCTTGAGTAAATTCATGAAGTGAGAGCACAGAGAGCTAAGCTCATCGAAGCAGAAGCCGTGAAAATATTTGTAGAAGAGACAGAGGGAAGCCACATTATAACAGTTACTCAGAGGGTTACATAAGAGGTGAGTGATAAGAAAGAGGAACAAGTTACACAGGGTGTCAGCGAATGGATAAGAGAAGGATGAGAACACTGGTGTGAAGAGAGCTGCATAAGAGTAGGGTGGAAAGGGAGAAGGACAGATTTTACAGAGCTAAGATGTCAGCTGAGTTTACTTGAAGGAAGGACTGAACGCTGCAAAATTTGGTACAGAAACCACGGATCTTTGAGAAAGAGAAGTTAACAGGTTTAGGTGATTTTTGTTTAGCTGGTTTAGTTTTAATTCTTACTTTGTGTGATGTCATAATTAGAGATTATTTGATAAGGAGAGGCCTGGTGTAGTAGTATCAGTCTGTTGTCAAATGATAAGTATTTTTAATTATCTTTAGAAATTTTCTTAACACTATTTGTCTATACTTCTGAGATGAGGTCCAGATGCTACTGGACCTTATGAACTCAATAAGATCATCAATACAGTTCAAAATGAAAAAAGAGAATGGTAACAAACTAGCATTCCTGGTGTACTATACTTATCTGCCCTTGGCATTTTGTTAGTGTAATTACTTCCCTTACTTGCATTCGTCAGTTGACGAATTGCTTAGTCAGGAAATGTTTTGTTGATTAAATTGAAATGAGTTGACAAGACTGGTTTTCCTTAACAAGGATTTAATCAACAAAACATTTCCTGACTAAGCAATTCGTCAACTGACGAATGCAAGTAAGGGAAGTAATTACACTAACAAAATGCCAAGGGCAGATAAGTATAGTACACCTGGATATGCTAATATCTCAAACAGAGAAGGGGTTCAAGACATCCATATACCACAAGCCAACATTTACCTGACATTACCTCAACTTCAACTCCCACCACTCATACAAAGTAAAGAAAGGGATCATCCACTGCTTGCAACATTGAGCAAAAATCATAAACGGCAACCCAGAGACATAGGAACAGGAAATGGTCAGTATAAGCAGTATGTTACAATGTAACAACTACCCGGGGTACATGACAACAGTTTCAACGAATGGAATGGAGGGTGCATGAGGATAACAACTCTCAGAAAACAGTCTCAGTCTGCCTACCCTATCTGTAAGGGTTATCGGAGAAAATACAAAGGACCTGTAGTCCATATAACATCAGGAGGACCTTCAAAAGTGGTTCTACACTTTGCCTCTTCTGAGTAAGACTTCCAATAAAGAAGAACATGACTAAGGATTGTGTGTACACCATTCCATGTAGCTGTGGAAAGAAATATAAAGGAGAAATGGGTCACCCCATTAAGATAAGGCTGCAGGAATATTGCAAGACTGTATCACAAGAGGAGATAGAAAAATCAAGCATAGCTGATCCTATATAGAGAAAGAAAGGGGATCACCACCGCCTATGGGATGAAGTTGAAATAACTGATAGGGAACTTATGTAAACTTAAAAAAAATCAGTGCATATGTTAGGCCACAAAAATCTCGTAAGCTGGCCAAGCATAGAAATAAATACAATATGGGAACCAGTAATATGGAGTACTATAGAAAATCATTAGTACCAAAGATTGCAATATGAACTCTGGTAAAAAATGCTAAAGAAAATCATTAGCATCAAAAATTGCAATGTGAGCTCTGGTAAAAAAAAAAATGAGACATTATGTTTATAAGTCCCCGAAATTCATACACAGATGTCTTCAAAGACACATGGCCCAGTGGATATAGGTGTTGATTAGTTTCAGTAACTTGGCACAAAGAGTTGTGAGCTCAATACCAGGCAGTGGTGAACAAATAACTTAAAGGGAGATAACTATATGGCTACTCAAAGTGGCATTGCACATGGAATGAGAATGATGTACCTGAATCGTAAGCATAGCACAAAAGATGAGGACAACAATGTAAATAATGCCTTTCTGACATGTTTAAAAATATTTCTCTTTTTATATGTTACCCACCCTGCCACCGTTCATTTAATTTCATGAAATTTCTAGAAATTCAATACTGCCCACAAACTTTGTTTTATTAGTTAAATGCAGAACTTCTTAAGGAATGTAAATCATTTGTTTTTTTCAAAAAGTAGCTGTTTTTCCCAAACATCTGCTTGAAATAGTAAAATGAAAATGCATTAAAACTATACCATTTTTAGTTTAGATATAGTTTTAATTGCTTTTACAAGTAATAGAGATTAAAGATATATTCTGAAGAAGAAAATTTGTTTGATGAATCATGAATTTTTACAAGAATTGTTTTCATTTTTTCTTTGTTAGCTATTACTTTAAGACTATATATACAAATTGAAAATTGAAAAGAATAATACAAATCATTTCACACTAAAATTTTAAAAATAATTAAAAATTTTTTTTAATGTTAAATTGTCCATTTTTTTACACTATGGGATATCATAAAAGCCATATCATTAAAAGGTCACATGTTTCAAGGGTTGTTCCTTTACAGAATGTTCACTTAGGTTTCATAAATTTATATCAATTCTGGTCAATCATCATTAGCTTGTCACCACATCTGGCTGTTATCATTCACTTCACAGGTCTGAAAGATAAGATCTTCGTAATTAAGAAATACTTTTATTCTAAATTTCATGCTATAAGTAATACTTGTTTTAAATCAGAATAATTTAACTTTAAACTTGCTAATTTTCCAAAAATAGTGGGTCACAAAGGTATATTTTATTTCTATAACATTTTTAAAACCGGGAATTAACTTTTATTTACTAACCTATCAATCTGTAAAAAATGAACAAAAAATTGATAACTTTTGAAAACTCGCAAAAAGTCGAGATTTCAATCAACATAATTTCTATTTGAAATACACTAGAGTATTTTGCTTACTGGAAATAGTAAATTTAACCATTTAGCTTTCAATTAAAACTTCAAGAAAGCTTTTCTATTTTTAAAAATTCACTTTAAAACTTAGGTATCGACAATGAGTGGAGGTACCTATAAGTAAAGTCAATCTGTAATCTATGGACAAAAACAGTAAGGAATGGCAACAGTTCACAATAGCTAGGGCAGCTTCAAAAAGATTCCATTACTCATTCACCAGCTTCCTCACCAAGTTACATATCACGCACACTCTTCCTCAAACTTCCTCACCAAGCTGCGTGACACACTCTTCCTCACCAAGCTATGTGACACACTCTTCCTTACCAAGCTGCGTGACACTTACACTTTTCCTCACCAAAATATGTCAAATACACCGAACTTCCGAACCAAACTGCATGACAAACTCTTCCTTACCAAGCTATGTGACATTTACACGTTTCCTCCTCATTTTCTTCGTTGTCACTTTTTTCACACAAAGAAATCCCATTTTTTTCTCTTAACTAACAATTACAAACAAGGAACTTTAACACTTGAGAAAAATTTAGTTGTATAAACACAAAAATAAAAATATTTTATATTTAAAAACATTTCCCGCCTTTTTCTTTGTTGTGGGTTGATCCAAATCCACGACAAATATTGAAAGCAATAAGAAATTATATTGGATTAAAAAATAAATCATTTTGGAACTTAACAATTATTGTGTGTGTGTGTGTGTGTGTGTGTGTGTGTGAGTGAAAGAGAGAGAGAGAGAGAGAGAGAAAGCGCAAAGGAGACATCAAAGTTATTTCCAACTCGCTTGCTATTTGTTTTCCCATTACTAAATTACTGCCAAACCAAAATATTTCTACATCACAAAAAAAAAAAAAATAATCACGTATCTCCAACGTAAAAATGAAAGTGCTTTTTTTTTTTTTTTTTTTTTTTACTAAATGCAGCAAATTATTAATTTTTGAATATTGACAAAATTCAAGAATATTGATATTTTGAAAGTTGTTCACGGGCGTGAATTGACGGAAGAAGTTGTTTTTTGCTATCGACGAAATAACTTCGCTGATTCAATTCCCAGATAAAAAAAAATATACGCAATTTAAAAATAAACAATACAAACAAATTTTACAAAAACAAAAATAATGATATCAGACAAAAATATGTTGAAAATATGAATTTAATACCGTCTTTTTTACTCGATCGTCTTTAAATGTTTAAAAAATCGTTTAAAATTTAGAAAACTAATTCTTCTTCAAAAATAATTGAAAAAGAAAAGATAAAAAAATAGTTTGTCTTCCCAGTCTAAGGGAGATAAATCTGTAATATTTTTTTCGGCATTGTACATATTTGATTTTTTATAATAGAATTTTTCGGGGAAATGAATTTTTCTTGACTTTTTACAGAATTCAACAAGCTTATAAATTCTGTTAGGAATTTACAAATAAATTATTTTTTTCATTTTAAATTAAATAATTTCCGAGCTTACCAAAAAGCTTGGCAAACAATTTGGGCCTCATTTTCTCAACAATGAGCCAGAAATGTAAAATGAAGTTTTCAGAAAAAATTACAGACTCATCTTTATTTATTTTAAAACTGCTCTGAAGAAAAAATAATTTCACCAGCCTTCAGAATCTCTGATAAATCAAATTTGATTTTTGAAAAACTTGAAATGTTTTTCATCCATACAAAATTTTAAGGATAAATTTTTCCTTAAAAATCCAAATGTGAGATTATTTCTTGTAATTATTCTTTCAATTTCATTCAGATATTAAACCAAGACCTTGAATATTTCCAAACTTAAAAATGATTACGTTTTTCAAGAAAATTGAATAATTTTAATTAGTTTTTCATCACATCTTTCTTGCTTTTTATCACGTTATTTTAGAATGTAGCTATATGATTGTTTGAATTCTGTCTAGTGATAAAAAATTTCTGCAATCAAATTAAGTCTTGTCCAGATCAAACATGTTCGCAAGAATATGAGATGCAATTTCAAATCTCATCAAGGGTATTTGTGCTACTTGTTTAATGATTGTAGAATATAAAATGATCTGATCATTGTGATAAAAATTTACATAAATAAAATGAAAAAAACTAATAAAAAAATTAATGAATCATCTAGGGAATTTGGACAATTTAAAGCCAGAACAAAAAAATCTTCGAATAATAACTGACTGATTGACTTATTAATCAAGCAAGAAGCAGATGTTTCTGAAAATTAAACTTTTTGCTTACTAAATTTAGTCAGAGTTCATTTAGCTGCATCTGGAATTTATTTAGATATTTGTTGTTTATTTTTAAAAGTTTGACAGTTTTGACTGAGAAAGTTAAGGATAAAAGCAACAGTAAATTGAAAAAAAAATGAACCAAAAACTAATAAAGAAAATGCTTCCTTCCGCAATTAAAATTAGTAAATGCCAAACGATAGAGTATGAAGATTTGGAGTAAAAAGTTGGTAATATAATTATAGATCTGTATTCTTCCTGTTCACCACAAGTATATATGGCTTTAAACAACTTAAAACAGAATGACATATTTGAGTTTCTGTTCAAGTGGGTCGACACATATCTTCCGATTGAAAAACAATTTACAAGAAATACGTATATATTAACCAATCGAAGAACAGAAAAATACATTTGAAAATGATCCTCTTTTGACTTCCAAAAAAGTATAAGTATTCATGATTTTGCCTATTCTATTCAATGAGAACTTATCTAGTACTTCTCTCAACTATGTCAGGCAAAGTCTATTTATTGGCTTAACCTCTCAATATCTCTTTCTCTATTTCTTTTTCTTCAAAGAACATTTCAGACAGCCAGACAGAAAAAGTCACAATGAAATGAACATTTAACTGAGTGGTCACATCAAAGACATCAATGATTACAAGTACACCTCGTTCCTACAATTAAGTACTTACACGAACTCTTCTTATCAATCTTGTACCAGACAAAGAATATTACTGAACTCTTCTTACCAACCTTGTTCCAATCATTATGAACATTACTATCATTGTGTATAATATGAAATTACCAATGCTTACATAAATGCACTATTTACATTATTTGGACTATTGTCCTCATCTTGGTTGCCATTTATACAACATGTCGGCTGTTGTACGGTTCAACCTTCTTCAGATGCTAGGAATTTCAAACCAAAACCTTTATTACAATTACTGTGGTATCCCATTCTCATTCCTTGTGCAAAGCCTCTTTTGGTAGTCATGAGTTATCTCCCTCTAACCCGACTCTCTAAGTTACTTGTTCACCTATGCCTGGTATTGAACTCACAACTCTTTGGGTCAAGTCACTAGAACAAACTAACGTCTATATTCACTGGGCCATGGGTCCTTAAAGCCGGAGTGTACAACGACTGAAACATTATACAAATGGCAACCAAGACAAAGACAAAAGTCCGAATAATGTAAATAGTGTAAATACTACCTCATCCCAGAAATATAGACAAATACTTTATATAAATGATTATTCTTACACACCATTTTGATTGTTCTTATTTACATATATTTCTTATGGTGGACTAACTAAACTAAACAAGACCAAATCGAATAACACATTTCACCATTAACTGGTGACAAACCACAAAAAAAACTTACAGGTCCACTACAGACTTATGTGATCAAATTAGACAAGGCATCTTAAATATTGGTGAGAGCTCAAATTTTGTCAGAAACTATTACATTATTCTTATCTTCCATTACTTAGCTGAATAGGCAGCAGGGAGGGTCTTTGATTGAGGAAGTTGTGATAAAATGAAAAAATAAGATGAACTAAAAAAATAAGGAAAGTGGGATATGTCAAATTTTAGATAATCTGAAATTCCATTTTTTTAAAAAATAATTTCAAGGTGATAGTGCCACTAGGACACAAGGGGTTACAGGGAATAAAAGAGAATGAAACGACTTTAATAGGGATGGTTAAGGAAAAGACAAAAAAAAAAAAAAAGGAACAGGGCTCAAGTAGACAGAAGATAGTTGTTGACATTACATTTAAGTTGTTGAAGATTGAAGAGAAGCAAGACGTTTGAAGAACATTCCACATGTGAGAAGTGCAAGAAAAGAAACTGTTGGAGTAGAAGGGGAAGTTTCATCTAGCTAGTTCAATAATAATCCATGGAACCTAATTGCCAATCTAGTCAGTCAGTAAAGTACCGTATGTGTGATACATGCTTGGATGATCTTTCTCACAGAAGATTGCCATTGCTTTCTGCGGTAGACTAGTTGCCAACCAAGGCTATAGAACCCAATCTATTTTGTTATTTAACCCAGAGGAGAGAAGGATTAATATCTTTCCTAAGGGCACATAAGTGAATGCAACAAATTCAACTGGAATTTGAACTTGGCTAGTAGCATGCTTAAATTCATGTAGTCAGGGAACCAGGGAAAAAATTTCATCTGAATAGTTGCTATGAAAATATATGTAGAAAAGACAGCAGGAAGCAACTTAATTTAGTTGCAGTAGTTTTTCAAATGAATTTAAAATATTTTGGTTGATTTCAAAGAAATGATTTTTCTATATTGTGAGAAGCATTTTTCTGAGAATAAAAACTAGCATACATGTCTTTTTAAAAAAATTGATAGTCAGTTCCTTAATGCAAATGAATGTAGCGTCTAAGTTAGCTGAGATCAGTAAATACATGTCTTAGAGTTGAAGAAATGTTGAAATAAGTGAGTGGAGAATCTGGTTCTCTGTTTAGTAGAAGACAGCACAGAAATGCTGAAAGAATGTGACAGAATCACTTAAGATTTGCGCTAAACTTAGGTAGTATTTAAATGACAAACTCCCAAGATAGGAGATTTAAGTCCAAATCTGATTGAAAATTATTTCAGCAATCTTTAATCTTTGTGCGTCAAAAGGGTGATTTTTTTTTTACCTCAATACCACTATTATTTATTTATTGTTTTAATCATCTCACCCCAAGCAAGGCATTCCACTGCCACTATTGCGCATGGGGCTGCATAGGGGAAGGTAAAGAGAAGGAGTGATTAGACATAGGGAATGTCAGGAGGAAGGTGACAGATGAGTAAGGATACCAAGGATGAGGGTTGGGCAGATGGGAAGAGTGTTTGATAGAATGGGAGCAGGTTAGTGTGTTAGGAGGTGTCTATTGAGCTTACATTTAAACTACCTTCACTCCTCAGCAATGTTTATTAGTTTTAAATAACCATTTCCTCAAAATTTTAATAAAATCTAAATATATGAAAGTAAATTTATACATTTTCTTTGCTCTTGAGAACAGACAGCAAAAATATTAAACACTATTAATTTATTTGACCATTTATTTACATTATTCAATTATAAGATTCTTTATTGGAATAGTTGGTAAAACATTGGCTCATAGATAATCGGATTTGAACTTTATAAGCTGGTAAATAATAAGAGTTTCCTGATAATTGGTCCACATATTTTAATAGTTTAGTAAATGTTTATAAGTTTATGAATAAAAATATTGTTTTCATATTTATTTCTTTATAATTTGATAAATGGTAAATATTGTATTGTATTAGTTTTTAGGTTGTTATTCTTGTAAATAAACAATCTAATAGTGTTTAATATTTTTGTTGTAAATTCTCAAGAACAATGTAAAAATTCACTTTCATCATATCTACTTGGAAGACAGGGCAACTGAAAGCATCAATATAAATTGTAATGATCTCCACAGTAAACTCATCATGGAAATGAACAGCAGACAAAAGCCTTTTAAGAAAGAATGAAAGAATATTAAGTGTTCATCTAATCAGGTGATGGATGTTCTTTTCTTTTCAGCTCACAGTACATACACTGGTGGAACATAAGCTAATTTTATATCTCATGTATGATGTGACCCCCTTAAAATCAACTTCAAACATTAGGTCTTCAAAAGTCATATTATGCATGAGTATATCAATCAGTTAAGATTTTTCTGCAGTAGGTTGCTATTACATTGTGATAGACTGGTTGCCAACTAAGGCTATAGAACCCAATCTGTCCTGTTACGTAACCCATAGCTGGATGGAAGAGATGAATTAATACCTTTTCTGAGGGTATTTGTGCATAAATGCAACGAATTCAACTAGAATTTGAGATTGGCTCTTCAATTTTTCATTCCAAGCCAATATCCACTGGACAACAACGCACATCTACACGAGTATATACACTATCTAAAATATTGCCCTCCCTAAAAAATGTTTTTGTTGCTTTCTCTCATTTCAAAATCTTTTAAAATATTTTTTTATATATTTCTTCTCATTCTCCTTAATCCAATGCCTCTTCTTCCAACAATACTTTTTCTCTTCTCTTTCTGTTCACTTTCTTTGCTCATCCTAATCCTTTATTCTCCTATTCTGTTCTTTCCCCTTTTAGTTAAGAAATATATAGCTAACTAGCTGTATAGCCGGCTGTTACTTGGAATTTTTTAGCAGTTATGTTGAAATAGTAAGGTCAAGTGCTTATTTAAAAACCTCCAGTATGAGGTTGCTGTGACGCATAAGTTAAAAAAAGGCAAAGTAAGGATTGTTTTTTGTTGTATTTGTAAAATGAAATTCATGGTTGGTTAATTTTGCCAATAAATGGGAATGATGTACTTATAACTGGAAGAATAGAGGTGAGCATTACCAAGCCTGTAATAAGATGTGTTGTTGTGACACAGAAGAAGAAGTTACAAAAAAGACCCAATTTTTGTTGAAATACAACTAAGCATTTTGGAGAAATAAATGATTGCAAAAAGCAACATTTTCTATTAATTTTTGCCATACCCTATGTGTCAACTGAAATTTTTGTTTGCATATCAAGGCATCAGACCTTCATATACCAGTGACTTGATTTCTGTTGAGTTTGAGTGAAATATCTTGGAGAAATGCATAAAAGTGTGCAAAAGACCACCACAAATTATGTTTGCCATTGATTTTTTTGTTAAAATTTAATTAACCAAAAAATATCTCATTCACATAAAATAATCCTCTCCAAAAGGTAATTAATGCCCATGTTTAATCTTCAAAATAAAAAAAAATGAATATCATATTAATAAAAGAAAATAAACTCACACAACATTAAAAGTCACTCTATTCCATACATGCATAGATAGAAGTAAAATAAAAAGTGTCTACCCTTTTTTAAAAACCTTACATCCCAGTATAAAAATTACCTAGACAAAACTAAAAAGTGACCTGTCCAAAACTAAGCTACCCCACAACCCTCTCCTAACCCAAGGCTGTATCTCTATGGCTACAAACTGCCGGCTAAATCACACTAAATTCCCATCCCACATTCACTTACATATCATATTACCAAAAATAAATGGTGAAAACCATTTATTTTTCACTTCAACTTATCACCAGATGAGGGGCACATGGAATTGCTCTGAAACACAAGGATTTTTGTGTAGCGATGCTATGCTTTTATAAACCATTGTAACAACCATTACAATATAAAGCTCTACATTGTATCAAGCACTCTTTATAAAAGTAAATGCATGAACAGTGGGTTCAAAATCTATGTGTTTTATAACGTTCTTACAATATATATATATATATATATATATATATATATATATATATATATATCATAATATTTTACAATAATATAGGTATTGGCCAACAGATATGGGTAGAGTTTTACTACATGCCTCACTACACATTAGGGGTTTATAGTCAAATCACTCTGTAATCACCAGTCCTTCATCTAACCCAGTTAATCCAGATGGTGAAATGCTTGGGAACACAAGGTACTGTCAGTAACCTCCTGCAATCTGAAATATGTTTTGGCTTTAAATAACCTACAAACTTACAAAATCAATCAGTCAGTCAACAACATTAACATTTCTTTTTTCCATCTTGAAAGATATTCATTTTTAATTCTTTCTCCTTGTCAAAGACACTTTTAGTATGACCCCACTCACATTTCATCTAATTACCATCTACATGTTTTTCATATCTGGTTGCAGATATAATACAAAACAAAATTGCAGTAAATATGCACATGGCATAATGCAGAAGGCAAAGATAATTCTGTTCTGAGAGCCGTGTAGCAAAGGTTTAACCTTTTTGAAATTTCTAAGACATATCCATTCTTCTGGGATTGTGATATCTGTTCCTTAAAATTCTTTTAGAACTCAAATACAATTTTATTTTTCATGAAAAATAAAGTCTATAAGATTTTCCAGTTTTTATAATAACAGACAATGGTATCATCATCTGATGACAACTATGTACAAATTAATTTGTGTTAGGGAATGGAAAAGATACTTTTTTACAATAATGTTCATCCTGTGCAAGCCCCAAGAGCCACTCAAGGTAGGGGGCTACTGAGCAAGGGGATATTTGGAGAGGATAACTTTTAACCCTAGACTTGAACAGGCTAAGATTGTAATGATTGAGGAAGTATCCTCTTAGGAGTCAGTTCCAAAAAGTAGTGGTTTATAAGAAACTGTTCAAGTGGAATAGAAAGAGGAGGAGAGTGGTTTGTTATAATGCATGTGGTACTGCGAGTCTTAGCTGTGAAGGTTTGAACTGGTGGAACTAAGGTATGTAGTTCATCTGAACACTTTACATAGAAATAATGATAAATTGGAGTAGATAGACTAAACTATCACCCGGTTTGACACTCCACCCACATCTATTGAACAGGTGTAGAGGCTCATCCCTTGTTTCCTTGTTTAGGATGCGGTTTCCGGCTTTCTCTTTTCAAATCTTTTCACTCTTACGTAGCCCCCTGCACATCAATGGTGTTACCGCCTTGCTCGGGGTGATATGATTAAAAAAAAAAAAGATTAGCAAGAGTCTTGCAACATTTTGTTTGTAGGAAAAGGATTGTAGAGTGGAAAATAATTCATCACCCACAAGGACGCAGAGATGCCTTAGGAGTCTATCAATGCTTGAAAATAAAGACTAGGCAGGTTCTGCTCATATATGACAGCAGTACTCCATTTTGGGTGAGATTTGGCTCTTATAAAGGTAGAAAGTAGCATGAGGAGTCAGGTACTTACTGAAGTGCTACAAAGAACCAAATATTTTTCCATCATCTTTAGCAATGGCTCATATATAGGCATTCCACTTGTGATCAAGGCACCTCCCTATTCCTCATGACAGAAAAAAATTCAGAGTCTGCTTGGTGATGTGATCTGCAATTTCTGTCTTTTTCATCTTAAGGGTGGAGTAAATTTTGTTGGAAACAAAGAAAAGAGTACTTAGCTGTTACATGATATCTGTCTTATATGACAGTGAATGCTGGACAATGTCTTCAAAGATGAAGATGAGACTCAAGGTGACAGAAATGTAGTTCCACAGAAAGATGCTGAAGATACTATGGGCCAAATACATGAGCAACGACAATGTTTCGGAGAGAATAGAAACAAAAAGGAAACTTATACTTAACATCAGGAAGAGGCAGTTGAACAATTAATGAGGAAGGAGGGCTTGGAGAATCTGATATTGAGGGAAAGAGAAACAGGGAAAAGCAGCAAGTGATATATTTAATGGGCTTGAGCATACTGATGGTAGAATAGGGTTGGGAGAAATAACAGAAAGACAAAACTTATTAAGAGCTACAAGTAAAAGAAAGTTATGGAGGGCCACGATCACTTACGTCCTGAAGGGTTACTGCACATAAAAGAAGACAAAGAATTACAAGTTTCTGATAAATATTTGAAAGTGGATGTGCGTTGCGGTGCAGTGGATTTTGGGTCAGAACGAGAAATTGGGAAACCGAGTTCAAATTTCAGTTGAATTCATTGCATTCACTTACGCACAAATACCCTTGAGAAAGATATTAATCTATCTCTTCCCTCCAGTTATGGGTTAAATAACAGGACAGATTTGGTTCTATAGCCTTGGCTTGCAACCAGTCTACTGCAGAAAGTAATGGCAACCAACTGCGAGATAATCTTCTGCCCAGTCAGTCATGTCTCTAAAGAGACATGATCGCTGAAGCGTGTATCACATATGGCACTTCAACTGACTGAATGTCTGGTGAATACGGTGAGTAGTGTAGGATTTCTTATTTCAGCATTTCTAAGTAGATTTTCACCCATTTTTCAACATGTGGCCAAGTGTTGTCATGCTGCAAAATCAATTTGTCATGTCTCTGCTCATTTAGCAGCTGTTTTTTCTACAAATGCATCAATTCTTGTCAACAGCAATTTCTTATTATGTTTTTGGTCAGTTTGAGCAGCTCATAATAAACTAGACCCAACTGATCCCACCAAATGCAAAGCAGAAGCTTTGAACCATGGATATTTGACTTGGCCACCAATGTTGATACATTTTTTTATGCTTAGGGTTATTGTAGTATATTCCCTTTTCATCACTGAGCAAGATACAATGCAAAAAAACTTTTCTTTTCTGCTGTTTATGCAGCCGTTCACATTTGACAAGATGCTATTCTATGTCTCTCAGCTTCAACTTGTACAACACTCAATATTCTTGCTTTTTAATAATTTCTAATGCTTTCAAACATTTCAAAACTGTTGTGTAATCAATTCCTAATGATTCTGCAAGTTCAGCTTGTGCCTGACACGAGTCTTCATGAAGTAATGTTCCCAATTCTTCATTTTCAAACTTTTTCGATGCACCAAAGCATTCTTTATGTTCAACATCAAAATCTTTATTTTTGAGACATCTAAACCAATCTCTGCATGTTGTTTCCAACAGAGCATGGTCGCTGTAAGTCTCAGCAAGAATTCTGTGTGCTTCAGCTGCAGATTTCTTTTGAATAAAGTAGCACAGTAAAATTCTTCACAAATACATTTTCTTTGGTACAAAATCTGACATGTTAACCATATAAAAAAACAAAATTGTTCACATTACAGCGAAATGACATACACTGAATTTCAAGCTTGCTTATAATACTTCCTTATAGAAGTGTTACCATCTGAAACTACACACATGCAGTTCTGGAAACATTGTTGGGAAACAGTGAGAACTTATTCAAGATCCTAATATATTAAAATCAGAATTCTATTTATGAATTATCACAAGTAAAATATGCAATTTTTTATTGTATTCGATAAGTAAAAACTGTGTAAAAATATTTAAAAGATTACAAAAAAGTTTGCTCAATGAATGAGATTTGTTAAATCATAGATTTAAAAAAAAAATAGATAAAAGTGTATATAACACTATAATACTGCCGAGGAAAAATTATAAGGCAAAATGTTTCAAATATACATTGTTTATTAAAAAATCCCACTAAAACTACTGCACTGTATAATTTCTTATATATTAATATAGCTAAATTGTTCAGTATAATTTCCATTTGAAGTCTTATTTGATGGCACAATGATTTAGTAATAAAGTGCTTCTACCTTGCATCTTGTCTATATACAATTTGTGAAGCTTCAGTTACTTGTAAATTTTATAAGGTTGTCCTATAAGGCCTTCACTGATCACTGGAATGAAATTCCATTGCTCCAATTTCGAACCTAAACTTAATCTTCAAATTTGTTTCCTTAAAAAAATGGTAAGGATTTGAAAAAAAACCCAACTTTCAAATTGAGTGCAGTATCATAGCTCCAAAATCAACCTTCTGTCCTATTGTCAGAATACAATCCTTACGATGACTTGGTAAAAAATGGCCAATCATGTCATCTTCCTTTGAATTGCTATGAGATCACAAGTTGCTAGTTTATGTGGAGCTTGATTATTTTCTGGTCCTAGATGTTTTTTTTTACTAATATTATACAGCTGAATCCCTTCAAGAAAACCTTGCATAGGGTGGGCTATTTCCTATGTTGCTAAATTGGTGGTAGAGATGATATGCAAATCAGTCAGATCTTTCAAAGAGTGTATTTGTTCTGTTTCATGTTGGCTAAAAATCAAGATAAAATCTAATGGGAAAAGATTAACAAGGAACGATTTCTGTGTAAAGTGAGTGCAAATGGCAAATTGATCTGCATGAAAGATGCCAATTTATTTTAAAAGGTACACATTGCATGGCATTGAGGATTTCTTATTCCTTAGAACATTCCAGCCACCATTGTTGGTTAAGTAAAAAACAATTCAAACAATTAAACATCTGTGTGACTCTTTTGATAAAAATATATATCTGCATTTTTTAAAAAAATACTTTCCTCATTTATTTTTTTCCCAGTTTTCTCATTTGTCACTGAACTATTCAGCTTTTATCATGATACAGAACAGTGTGAAAAAGAAAAAATCCAAAGCATTTTTTTTTTTGTTTTTAATCATATCACCCCAAGCAAGGCGGTAACACCACTGAAGTGCAGGGAACTACGTAAGAGTGAAAAGATTGGAAAAGAGAGAGCCGGAAACCACATCCTAAACAGGGAACAAGGGATGAGCCTCTTCACCTGTTCAATAGACGTGGGTGGAGTTTAAACCGGGCGATAGTTTAGTCTATCTACTCCCATTGAAAAAAAAGAAAAAAGAAAAGAGTGAAAAGATTGGAAAAGAGAGAGCCAGAAACCACATCCTAAACAAGGAACAAGGGATGAGCCTCTTCACCTGTGCAATAGACGTGGGTGGAGTGTCAAACCGGGCGATAGTTTAGTCTATCTACTCCAATTGAAAAAAAAAGAAAAGAGTGAAAAGATTGGAAAAGAGAGAGCCGGAAACCACATCCTAAACAGGGAACAAGGGATGAGCCTCTTCACCTGTTCAATAGATGTGGGTGGATCGTGAACCGGGCGAATGATGTCTTGTCAGTTCTGGATCTATATCTATTCTGTGACTTATGGTTGTATCACAATAAAACAACAGTAGTCATAATTAGGATAATTAGTAGAACTTGGATAAGCAAATCATTATTATCTCAGAAAAATTCTTACAATCTAAAGTTTAAGTGAATTTTTAATGGCATATCAACACTTTAGAGTCATTTTCTGCAAAACTGATTTATTTTGGTTTATATTTAAGGAAAATGTAATTTTTTGTTTTTAATATTTTCAAACCTAATCCATCAGTATACAAGAATGTTATAATTTTAATTATTTTAATATTTTTGAGTAGTTCTTTTAGACTGTTAGACTTAAAGTAATTGCATCTTTTCTGGAGTCAAGACCAATGATCAGTGTCTATGCATCTATCTATCCCTGTCCAGTATCTATCTATCTATCTATCTATCTATCTATCTATCTATCTATCTATTTCAGTTTGTTTGTTTGTTTGTTTCTATCTATCTATCTATCTAAGTTTGTTTGTTTGTTTGTTTCTATCTATTTATCTATCTATCTATCTATCTATCTATTTCAGTTTGTTTGTTTGTTTCTATCTATCTATCTATCTATCTATCTATCTATCTATCTATCTTTTCATATCTATCATATATATATATATATATATATATATATATAGGTATATGTTGAATACATGGATTGAAATCCGACAAGATGAATAGAATAAGTAAAGAACATGCCGGAAAAAAGTGTCTTAAACTAGCATGTTTCACTTTTACAAGCTTCATGGGTATTATATATATTTCAGTCTGTTCATATCTATCTATCTATCTATTTCTGTTTGTTTGTTTGTTTGTTTCTATTTATCTATCTATCATCATTATTCATTGAAATGATTTGATTATCAAAATGAAGAAAATGAGATCAACAAAATAATCAGTGAATAATCAAAATTATCATTTATGTTCAACTTATGCTATATTTGAATATTTAGAGAATAGTTATTTCAACAGATTTTAAATCAATACAATTAGTTAACTGTATATTAAAGATAAGTGAACATATTACGCAACAATATATTTGACTGCAGGAAATGTTATAATTTCCAAACCATTTTATGATGATACCTGTACACCCTAATCGAGTTGAAAAGTTAAGGTTCTTAAGTTATCATAACAAGTAAAAACAAGAGCATATTGCTTTAATTGATTTTTATACTAAAGTTCACCCAGTGCAAAGCTCAAGAGACACTCAAAGAAGGTTATTGTTAGAATGGTTGTGATGAATGTGGTGAGATATGAGTGAAGCAGGTGATAGGAAGCGATGATTATAAAGAAAAGGAAGATAGATAATGATTAACCTTTCAAGAGGTTAAGACTATAGAATCCAGGAAAGCAACCCCATGTGAGTCAGTTCCATAAAGCAGTAAAAGCTGTCTGAGTGAACATTTTTCCTGATATTTGTATTACAGAGAAAATGAGGGTGATTCAATTCTGTAGAACTAACATGTTGTGCCTTTATTGTAAAGGTCTGAATTGGTGGAACTAAAGAATGGAGTGGAAATAGCAAGAGGGAAAAGGCAGAATTGGGACATTGCATCTGAAGGAAAGAGCAATGATAACCACTCTTTTGTCAGATATACATGTTTAAACAATGTTTTTCTTGTTGCATACCTGCTCTTAGTTGTACTAAAACTGTATGATACTAGTCACTATGTCACTATACTAATGCTCCTAGCACAGCACTCAATAAATTCCAGGCTTAACTAATAAAACAAAACTTTTAGGCAAAATTCGACTTTATTCATCAACATAGTGTCCTTCAAGTGTGATACACTGATTCTAAGGCTTCTCTAATAATTCAATTCCTTTTTGGTAGAACAATTAGTCTTTGGCCTCAAAATATACCTCAGTTTTCGATATCACTTCATCATTGGAGCCAAATCTTTTTCCCTGGATCATTCTTTTGAGGTCTGCAAGCAGCCAATAGTCACTGGAGGCCAGATCTGGAGAATAGGGTGGATGTGAAAGCAATTTGAAGTGCAATTCAAGTAGTTTTGCTATTGTTATGATCAACTTGTGATACAGTGCGTTGTCTTGGTGAAAGATAACTTTTTCTTCTTCATTTGTGGCCATTTTTGGCTATTTCTTTCTTCAAATGCACCAGCAATGCTACATAATATTCGCTATTGATAGTTCTTATTTTCTCAAGGTAATCGATGAACAAAATACCTTGTGCATCCCAAAATACAGGGGCCAAAACCTTGCCTGCTGATGTTTGCATCTTTGGTCACTTTGGATGATTTTCACCTGCTGCTGTCCACTCAGCTGACTGTTGATTTGACTCTGGAGTGAGATAGTGGATCCATGTTTCATCTATTGTCACATATTTGTGCAAAAACCTCTTCTTGTTGAGTTGAAAGAGTTGCAAACAACACTCTGAATCGTCAACAAGTTGTTGTTTTTGATTGACTGTGAGCAAACATGGCACCCACTTTGAACACAGCTTTCTCATTGACAAATGTTCATGCAAAATAGTGAATACACTGTCTTTTGATATGTTCAATTTCTGTGCTATCTCATGCAACTTCAATTTACTATGGGCCAAAACGAATTTGTGGATTTTTGGTGTTTTCCAGGACACCTGCCAATTTTGAATGACCTGAACATTCAGCATTATTTGTGTTTGTACAACCATGTTTAAAGCCAGCATGCCACCTCTTAACCATTGTTTCCAACAAAGCAGAGTCTGAGTAAAACTTATCAAGCCATTGCTTTGCTTGAACAATATTTTCCCATGAGAAAGCAAGGCTTTATCAACACAAGAAATTCAGATTTTTCCATTGTTTTGGAAATTTGCAACAGTAGCTTCACTTAAATAACTGTAATTTGTAAACTCATAATCCAATTGAGCACAAATTTTGTCATGTGCCATTTGAAGGTTAGTACTTCATAAAAATCATATGCCATCCATATGTCAGGCTTGGGAATTATTGAGTGATGTGTTAGTTATAATAAACTGTACAATACTAGTCACTATATCACTATACTAATGCTCCTCGTTATACTAAAAGAAGCAGCAACACTATTTTATGCATGTAAATGATGAGTATAAGGAAATGCAATGTATTTTAACAATGCAATATTTTATGATTTTAAATAATTGAATAAGAAAAGAGAAAATACATTGGTATACATGCAAAGAAAAGAAGAAATTAAAAGTAAGGAATTG
This sequence comes from Ascarosepion bandense, assembly GCA_037127315.1. Lineage (NCBI taxonomy): Eukaryota > Metazoa > Mollusca > Cephalopoda > Sepiida > Sepiidae > Ascarosepion > Ascarosepion bandense. Next base: position 414,470 of record JBBBDQ010002084.1, read on the forward strand.
TGTGGGTGATACACATGTGCATGTGCATGTGCGTGTGTGTGTGTGTGTGTGTGTGTGTGTGTGTGTATGCATGAAAAGTTCATTCATTAAGGAGATAGATATCCCCATGCCTGGGAGAAGGTCCTGGTTGGCATTGTCACTTCAGCATGCTGGAAGAAAAAAAGAGAAAAGAGAAAGAGGACAAGAAGTGTTTCATTTTTATACTTGTTTGACAGTGCCACCTAATGACTTTTTGGTGAAACTAAGTAGGGGTAACCCACATTCTCTTTAGTAACAATTTAGCATGATTTTAATATGAAATTCATACTTCTCAGATTACAAAAAATTATGTACTGGGTTTCAGATCGATTCATCCAATAGTTGTGCTCTTTGTAAAATTTGGTCACATACACTGTTTTCTTTAAGTGATATAGTAAGAAATTAAATGAAAACATCCTATGTGATGCTTCCTACTTCAAAAGAACTTCTTCAGTCATATTTTAGTGATGGAATTGTATATATATATATATATATTTATTTATAGTCATCTGCAGACAGATCCTTTTCCCTGTATCACAGCTCATCAGTACTGTTAGATATTCGATTGCTTTTAACCCAGGATTGAAACCTGACCAAGTTGGCGTCAGTTGGCGATTCTACCCCTGAGCTATGGGCGCTTGGTAGAAAGAGGCAGACTTTTAGTGTATGATGTATCATATGCCAGTTGCCAGAGTGCTCTAATTCATTACTGAATGAGTGATGCATAGATGCTAGAGTAGCTACTGTTTTTTCAAAGTCTACCATTCTTCCAGAGTGCTCAATCAGGGTATATAGGGAAGAAATATAGAAGTATAGAGGGAATGAAATATAACAAATATTGGTTACAGTTGCACATCAAGGAAAAAAATGAACATTCAAGGACACTTAACTTTAAATTTCTGATGTCCAGTGTGTCTGGCGGCACAACCTAGCTGAACTTCTTCACTGAAATAGTTATGAATTAACTGATAATGTGTCACTTGTTAATCTGTATTTAATAGCAAGAAACTCTGCACAAGGTCTTTTAAAGTCAAAAGCTTCCCTTCATATGCAACTGGCTTACTGACTTACCAATGATGTCTTTACGAAAAGACATTTTCCTATGTCGGCTGATACCAGAATCTGAATGCGTGTCTGCATGGCCACCAACAACAGCCAACTTGTCAGCCTCCCTTTCATAATTATCCATTGCATCACAATACTCCAATGAGTAGCCCCTTCCCGGCCGGTTGTACATTGACATAGGTTTCTTGATATTTCGAACTTTCTGAAATTAAAGCAAACATCTCAATGAAAATAGCAAAATGGATATACAGTTTAATATAATCAGCTGAATTCCTCAGATGAATCATGTCTGTAATTCATTTTTGGATAGTCTAACTTTCATCCTATTATTGTCACTTTTATCACAAACTTCAGGTTGTTTAACATTCCCTGGCATGGATCAAAATAACCAGCATGGATCAGAAATAAAAATGTGGCCTTCAACAAGATTTGAACTGGCATCCTTATTTCTTTGGTATCGAAAGTATTTTAAATTATTGAGCATTCCAACCCTTTAATGACATCAGTAAGGCATTTTTGTCTCTCAGCAATTGGAGGGATTCTCTATGTTCAGGAAAGGAATTCACTTCCTGCAACAAACAAAAACATTATATAAGAAGAAAAGTTGTAAAGTTCTAAATGCAACTATAACCAATTCAGACTCCATCAAACTTTCATGAAAGAAATGGGATTAATTCCTATATTATATCTTTAGTTGAAAAAAATAAAATTATATGAAAAGCTATCATGTCTTACCTTGTAATAATAATGTGATAAAAATTCCACTAAAAAAGCCATGAAAAAAACATATTCAATCAGAGTGAATCAGAAACAAAAGTTTTGAGACAAAGATGGAATCACAATTAATACAAAGATCAGAATAAACTACAAAGTCTACAATGACTATAATTATTTTTGTTGTAGTCAAGTACACCCTGTATAAGGCCTGGGGGCCACTCAAGGTTGAGGGTTACATTAAGGGGTAAGAGGGAAAAATGATTTTAACAGGTTAAGATTGTAGTGATCAAGTAAACATCTTCTTGGGAGACTGTTCCACAGAGAAATGGTTCACAGAAAGAAGCTGTTCAAGTAAAACTTACTTTAATGATGAACTGAAGGATTTGTAAGTGAATTGTAGAAATTGATGAAAATGTTATAATTATATAAAATATATATATAACCGATAAAATGCAGCCGTAACTTCTACTCCAACAGTTTCTTTCCTCGCACTTCCCGACTGTGGAATTCTCTTCCAAACGATTGCTTCCCCGACGGCTACAATCTCCAGGAGTTTAAATGTAAGGTCAATAGACACCTCCTAACACACTAACCTGCTCGACACTCATCCTCGCTATCCTTACTCATCTATCACCTTTCTCCTGACATTCCCTATGTCTATCCACTCCTTCTCTTTACCTTCCCCTATGTAGCCCCATGCGCAATAGTGGCAGTGGAATGCCTTGCTTGGGGTGAGATGATTAAAAAAAAAAAATATAAGGTAATCAGCATATTGTGATAGAAATTCATTTGGAACCTGAAGAAAGAGTTACAGATTTGGGGGCTAAGTAGCAAAGTAAAAAATGGCATTATGGTTCTAATGGTTTGGAAAACAATATAGCTCTTTATCCAAGAACTTTGAGCTATTATATTGTAAAATAAGAAAGAACATTTTGATTTGATTTTAGAAACATCTGTAAAAAATCATTACAGAACAGGATAACATATAATGCTTCTTTTCCTGACGTTTTCAGAGGGAGGACTTTTATCATTCCATTTAATATCTGGACTATTGTCTTCAATGTTGTATCTTCCCAAGTTCTGAGAGTGAGTATCTTTAATTTATAGATTGTTATCTCCATCTTAGTAGTTTTAACAAATATAAAGTGTTAATAAAAAGCCAACTTAACAAGAATTGAGGCTTTTATTCCAAATTGTGTTCCCTGGTTAAATCGTTCATATTAAACAAGAGAGTTGAGCATACAAACTTATTGAACATGGAAAGTTAGAGTTAATAACTTTAATCATCCAGCATAAAATTTGTATCTTCAAGATGACTGGCCAACCAAATCTCTCTCTCTCTCTCTCTATATATATATATATATAGTACTTACATTATTTGGACTAATGTCCTCATCTTTGTTGCCATTTATACAAAGTTTTGGCCATTGTACACCCCGGCCTTCTTCAGGTGCTAGGAATTTCAACCCAAACCCTTTATTACAATCACTGTGGTCTTCATTCCTTGCGTAGTAGTGCCTCTTTTGGTATTCAAGAGTTATTTCCCTCTAACTCTGTAAGTTACTTGTTCACCACTGCTGTAGCCTGGTATGTAGCTTTCTTAACTCACAAATGTTTTGGGTCAAGTCACAGGAACTAACCAACATCTATATCCACTGGGCCAAGTGAACAAGAACAACCTAATTTTTGGGACTTATTGTTTAGTAACTCTTTTTTACCAAAGTTCATATTGCAATTTTTGATGTTAATGGTTTTCTCTAGTATTTTTTACCAGAGCTCATATAGCAATTTTGAGACAAATGATTTTCTCTGGTAAATGGCAACAAAGATGAGGACATTAGTCCGAATAATGTAAATACTGTAAATATTACCTCATCGCAGAATTATAAACAAATATATATATATATATATATATATATATATATATATATATGTGTGTGTGTGTGTGTGTGCAACGCTATTATTTTACTGGTTCTATATAATTAAATTATATATAATTGTATATTTGAGGAGCAATCCCTTTTTTATACAAGATTTGTACAGGGTGAGCTTTGAAATATTTAAAAAATATAATAAGTACATAGTGATTATGGACATTGTAGTTTATCTTGATTTCTTCACTAATAGTGATTCCATCTTTAATTGACTCAAAGGCTTTCAACAGGGTTTTGCATGATGGCCTTTTTCACAAGATACGGTGTCACAGGACAAAAGTTCAATTTAATCCAATCATTCCTATCAAATTGTGAAATGAAGGTCATTTTGAATGGATTTGCTTCCAGATTCTTTCCCTCAAACATGGGTGTCCCAAGTCTCTATCCTAGGTTTTACACTATATCTGATCTTCATCAATGATTTCCCAATATCATCAGTTCCCAAGTAGATGTTTATGCAGCTGACACTACTGTTTACAACTGTCTCAATAGAAAATCCTAGAGATCTGTCAACATAAACTTGGTAGCTTCTCTTGAAAAGGTCCTCCAATCAGTGATTAACTGAGAAAAGAAATAGCTTGTAAGTTTTAATGTCTTCAAAACAAAACTGCTTTCATTTAACCACCATAGAGAAACTATTTTGATGATGCTAGACCCCTGGAGAGCAAAACACTGCCTTTTTGGCCTCATGTTTTCAAATGACTTAAGGTGGAGTGACTACAACAAATCAGTAGCTGCATCTACTGCAAGGAAGGTTGGGTCACTGTGTATTGCCAGAAAACCTTTTCTGCCTAACATCAGCATGGCTGGCGCTAGACCCCCGGAGAGCAACAAACAGCCTTCTTGGCCTCGTGTTTTCAAATGACTTATGGTGGAGTGAATAGACCGAATCAGTAGCTGCATCTACTGCAAGGAAGGTTGGGTCACTGTGTATTGCCAGAAAACCTTTTCTGCCTACCATCAGCATGGCTGGCGCTAGACCCCCGGAGAGCAACACACAGCCTTCTTGGCCTCGTGTTTTCAAATGACTTAAGGTGGAGTGAATAGACCGAATCAGTAGCTGCATCTACTGCAAGGAAGGTTGGGTCACTGAAAATTTTTCTCAGTAGAATCTATCTTTCACATTTACAAATTTACCATTTGTCTGTGCATTGAATACTGTTATGCTATACTTTATAAGCTAAAAATGAAACACACTTGTTATATCTGAGATGGAGCTGCCTAGTATTTCTAGTAATGATAGAGCCCTTGTTGGTTATGAATTGGTTTCTACCTTACATCTCCTTTTCCACAGATGAAATGTTGAAAGCTGATTACTAACCTTTTGCTATTTCCATGGAAAATGTACGAACAAGCTACATTCTTTAGTTCTCTCAACTCTAACCGTCATTATGCATTCCCAGATATTGCAACTGCCTATTTTTTTTTTTTTTGTATAAGTTTTCTTTTTGTTCCTAGCATGTTTGACTCATAGTATCCTCAGTACCATTCTGTAAAACCACATTTCTGCTACTTCAAGTCACCTTTTTATCTTTGAGGAGATTGTACAGAAGGAATCTGTAGAGAGTCATGATTGCTTTCCCCCAAAAGTGCATGACTTACAAAAACAAAAAACACAAGCAGTGATTTTGGGTGACTAGCTTGTTAACATTACTCTACAGAAAGTATTTACAAGTTAATGTATATAGAACAAGATTTCCATGGTGAGAAATATTATATAAGATACAAATTTTTTTCAAAAAATGAACAACAATATTGGAAATATCTTTTCTGCTGTTTGAGTGTTATTTTGGTTCAAGTGATGAATTTTGTTCAAGATTTTTTTCTACTAAACTGTATATATATATATATATATATATAGTGCACTGTGGTTACTGGTAGTTTCATAGTAATAATAAAATAGTGCTTGAATAGAGCTAAAGTTTATATTACAAATAATTATTGAGAAATAAATATAAAAATTCTTCTTTTAGCTCTGAATGAGAAATCAAAAGCCAAATTTGAATTCTAGTTGAAATTGTTGCATTTACTTATGCGCAAATATTCTTAGGAAAGGTATGGATCCATCTCTTCTCCTTCAAGCTATGGATTAAATAGCAGGACTGATTTGGTTCTTTAGCCTTGGTTGGCAACCAGTCTTTCGCAGAATGAAATTGCAACCTATTGCAAGAAAATCTTCTGTTTAGTCAGTCATGGATTGAAAGAGAAATATTTGCCCACATGTGCATCATGTATAGCAAATAATTGACTGACTCTCATATATATATAACCCAAATATGTATCTCTATGGTTACAACCTGCTGATTGACTAGTTCAGACACACCAAATTCCATTCCCTACAACCACCACTCCCTAATCCCCGAAATAACCATGAATACATCTCACATTCTGAAAAATAAATCGTTTTCACCATTTATTTTCAGTTCAACATATCACCTGAAAAGGAGCGGTTCTGCTTCAAAACATAAAAATTTTTGTGTAGTCATTCTATGCTTTTATAAACCATTCCAACAACTATTACAATATATATATATATATATATAATTTATTTGTTTAATCATTATTTTTAGTGGATATTCATATTTGAGTAGATGCCCTGTTTTAATTTTTATTATTATTAAACAGTATATTTATTTACATCTTTCGGCTTGAATAATTGAGAAATCTCATTAGCAAAATATGCATTCTTTGGCAGGATTCAAACCTGTATCCACTAGGGGAAACTGTCATTAGATCTGACTTGTCTTAACTGCTCAACCATGTAAGACCTCTCAATCAGACAAAGCCCAAATATTTCTTTTAAACACATCTTTCTCGAGTTTTTGAAATATTCATATCTACTCTGTTTCATATTCTAATGTAAACAAAGACGATTCATTAACAAAATTTTTACGAAGTCCATTATGAAATGGATTTATGTCTGATATATTTTTAATTTATTTTTTTAAATATTATTTTTAATGGATACTCATATTTGAGTAGATACTCTTTTTTATATTATTATATTATTTTCTCTCTCTCTCTCTCTCTCTCTCTCTCTATATATATATATATATATAAACTATTTTTACAAAGAAGGTTTATTTTGTCCAGCAGATGATTATATATAGAAAAAGTGCTCAGTACATAGTTCAGAAAATTGAAAGTGTAGACCCAGCTAATATTTAAAATATTACAGACACTAACCATTACCACAATCTTCACTGGTGGAAGTCATGGTAGTGGAAAATGTTTGCAATAATTTATATATATATATATATATATATATATATATATATATATATATATATACACATGATGCTCAACTCTTATGTTGATTTCAACATATGAGGATCCAACAACCTCATTCAGTTTTTATGTTTGACACTTCAGTCCTGCTAGTGACCTGCATACAAGTCCACATATTGTGCAACACTCAGGATCTCGATATACAGCAACAGGAATATTTGTTGACTCTTTTCACCATTATTTTTCATCTCTTAGGTCAATATGACTTATTTCAACATTTCTGATACCCTTTTGGCACAAAAACCTCCAGTTATTTCTATCCAGGGCAACTTGCACAATGTTAGTATGAGGCACGTTAATAGCTGAGAGCTTACACTTTAGCTTGTCTTTACACCTGAGCAATGGCTTTGTAACAGTCCTGAGTCCACTGTCAATCTGGGTATACATGTAGACTTTAGATATTCTGTCTCCACTCATCTTTGCAACATGATGAGCCTGCAAAGCTGGGACTGTATCAGGAAAGTCTCAATTCTACCGATGCTATTTTGTGAGAAGATCAGCATTGGACCCCTATTATTAAAAGTATAGCTACAGTTTGCATGGAGACAGCTTTTGTGGAAGATATCCAGCTGACTTATATAGGAAACCAATGTATAATTCATCTAGGTATATATATATATATATATATATATATATATATATATATGGGTAACAACCTTTCTTTTATACATATTTCATTAAAAATCTTATAAGTTTATCTAATGTTCTTACAGTTTTTTTTTAAGGATTAAAGGTGTGCAAAAACCATAATTATGATTGTTCCAAGTGCTTTCAATCAACTCATTAGCCATTTTCAAGATATTTATTTTTTAAAGGTTTTAATGTATATGTCCTAAGGTGTATCGTGTAAAAGTAGTTGTAATCTTCAACTGTTTGAGAGATTCAGCTATGAGTTTATGTTTGTCTGTCTTCTTAGAAGATTCCCAACATGTTGCTGCTATTGGGAAATAAAGTGAGACTGATGTTTGGCTTGAATCATTTTATAAAAAGTGGTTCTATAATTTGGGATCAGTATCGTCATCTATGCCTGAACAACACAAAGCACTGAGGAAGAAATAGAATCTTTTTACCTCCCTCTAGACAATGCCAAGGCTCAATATAAAAGCCAAGAAATTAGAATCATCATGGAAGATTTGAATGCCAAAATAGACAAAGAGAGGAAAGGTATGACAACTGGCAACTTTGGATTAGAAATCCACAAAAATGAGAAGAAAAATTTGTCCAATTGTGCACAGCAAATGACCAGGTAATAACAATCACCTGGTTTCAGGAACACCCACGACGTCTATGGACATGGAGAAGCCCAGGAAAAACAAGACAGACTACATAACCATAAATAGGAGATTCAGAAATGCAGTGGTTCAATACAAAGCATATCCAGGCGCTGACTGTGGAAGCGACCACATCCCAGTCATCTGCAAACTAAAGGTAAAACTCCAGAGATTGAAGAAGCCTAGTGCAGCACCAAAACTGAAATACAACACACTCGTGAATGACCTCAACCTACAGAAAGAATGCACTAACAGCGTGAAAATCAAATATGAAGAACAAATTGGAAAAGGACACTTGAAATAAAACTCACTAAAGGAAGCGATAATGACATTAGCAAACAACATTGCCCCAAAGGAAATCAGGCAGAGAAGAAAAACGAGTGGATGACTGAAGAAATTCTTGACATGATACAAAGAAGACAGAAAATGATGCCAAGACATAGAATGCAGTACAGGAAACCACACCAGCAAATAAAGAGAAAATGCAGGCAGGCTAAAGAGAAATGGCTCAATGACAAATGTGCAGAAGTAGAGAGATTGAGCAGGAATAATAAAGCAGACATGCATAAAGAAATAAAAAACTGACAGGACAAAAAACCTGTTCTTCAACAGGATGTATAAAATACAAGGATGAAACAATCATATTGGAGAAAAAGGAAATACTCAAATGATGGGAAGAATATATAAAAGATCTTTTCCACGACGAGAGAGAGCAACTGATAATACACAAAGATGAGGACGGACCGGAAATATTAAAGATCGAAGTAGAATCTGCAATAGCCAAACTGAATAGAAACAAAGCAGCTGGACCAGATGACATAGTAATAGAGCTACTGATAGCCCTGGAAGAATTTGGCATGAAGAAAATTACAGAAATAATAAATGAAATTTATAATAATGGTGTAATACCAGATGACCTCAGCAAGTCAATCATCATAGCACTGCCTAAGAAGCCAGGTGCAAATGAGTGTGAACTCCACAGAACCATCAGTTTAATGAGCCATATAACACAACTGATCATCCGAATTCTGATGAATAGCGCAAGAAGCAGATTCAGGCCAGAAACACACCGAGAGCATTGCGGATTCATCGAATACACTGGAACAAGGAATGCCATATTTATGATTAGGATGCTCTCCGAAAGAACAATACAAATGAAGAAGGACTTGTGCCTATGTTTTATCGATTATGCAAAGGCATTTGACAAAACACGCCACAAAGAATTGATGGAGATACTTGGCAGCCTCGACATATTTGGGAACCAAGAATCTCTAATGGCAGCAAACTGCCTGCATACAGACAGGTAATGAATTCAGCAGATATACAAAGATAGAAAAAAGCGTATGACAAGGATGTGTCTTTTCACCGGATCTATTCAACTTGTACAGCGAGACCATTTTGAGGACCCTAGATGTTATGCCAGGATTCATCGCTGAAGGCCACAATTTGAACAACAGAAGGTACGCAGATGATACAGTGCTGATAGAAGACATGGAAAGGAAACTACAAGACCTCATACAGAAGGTCGCTGAAGAGAGTGATAACAAAGAAATACAAATAAACTGCAAGAAAACCAAATGCATGGTCATCAGCAAAAAGAACAGCCCAAAATGCCAAATACAGGTGGGGGATACTAAAATCAAGCAGCTACAAAAATTTAAATACCTGGGAAGTGTTCTAACAGAAGACAGAAACTGCAACACAGAGATCCAAAAGTGAATTGGCATGGTGAAAGAAGCATTCTAGAAGTTGAATAAAGTATTAAGAAACAGGACAATTTCGCTAGAAACAAAGAAGAGAATACTGAATTGCTATGTGATGTCAGTTCTTCAATATGGCAGTGAATGCTGGACAATATCATCAAAGATGAAGGAAAAACTTGAAGCAACTGAAATGTGGTTCTACAGAAGGATGATGTGAATATCATATACTAAATGTGATGGCTTGAATTTAAAAGAATAATTTCAGACCTACCAGAGATTTTTCCATGTTGACAGTTGCTTTAGAATTAACTTGATTAGGGGTCGAACCCAAATTGTGATATGTCACTGCTGTTGATGTTTGACCATTGGTCAGTATCATACGACGTTCCTGACCAGCACCGTTGTGGTTATTAATGGAAGTGACCTGCTGGAATCCACTGCCTAAGGAAGGAGAAAGCCCAGTGTAGTAGCTGCTATTGTCTGGAATGGTGATGTTTGTTCGGTGGTACAATGAGACATCATTGCGACTTGACACAGTGGAATAACTGGAAGTGGCAGGAATTGAGCTTTTGGTCTTGAAATGAAAAGACAAAAGAAAACAGCAGCGTGAGATTTACTGTCATTGAATAAAGGAAAACTGGTATGTAACAAAATGGTGAATACAGCTACAAAATCAATGATATGTGAATAACAGTTGGAATACATTAGTTTCCAGAGTTTTTCTTAAATATCTGATTTTCTTCTGTTTATTTATTTTCTATTTTCCCAAAAGTAGATGCTGGTAATTTTTTCGCACACCTAACATATATATATATATATAAAACCTGTAACAGTTGAAAAATATCCGGTCTATCTCTGAATACCATGGTTGAGTAGGGTTAGTGAGACCTTGACCAAGTGAATTTTATTAAGTTCGCATGAGTGTTATTATACAGCTAATGTACATGTTTTGTTAAAAACTAGATCTGTCCTTCCATCTATTCATAAAGACATTCTATCCCGCCACCATATTAACTCTGGTATTTACCATTTTAAATGTAGTTGTGGAGATTCAGCATTTGGATGTTAGCATTAAACAATATATGCCTGCTAAAATACTTAATTGAATTTTTTGTCTGGTGATACCATTTGAAATACATACAGGTCTTCCATTGATAAATAATCTGAGTTGTGCTGCAGATTTTAGTGTGGACTGGTTTTATGTTTTGGCCAGTTCACACTCATTGTTCCATCTGAAGGTGTTGGAGGCCTTGTTTATCAGGTCTAGGCAGCCTACTCTTTGTAAACAAAGGGAGTGTTTGCTTGGGCTTGCTTTGCTGAGTCTCTAGCATATTCAGATGTAATAACTTTTAGTAAAAGTCAAAAACATATTCCCCCTTCTGTTCAGTCATTTCACCCATAACAGATTTTCTTTTCATAATTTTTCCCCATTTACAGTTCTGACGAGAGGGGACAAAACTGGTTGACTGGTATTTTTATTTCACAATTTGACATGGCCGATTATAGGGAAAAACTTGTACCATTAAAAATATATTTAAATACTTTATGAAAAGTACAACTCTGATTTAATTAAAAAATTAAGTAAAATCTTACAGATTAGGTCCAAAATTGGAACATTGAAACCTAAAACAACTTTTTACAATCTTTTCTTCAACACTAGGTTTGTCCTACTTTTATTTCCTATCAGATTAGGCAGGCAAAGTTGTCATCTTGCTGGAAGATAGAAAAGGCCTTTAAAGATTTTCTCTTGCAATTTTCTAGCCAATGTTTTGGCTTACAAAAGTATAATCTGTTATGGTATGGAGTATGTAATAATTTGTCATATTTTGATCTGTTCTGCCCATTACGTAGGCCTGATACATGTGCATTGTCTTTCTGAAAAAAAAAACATTAAGAAGAGAGGAAAATAAAACAACAAAATTTAATAACTGATTCGTTTGTCTAATGGCATATCAACTCCTTCATGGATCATTTAATGCCAAAATTTAATTTTCTTGGGAACTTGAATTAATAAAAAAACTATATGTTATTCTGTTTTCACAGTTGAATACATGGTAGATGATACTCAGATTTTGTGGATATACATGTTTGTGTGGACATGATTACTCAAAGTGATGATGTGTATTTTTCCTGTTGTAGTTTTATTGAAACTATATTTTGGAATACAGTTTGATTTAAGAAATTACAGTTTTGATAGCAGACACGGAAAAAAAAAAAACTCCTACAGAAGGTAGATAAAGAAAGCTAAAAGGAAGAGCTAAACATAAACTACAAGAAAAATGAATCCATCGTCATCAGCAAAAAGAGGAGCCCAAAATTCTAATTGAAAATTTAAATACCTGGGAAGTGTTCTAACAGCGGAGAGTAAGTGCAATTCTGAGATCTGAAGACATATTGGCATGGCCAAGGATGCATTCTAAAAGCTGAATAGAGTATTGAGAGACAAGAAAATTTTGTTGAAAACAAAGAAAAGAGTCCTGAACTCTTACATGATATCTGTCCTCCTATATGGCAGTGAATGCTGGACAATCTCGTCAAAGATGAAAGAAAGACATATCAACTGAAATGTAGTTCTACAGAGGGATGCTGAGGATACTATAGACCAGACATGTGAGAAATGACATGGTTTTGGAGAGGATGAAAATGAAAAGGAAAATTTTACTTAACATCTAGAAAAGACAGCTGAAGTTTCTGGGAGTTGTAATGAGGAAGGAAGGCTTGGAGAATCTGATACTCACAGGACAGATAAAGGGAAAGAGAGACAGAGTGTTATATATCGCCGTATGACAACAAAACAACAAACACGCATATATAAAAATATAAGGTTATATTTTTATTAATGATGACGAACTGTGTGGAATAGAGAACGGAAAGGGTGAGGGCGCATATAGAATGGCTGACGGGAGTGTAGTCTGCCTGTGTTGTCTCTCTCTGCTTCCACCGGCCGCTCTCTGCTACTGGCGAATCCGTGTGTTGAGGTCTTTATATAGTCCTCTAGAACCGGGACTTTCCTTCCGTTTTTTTTGCCTCGCCCACGCACGCCTACGTAATTCTAAGAGGCACCTGATCTGTTTGCCTCTGTAGCCATTTCCGCCGCTGTCGGAAATAAGGTCAAAATGACATCCGCTCCGGCTTTGACAGGATGTATTTCACAAACACCTGTCTTGTCGCTTCGCCACCCCCTTCACCGATGGAAAACACCATCGCTTGCATCACTTCCTCGGGTGGGGCCAGATTGTTATATTACAAGAGGAAAGCAACAAATAAAATACTTGATGGGCTTGAGCAGATAGATGGCAGAGCAGATTTTGGAAAGGGGTAAAAAAAAGGAAAGTGTGTTATGAGTTACAAGTGACAGGGCGATGTGGAAGGCCATGATCATCTATGTGTTGAAGAAGAAGAAGAAAAAGTAGAATATTATATGAATTAATAGCATGAAAGTGTTCTTTAATGTTGGTTGTTTAGTTGGTTGATTTTGTTTTGCAGCATATCATCCTTTCTGGGTTACTTAATGCTGAAATCTAAATATTTTGTACGTAGTTTTATGCTTTTGACTACAGATATTTTTTACATGAGTTTACATTTGACTACAGATATTTTTTACATGAGTTTACATTTCCAGTAAAAGTATGCTTTTCAAATATATTTTGTAGATAATAAAATATGTATTGTTGGTAATTTTGCTATTATAATGTATTTTTATATGTTTTTGAATGCAACACTGTCATATTGATTGTCATTTTGCTATAAAAATGATTGTTGATTATTTTATAAAAATGTTGAAATGTTGAATTTTATTTGAGGTTCAATGTAGTATGCAGGCATCCTTGGATACAAATAGCCCACCATATAATACTCCCCCAACATCAATAATACAACAAAACATGCAATTAAAGGGCTCAGTTAAGGAGTTCTGCAACACTAAGCATATTCTGCTGATTGAGTTCCTTCAGAGTACTACTGCTTTTGGACACTTTCTAACAATTTGAGGGTTGTTTTGTTCAACAACAATGTGAAGTTTCAAATTGGCTTGCTTTAAGTTTTGAGTCAAAACCTATTAATTTCTATTACTGAGGCATTGAATAGTGAATCATTGGCAGGAGGTTGTAAAAAAATGAAGGAGAATATATTTTTGAATTATTCATCAGTGGTATTTATAAACAATAAATATTAAAATAAATTCTAAAAAACAAACAAATTTATCTAACAACTGATAAAAAAGATGTTCAATATCACCACATCAGAGCAGAGATTGCAATATACATACAAGACTAAAAAGACACATTTGTGTTGCCCATATGATGGGCATGGATCAAGCAATGAAACTGCTCAAAATCAAGTTACAGCATGAACATGCATGTTTATATATATATATATATATATATATATATATATATATGTGTGTGTGTGTGTGTGTGTGTGTATATATATATATATATATATATATACAAAAGACAAGATGTTTGTGTGTGTATGTCTGTCTATCTGTCTGTCTGAATGTATGTCTTTTATACAAATCCACAATTTTTATCCGATTATCACCAAACTTCACACAAATATTCTTTAGTCTTCTGGTCAGGCTATGGGCTATTTATTTTTTCTAATTCCCCCCCACCCCCACCCCAATATCGAAAATCAATACCGTGATATCTGATCAGGTCTGATCAAGATCAGGATTTCAGCCCTTTTATCATGGCTCTTGCTGCAGAATTTGCTCTAACTTGGTAAAATTATAATTTTTTAGTCTCAAACATTAGTAGATCTTCTTAGATGACTCATTTTCTCCAATATCGGAAATTGATACTCACAATATTTTATTGAATATGATCAAAAACTGATATTCAATATGGCTCATTTTCTCCAGTTTTACTCCCAATGGGTACAATAAGTTTTCATGGGCTTACTTAGGTTAGTTTATCCTTGGATGACTTATTTAACTCTGATATTGGAAATCGATACCCTGATATCCTATTGGGTCTGATCAAAATCAGGTTTTCAGCCCTTTTATTTTGGATTGTGCTTCAGGTTTTGCTCTAAGTAGGTTTAATCGTAGTTCTTAGTCTCAGCCATAATACCATTTACTCAGAGGACTTATTTAGCCTTCAAAATTCAGTTTACAATGGAAAACTTATTTGACATTGATACTGAAAATCAAAATTTGACTTACATCCATTCATTTTTCTTTCAATCTGTGGTTTTGCTTTGACTGGAAACAACTATTGTGTCAATGTCTAAAGAGTCTGAACTCCAGGACCATGGATTAGTTTTAAAGCTTTCATTACACCCAAGCAACACCATGCTATACTGCTAGTATATATATATATATATATATATATATATATATATGAGACTGATCATGTCTATCTTTTATGTCATAGCTTCTTTACTATCCTACTGCCTTTGACCATTTCTTTCTTCCTTGTTCAATATGAATGCCTTCTTTATGAATGGGAAGCTAATTGTTTGGACAGCCTCCAAGTTTTCTGCTGACAACCTCTTGGCTTAATTTCAATCTTCACTTGTTCCCAAAGCACGGGCATTGCTACCTTTTCCCTGTTATGTGAGAGTTACTTTTGGTAAAGCTTATCGACCTGTTCTTAAATGTTGCTTCTTTTCTTACTCTTCAGGAAATGCAATGGATGAAGAAAGATGGCCTGACTAAACTTTAAATTAATTTTCTTAATTTCTCTATTTGTAAATCTACCTGTAAATCTATAGCTTCTGTCAACACAATCATTCCACACTTTCTTTGTTTTTATTGTTCTCTCTGTCTGTCTCTCCCCCTTCTCTATCTCTCTCTCACACACATACATACATTGACTTTCTGTCTTGCATTTGCCTTCTCAATTAAATTTTTGCATGCTGTCTCCCCACTCTCTCCATGTATTCTTCTTTCTTTCACTTCTCCATTTTCTACAACTCTCTCTGTCTCTCACAATTTTTTTATTTGTATCTGGATGATTTTTAATTCAAAGTAATAAATTTAATGCCAGTTTTTTGGCAATTCCTTATTCAAAGAACAGTTGTGTTTATTTTGTGTACAGATAAGTTTCCTCTAAAAATAAACCAAGAGAACCATCCACTTTGATGAAGCTATTTATTTCTTAACTTGTGAAGTTACATCATCATCATCTGGCTACAGTTATCAGCTTTTTGTATCTGCTTAAAACTGCATACAGGCCTTTTAAAACATTATTTACCCTATTCAGATTGTTGTCCTCAACTTTATTGCCATGTTTATGATGTTTCGGTCATTGTCTGCTCCAGCCTTCTTCAGGTGTTAGGAATTTTGAACTGAACTCTTTATTTTGATCACTGGATTATATCATTTTCATTCCATGTGTGATGCCACTTCTGGATGCCATGTAGTTATCTCCCTTTAACTCAACTCATTTATTAGTACCTGAAGAAGGCCAGAGTGTACAATTGAGGACAACTGTCCAAACAGGGTAAATAATGAAAATACTACCTCATCTCAGAAGTACAGACAAATTAAACCATTGAGATTGATTACATTGCAGATTCTCTTTTAGATCTTGTCGAAAACCCTGAGATGAATAGCAGAGGCACCTGACCAGATATGACAACAGTATTCAATGCATGGGTGGATGGTTGATTTGTATATGTGTAAGACAGACTCAGGCAAGAAAAGCTGCTTGGCCCAACACAGTAACCCAACTTTCCTAGTAGTAGATTTAGATATTGATTCAATGTACTCATTCTACTTGAGGTCAGCTGAGAAAGTGAGGAAGAGGAGGCACAGTATATTTTGAGGAGACTACCTGGGAACAGGAGAGACTGTCTATGGTGGTTGACAGATAGCAGGTTCACTTTGGAAGCATTAAATTTTATAAGCCCTTTCTTACCCCAGTCCACCACAGATTGGAGGTCCTTCTCAAGATCAGCAACAAGGTTATCTTTGTCTACCTTGGTAAATTTATGATTGAGGTGGCAGTAAATGGTGGTGTCGTCAGCATAAATGCCTACTTGGGATTTGATCACATCAGGGAGATCATTGATGAAGATCAGAAAGAGCGTCGGGCCTAAGATGAAGCTTTGGGTGACACCTGCATTTGTGAGATAGAATCTGAAGGATGGCTGCTCAAGACAACTTTCATTATGCAGTTTGATAGGAACAATTGGATCCAACCAAGCAAACGTCCAGTGATGCCATAGCCCTGTAGCTTGTACAGAAGGCTAGCATGCCAGACCCTATCAAATGCTTTAGAGCTATCCAGAACAACAGCTTGAGCTTCACCATTTGAAGATGTTTGAGAGTATTGCTCCACATCAAATAGCAGGACAAAGTTCCAGACATAGAGGTACTTGAGTGAACCCAGATGGGGAGTACCCATGTCACTCTCATGTTCTCCCAGCTTTGATGGGCCCAGCCATGTATATTGTGTTGAAGTGTCTCTTCTATCGGGAGCTCAAGGAAGGGAAGTGATTGCATAGTGGACAGAAGAAGCAATTCACAGGCACCCTACAACACTCCCCACTGTCTCTTGGGAAGAAGATGTATAAGACTGTCCTGTCTAATGCACCTTAGTTAAAACAGATATAGCCGACTTTGAAGCACAATGTATCAAAAAACTGCAACAGAAGTGCCAATGCCATTAAGAGAGGTCAAGCTCTCCTTCCCAACCAGACATTGCCTGCTCACACTGCAGCAGAAAACTCAGAGCAAATATTGGTTTGGATAGCTATCTTCACAGCCAAAAGTTTCTTATAAGTAATGTGTGAAGAAAAAATGGTAATAATGATCATCATCAGTTATATGACTACTCTTATTTTTGTCTTTACCTTATAATGAACTGGATGCAAAAAATGAAAATTAACACTTCCAAAGATAAAACATAAATAAACAAAATAGCTGATTTGTGCACTTGGCTTGGCATGTAGCTTTTGGTTGAAAAATAAAATAAATTAAAGATGGATTTTAGTCAATGAAAATTCATCCTGCCTAAAAGCAAAAATCTTCTTTGGTAACATCTAGTGACTTATAAGTAAGCAGAAAGTTTTGTCTCATTCAGAGATCTTCAACTGCTACACAGTACACATCAGTTTTCTTTAGGAATTTTATTTAAAAAATAATTCTCTACTTTCATTTGAATGTGTCTCATTTTTATCAAATCTCTGTTATAAGCAGCAACCCACCTTGAAAGATCTTCCTAACCCTAACTCAACTGAGTACAACTTTGGTCTTGAACAGGCCTAAACTGATTTGTGTTACACAAGTTGGTAAGAATAGAATTTTTTTTTTTTTTTAATCATATCACCCCGGGCAAGGCGGTAAGGCCACTGGTGTGCAGGGGGCTACGTAAGAGTGAAAAGATTGGAAAAGAGAAAACCGGAAACCACATCCTAAACAAGGAACAAGGGAAGAGCCTCTACACCTGTTCAATAGACGTGGGTGGAGTGTGAACCGGGCAATAGTTCAGTCTATCTACTCCAATTGAAAAAAAAAAATAAGGAAAAGTGAAAAGATTGGAAAAGAGAAAGCCGGAAACCGAAGTCAATGGAGAGTGTACCTGAAACCCCTTCCTAAACAAGAAACAAGGTGATCACCTTCACTCCTGCTCAATAGAAGGGGATGGGGTGTAAAACCGGGTGATGGAGGGTACTATCTACTCCAATAATAATTATAATAATAATAATAAAAATTTAAGTTTTAACTTAGTACAAGTTGAAACGAGATTTAAACATAAAAATTATTTACAATAGCAAAATACTACCCCTGTTAAAAAATTCAAACAAATTAAAGACAAAAATTAAAGACAAAAATTAAAGACAAAAATTAAAATAAAATAAAAATTGCAAATCAACACACCAAGAAGGTAAGACAGACTGATAAAGTTGAGCAGAAATACCGAAGTAGGATTCCGTTCTGTAAAATGAAATCTCTTGTATTTCACTGTTTGCTTAGAACAAAATTGCCTGTTCAGTTAATGATGCAATAATGACCTGTACACAGTGATGCAGGTAATATACATTTTTTGAAAATTTTATATAAACTATAGTAAATTTTATCTAGTTTTGTTGTCATATTATACCTCTCTATCATTATTCTCAGAGTGCCTTTCTTGGTCTTGTTAACAGAAAACATGAAATTGATAATATTTCTATATATATTTTATTAAACATTCCCAATAAGAGATGTGCATTTCTTAAAAACAGTAATGTGAGATATTTCACCAGTTAAAACATATGTAGCTTCACAGGGTCAATCACTTTCAAGGGGCTCATTTTATTTAGTAAGACTTTCAATTGCTAAGGTTGTAGATGTCATTTGCACAATAGCTTCAAATATTTGTTTTTCTAGCTGAAGTGTTCATGCAAAACTAGTATTAGTTGCCAGTCAGTGTATGTTGACAAATAATTAAAGAAAATATATACATTAATATATCTTAACAATGTGAAACAAATGTTAGTTAATAACAGTTTTAAAATTACCTCATAGATCCCCAACTTAGACTATTTCTTTCTAAGGCAATCAACAGAAAGACTGAATATACAGATAAAAACAATAGCATTAATATTTTCTATAAATTCAAATGCATGATAACAATAAGTAGGATGAATCTTCCCTTAGAAACATTATAAAGAAATATACAACTCCAGTCAACCAAAACAAGAAAATTGTAATTAATTATTGACTCTAAAAAAATTAAAACTACTAACCTTGTCAACAATAATAACTCACCTGCAAGATCCAAATTACAGAGAACCAATATTTATTTAGGAATTCACATTTTCCTTTAAGAATTGTGTTCCTGATCAAACGAAATTCATAAATAATTATATTGGATATACTACACCATGCCTAACAAGAAGACGCACATTACTTCACTCTGACCATAGCTCAATTAGGTCTCATTTAAATACACACAGAGACCTGCCAAACACTATCTGCAACACACTCATTAATAATACAAATATAACAGCATTATCCACATGTAAAAAAGACTAAAAATAATGAAAGAATTATTAATCAAAAAAGAAAAAAGCTAACTCAATAGCATCAACTATGAACACAGCCACAATGTTCTGACTGTATTTAGAAAATAAAACATTCCTATAACTCTAGATACATATATAAAACAACTTATGCATTCAGTTAAAAGTAAAAATGAAATTATCCTTGATAATGGCTAAAAGTATAGCTAAAGATGCTTGCATATACAGCACATTGGACAATTTTTAAATAATTTATCAACAGAAAAGAAAAAATTAGAACACAAGAAAAACAAAATTAAGTAAAAAGAATTAACAGTACCTCATCAGTCATTTTTAATGAAACATGTATAAAAGAGGAATTGCTGCTCAAATATATATATATATATAATATACAGATATTATTTTTAGTGAATACTCATATTTGAGTAGACACTCTATTTTAAACTATTTATTTTGGTTACTGGCCTCCTGAGAAAATGTACCCTGCAGCAGGATTTGAACCTGCATTCCGCTTTGCAGGGTGAACCACCATCTAATCTGGCATACTTTGACTGCTCAGATACAAAAAGCTTTGCAATCAAACAAGGTTTTATTTGGATTTTCAAGCATATTCACTTCTTCACATTTTTCTTAAAGACATATCTACATAGTTTCATATCAGAAATATAAACAAAACAATTTCTAAAGAACTAATCAATTTTATTATTTTTTATCTGATATATTTTCAAACACTAACTTTAGTGGATACCCATATTTGAGTAGACACTCGGTTTATTTTAAACAGTATTTATTTTGTTTACTTGTCTGTGCTCTTCAGCAAGAAAATATGTCCTCTGGAAAAATTTGAACCCACACCCCCCTTTTCAGGAGGAATTACCATCTGATATTGTATGTGTTTATCACTCAGCTATGGAGAGCTTTACAGTTGAGCAAGATTTTATTTTGCCTTTAAAGCACATTCACTTGAGCAGTTTTTTTTTTAAATGCATATCTGCTCAGTTTTGTATCTGAAATGTAAACAAAATAATTTCTAATCAATTAATGGATTTTATTTTTTTATCCAACATATCTTTATTACTACAAACATTATTTTTAGTGCATACCAACACTTGTATATTGTATATACTTATTTTAAACAGTATTTATGTTGTCTACCAGTCTCCATACTTGAAAAAACTTAAAGAAAATGTGTCTTCTGGTAGGATTTGAACCTGCTTTCTTTGTTGCAGAAAGAACTACTGTCTGATACAGTATACTGTGACAGCTCAATAGATATACATTTAAAAAAAAAATCTAACTGAATGACTCTCCTTTAAAGTTAAAATAGAACCTTGCTTGATTGTGAAGCTACTTGCATCATTGCAAAATTCATACCAAAATCCATTATTCATTTTTGGATCAATCAGAAGAATTGCTAAGAATGATTTTGAAAACCATTTCTCAGAATCTCTGATAACAAGCTTATGAGAATATCTAGCAATCTTACTAATGGCAAAGTCAGTTCTTTACCAGATTGACTGCAATGCACTCTGTCACTCACAGATATATTTTCCCATTTAACAACTTCACTCTGTGTTGCAACACAGCTCCTGAAGGCTATCTTGAACATTCTCAATTCAATCTCAATCAAACAATTATTTATTAAATCAGTTCAATTTCGCAACAACAAACTAAACTTTATTCTCAGAATATATGACCTCTTGCTCTCCAATATTCAATCAATGCACAATAAAGCCATTTTCTCTGTTCAATTTCAGTTATTAAATCCTTGATATGATGTTAGTTTTTATGCCATGTCAACTAAAACCCAAAGCCATGGAAAATGGGTGAAAGAAGAAGAAACAACAAACACTACACCTGTTCACACTTTTTATCAAATAACTCCTTTGATCTACATTGTGACTAACAAGCATTATCAGCTCGGTCTTATTTTGTCTCTTTTTACGTAGCAAAAATTTTGTGGGGATTTGCAATAACTTAAATTATGGGATTAGTTTAATTTCACTACAAACTATAATAAAATATGGCTTTCATAAAAATTTGGCAGTATATCACAGATCCAGCCAAATTTCTGTATATGTATAGGACCAAATATAACAATGGTAATCTACGTCCTGAAGGGACATGGAACATAGAAGAAGAAGAATGGGAATATTATCCGTTTCCTTATGATGAAACATTCATTATTCATTGACTCAATAGCCAGTGCTACTTTTAGTTGAAATTTATGAAATTTCTATTAAGACAATTTTTCGGGAAAATGTTTCTTAGGTCCCTAATGAGCTGTGTTCAAATTCCAGTCAGGTTCATTACATTCACTTACATGCAAATACTCTTGGGAAAGGTATGTATTTATCTTTTCTCCTCCTAGCTATGGGTTAAATAGCAGGGCAAACTGGGTCCTATAGCCTTGGTTGGCAACCAGTCTACTGCAGAAAGAAACAATGACCTACTACAGGAAAAATTTTTTTCCGAGTATGACATGAATCAAAAGAGACATGACTGCCCACATGTGTATCACGTATGGCACTTAACTAACAGTTATTGCCTTTTCCTGTATTGATGTGTGCTCATTAAGACCTACATGCTTAAATTAATTAAAGCCATTTCTAATCATATATCTGACAAAGTGGTTTTATACAGTTAACAGTTTAGATATTTCTGAATGAAAGTCTCAATGCGACAAGATTATTTAAGATGACTTGAGTATTTAAGTTAATGCTTTGTAGCAACTTGTGTTCTTGGGTGAAATTATCCCTAGCATAGCCTATTCTATGTTCAATTTCCTTTCTATTTTTTGTTTTTCACAGTAAGGCCCAGAGGGGCATTCGAGGTAGAGGGTTACCTTTAGGAGTATATGAGAGGAAGATAAAAATTGTATTGATCAGGAAAACATTCTCTTGGGAGTCTGCCACAGAGCAGTGGTTATCGGGAAGAAGCTGTTTGAGTGGAACTTGATTCTCGCCAATGGAATACAGAGAGAATGCTGGTGGTTTGCTATGTAAGTGGCATGGTGGGTTCTAGGTGGACTCAAGGAATGTAGTTCACCTGAGCAATTTCAATGGTAGAAGCAATGAAGCATTGAGAAATTCCACCACATCCCGCTTGTGAGAGAGAGGTTGGGGAGTAAAAAATAATTCTTCTCTAGCAAGGTGTCAGAGATACTTTTGAACTCTATAAAGACTGGAGAATTAAATCTGGGAAGCACCCACCCATATATCCCAACAATACTCTTTTTTTCAGCTTTATCTGGCTCTTATAAAGTTAGAGGATAGCATGACGAGTCAGGTATTTACTGGAGTTGTTCAGGGAGCTGATCATAATGAGAAATCGAGGAGCCAAGTTTGAATTCCAGTTAATTCATTGCAGTCACTTATGTACAAATACCTTTGGGAAAGATATTAATCCATCTCTTCCCTCCAGGTATGGGTTAAATAACAGGACAGATTGGGTTCTATAGCAGTGGCTGGCAACCTGTCTTCTGCAGAAAGTAATTGCCGCCTACCTCAGGATAATCTTCTGCCCAGTCAGTCAGGTCTCTTTCAAGACATGATCATCCAAGCATGTTTCACATATGGCACTTAAGTTACTGATTAGCAATGATTTGTACATAAGAGTTCTACTTGATAGTCAGGTGTGAGTTGGAGGCACATTATTTTCTCAAGGCACAGTACCTCCTTGAAGGGACATCCATTCATCATAACAGGGAGTAGTTTGGGGTCTGATTAGTGGTAATGAAATATAACTAGTTTGGTTTTCAGGGCATGGAATGTAACCAATCAGTTTTTTCCCACTGGAAAGTCAGTGCTAGATCAGAAGAGAGGTCAGCTGCTGATCTCTGATAGTCAAGAGTTTCATAGACGGGCCTGTTTATCATTGTATCATCAGCATAGATGTTTATAAATTATCTAAGTATATTCTTAGGCAGATCATTTATGTAAATCAGAAAAAGAGTTGGTCTGAGAAGTGATCCATAGAAAAACACTTGTGTTGACCACCAGGGCCAGGGATGATCAGGGAAACATTCTCTTGGGAGTCTGTTCCACTGTTAATAACTACTTTCAGAAACCTATCTGTTAGGAGCAATTTTATCATTTAAAAAACACTTCCAGTGATTCCATAGCTAGAAATCTTGTTTAGTAAACATTTGTGCCACATTTTGTCAAAGGCCTTCAAGCTATTTAATGCTATGGTCCTCATCTTCTATATTAAATTTATTATAACTGATCAGTATACCAAAATATTTTAAGTATTTAGTATTTACCAATTTTACATTAAAAAATGGACGGCGTATATGTGCCATCACCATTTTCATTCAAATTCCGTATCTAGTTTCTGAGAACTCTTGATAGAAGATGTTTATTTATTCAAGATCATTATTTTCCCAACTATGAATATATATGTCTTGGCATAGATTCCCCATCATCAGAATATTGGCCTTGGGAGGGGAAGCAGGAATATGGTTTTCTGTTAGTACATTTTTCTAAAATTTTCTGAAATAAGCTGAATTTGAAAATATATAAAAAAAAAAAACACTTGGATTTAGTCCTAGTCCTGAGTATTTATTTCTTAAGCTTTAAAGACAATAAAATATCTAACACACAACCAAAAAGAAATATGATGTAGAGGTGTTGGACTGATAACTGAATTAGTCATTCAGCATTGTTCCATTTACCCATACTAAGTACTATTCTCATACCACTGTTTTCTCATGAAATGCCAAATAAATCATTTCCCCTAGCATTGAGTTAAGAAATTGGTGGAATGATGTGTGAAAATTTATTTCATTATGGAAACATTATTTACAAAAGTTAAGTGGGTCACTATATCTTTTGATAATTGGAAGTGAAGAAAATACATTTATCACAACACTAACAAAAGATTTATTTAACAAACAACATAAAATTTGAGAGCAAAGTTCCATGGTTAAACATCCTGCCTGTTTTTTGCTCCTACTAAAAGTTAACAATGAATGTCTGTATGCAACAAAACAGGTACATTGCTTACATGAATGTATACATTTTATTTTTCTTTAATCATTTCACTCCAAGCAAGGCGGTACCGCCACTGATGTGCAGGGGAATACATAAGAGAGTTAAAGTTTTAGGTAGGAAGAGAGTGAAGACAATGACCAACCAGCTACAGCGGGTGAAAGAGAAAGGTCAAGAAAAGGATGTGAACACAAGAGTGAAGACAGTTGTAAAGGTAGAGAGAAAGAAAAAGGGGGTGATGTGGAAAGGGCTTGAGTCAAGTGGATAAGAGATGGGAATTGACTTTGCATTTAAATGCCTGGAGGTTGGAAGGGAGTTCCACAGGCAGAAAGCATGAGAAAAAAAGCTGCTGGAGTAGAATTGTCACCAGCATTTGGTTGATCTAACTGTAAAAGGGTAGGACCTTGTTGCCAGTCTGGGTGCCCGATTAAATTCTTGTGGAGGGGGCACCAGTGATCTAAGTTTGTCAGACCAGAAGCTATGAAAATATTTATAGAAGAGACAGAGGGAAGCCACATCCCACTGATGAGAAAGTGGCTGGATTTGAGCTGCCAGGTCAGGACCAATCACATTACAGATTTTCCTTTGGAGCCTGTCAAGAACACTGAGACAAACAGCAGGGGCACCTAACCAGATATGACAACAGTATTCCATGTACAGTCAGATGGCATATATATTACATGTATGTACGTGTGTGCAATAGATAAATTGTCATGTAAATTACACAAAAATGAAAATAGCACTGACATCTCATTTTAATTGATATATTTACCAAAATTACACAAAAATATTTTGAAATACTAGAGTAAATTTATTCAATAAAATCACTAGTGGCTTCAACCACTGTCTCCAGATGACTTTGACATCTCCTGCATCCCTTCTGAATGGTCTCTTTGTTTACTGCTATAATTCTTGCCTTCAGTTCAACTTTTGTGTTACAAGAAGTTTTGTTGTTTTCTACTTCAACTCTGCCCCACAGATAATAATCAAAGGGTTTCAGTCTGAGGTGTTAAATGGTCAGAGCAGCTGTGATGAGAATATTTGTGAAGATAGAGGGAATCCGCGTCACATCAGTTAGAAAGTGACTCGAAGTCAAGATGCCAAATCAGGATTGCAGATCCTTCTTTGGATTTTGTTGAGAACCTCAAGAGAAATAGCAGGAGCACCCAACCAGAAATCGCAACAGTATTCATTGGATGGATGAATAGAAGATTTATAAATATGCAAGATCGATTCAGATGAGAAAAACTTTCTGGTCCGACTTAATGACCCAACCTTTCTAGTAGTAGAAGCAGCTATGAATTAGTTAGCCCCCTAAGATTGCTGGTTTGTTGTTCGCTTTTTCCATAGTGAACTGTATTGATGATCTTATTGAGTTCATATAATCCAGTAGCATCCGGACCTCTTCCTAGTGTAGCTAGAGTATGAAGGTGTCATCAACATATCTCAGCCATAGAAATGGCTTTAGAGCTGTGGATTCTAATGCCATCATTTCAAAGTATTCCATGTTTATGTTAGCCAGTGGTGGTGATAATGACAAACCCATTGCTAAGCTATCATCCTGTTGATATATGTCTGATCCCAACCTGAAGTGTATTGTTTGTGGGCAGAAAGTCGTAAACATCGCAACAAAGTTAAGGACAATAGTCCAAATAATGTAAGTGTGTAAATACTACATCATCTCAAAAGTACAGACAAATATTATCTCTCCTTTATTTTTATGAGTCTGTCTATCCTTAATTTTGTTAAGACTATCTCTCTATCCTTTATATATATATATATAAGTCTATCAATCTATCCTTTATTTTTATGAGTCTATCAATGTTCCCTATATTTGTATGAGTTTATTTAGATATCATTTTTATTTATAAGTCTATGTATGTATACTTTATTTTCATGTGTCTATCAATGTATTTTTAATTTATGAGTCTATCTCTCCTTTATTTTTATTAGTTTATTAATCTATCCTTTTTTTATATGAGTCTATCTATCCTAAATTTTATTAAGGCTATCTATAACCCAATCATCTGAAATGTGGTTCTACAGAAGGATGCTGAGAATATCATGGATCAAGCATGTGAGCAATGATGAGGTCTTAGAAATGATGGAAACAAAAAGGAAATTAATACTGAGCATCAGGACGAGACAGCAGAAGTTCCTGGGAAATGCAATGAGGAAAGATGGGCTTGGAGAACCTGATTCTGATAGGCCAAATAGAAGGAAAAAATGACAGAGAAAGGCAGCAGATAACATATTTGAAGAGCCTGAGCAGGTGGATTAACGGGGTTGTGTGGTGTAAGAGAAGAAGGTGTGCTAAGAGCCACCAGGGATAGGGAGACATGGAAAGCCACGATCACCTACGTCCTGAAGGGACAGGGCACATAGAAGAAGATAACCCAATGACTCAGGGTGTGGCTTGACCAATCCTTTCTGACTCTTAACCAGTCTGCTCACATTGTGTTTGTTTTGATCTTGGACCAGCCCAAGTAGAATTATCTGTTATCACCTGGCTAGATTAGTCCTGACACACAAGGGGTCAAGTATATTGTTAAGACCGGATTTATGTAATCTGCAATACAGAGTATAAAATCAGTAGACCACTGCAAGGCCACGGTTGTAGTTTTTATATATTTATATCTTGATTATATACACAGATATAATAAGCAAGTTAAAGCTGGTGACACTCAACAGTTGGCTGGTATTTCAAGAATATCTTCAGTAACAATGTTCTCTGAGTTGGGGTTTACTCAATTGTCTTTTAGTGGTACGTCAGTCTGATCATTTCATTGAAATCACTACCCAACTTATCTCTTCTAGCAGCACGCCTAAATTAATTCCAAATTCTGCAGTCAGTCAGTTAAATGCCATACGTGATACACGCTTGGGCGATCATGTCTTGAAAGAGATATGACTGACTGGGCAGAAGATTATCCCGCAGTACATTGCCATTGCTTTCTGCGGTAGACTGGTTGCCGACCAAGGCTATAGAACCCAATCTGTCCTGCTATTTAACCCATAACTGGAAGGAAGAGGTGGATTAATACCTTTCCCAAGGGTATTTGCGCGTAAGTGAATACAATGGATTCAACTGGAATTCAAACTCAGCTCCCCAGTTTCTCGTTCCGAGCCAATATCTACTATACCACAACGCACATCCCCAAATTCTGCAACCTGATTTAAACAAGCACAAAAAAATTTAAACAAGCACAAAAACTGGGGTAGTAAAGAGTGGTTATGTGACACTATTTCCCACAGATATATTTTCTTTTGTTTAGTTTAATGCAACAGAGAGAGAGAGAAATTAATATTAGTGTTATTATTAGATATGCTTTATTATAATTTGTGATGTGATCTTATGAAAAAAACTATTTTAATACTATCATATACTTGTAAAATCTGGGGAATAGAAAAATTAGCTATTTTAATACTATCATGTACTTGTAAAATTGGTGGAATAGATAAATTAGCTGACAAATTGAGGGAAAGAAAGAAATATAATTTTCTTTCTTTTTCATTATAGTTTTCTTTCTTTTTCTTAATACGTGTTATTCTGCGCTAGGTGGAAATTCGACAAAATGGTCACAGTCATAATAAAATGTCAGAATTTGCTTGATGAGGTTAAGTAAGGTTAGATTCCCCAACAGATGTTCCCTGAGAATAGAAATTTGTAGGAATTGAAAAATCTAAATATGATGTAATCGAAAGGAAGTGAGCTGTTGATATTTCATTCATTGAGAGAAATCATGTGGGTGGAAAATGGTCTCATTGGTAATCGAGAGGATTGGGGATGGTTATAAAAATCCAGACTCGGTGAGAAAACTCAGTTCAGAGTTTAGTTGTTGGTGAGTCGAAATGTAACGACTGTGGAAAAAAGTTCCCAACTAGGGGAGCCATGACCCACGACCAGTCGCCTACCATAGAACTTATGGCTAAAGAGTTAATGTTGAATGAAGCCTGCCACTGATTAACTTAAAGAGTTAATTCTGAATAATGCACCTTTGATAGGAATCCCGAAAGAACATTATAGTATTTTTTTTAAATCATGGGAGAATCAAAATTTCTGATTCCTTGTTCGCTCTACTTTGGTAAACTCTGTTAAACTCCGATAAGGACCCAAAAGGACTTTGTTATTTTAAAAGTTGCATAGAGAATTGACAGCCCTGATTATAATGAATATGTGAAAAGACTTTAATGAAAATTTAATGAATACATGAAAAGACTTTAGTGAAAATTTGAAGAGCTTTGTTTACTTTAACGAAACTTGGAAAAGACACTTGTATTTGAAAATTGAAAGCTCTGATATTTTTAAATGAACTCTCTCTCTCCATTGTAAACTGGCATTCTGATGGCTGTATTATCAATCTGATGGCTACATTATCTGCTCCTATGACTAATAATAGTTTTTTTTATATAAAGACATTCTTTGTAACTCTCCAGGCGTGTTTGACCTTATTCATTTACTTTATTAATTTTTTTTTTTGGTGCTGTGTTTATTTTTAATTACAAGTGTACACCAATGTCTGGTCTGGTACTGGTGGAAAGACAACTACTGAAATTGCACAACGCAACTTTCTGAGATCAATTCACAACATGGGCAGTGGCTCGTTGTTGCAATAGACGTCTTGAAAACCAGCTTTTGTGATGAGATCATCACAACCAGCAACAGCGACCATACCAACTGGCCAGCTGGGTGGCAGTGTCACAACTGGTGCCATCACGACCATCAACGAGAACAAGCATCACAACGAGCCAGCTCTGGGCATAAAGTGCTACAGTTATGGTGGGGTGTTCAATTCTCCCTCACTGTATAACTTTTACCAGCTTCAAATGGATACAGTAATAGTTGTCTATTTCGATGGAGTCTCTGAGCCCTTCACTAATAAGGGGGAGTGAACTCACTCTGTTATCAATAGCCTGTCTGTTTCTAACATGCCAGTAGCACAGGATTGAAAATTTTCGCAGTACAATTTTAACCTAAGGTCATGTTCTACCAAAACAGGATGACAATATTATGTCTAGAAAAAGCTTTACTCAGATTCAATCAAATCAGTTACATTTCCCAATAGAAATAATCATATTTCTCTATTTTGTCACTTCAGTTACTTTTCCCAACAAATATAATTGTATTCTCCAATTTTAGCGAAATCTCTTTGTATCTTAAAAATTAATACAATATTAATACAGCCATCTAGAAATAGGGTCACAATCTATCTAATCTTTATTTTCATAACTCTATCAATGTATCCATTATTTTGAGTTTAATAATTTATATGAATCTATATATCCTTTATTTTTAAGAATCTCTTGATGTATCCTTTATTTTTATGAGTTGTTATGAGTTGTCTATCTATACTTTTATAAGGATGTGCGTTGTGGCGCAGTGGATATCGGCTCGGAACGAGAAATCGGGGAACCGAGTTCGAATTCCAGTTGAATTCCTTGCATTCACTTACGCGCAAATACCCTTGGGAAAGGTATTAATCCGTCTCTTCCTTCCAGTTATGGGTTAAATAACAGGACGGATTGGGTTCTATAGCCTTGGTCGACAGCCAGTCTACCGCAGAAAGCAATGGCAACCTACTGCGGGATAATCTTCTGCCCAGTCAGTCATGTCTCTTTCGAGACGTGATCGCCCAAAGTGTGTATCGCACATGGCACTTAACTGACTGACTGATCTATACTTTACTTTATTAATGCTATCTATCTTTCCTGTATAATTAAGTCTATCTATCTATCCATTATTATGTCTATCAATGTATCCTTCATTTTTATAAGTCTCTCTATCTAGCTCAACTTTACTTTTAGGAATATAGCTATCATTTATTTTATGAGCCTGTATAACTATCTATCCTTTATTTTATTAAGACTATCTATGTATCATTTATTTATATGAGACTGTCAATGTATTCTTTATTTTTCAAAGTAAAGTATAGATAGACAACTCATAAAAAATAAAGGATAGATAGATTAAATCATACAAATAAAGGATATACAGATGTCACTTAGTTGTCATCCGTAATACACACTTAGGCAATTATGTCTCTTTCAAGACATGACTAACTAGGTAGAAGATAGACATTGATAGACATCCTCTATTTATATGAGTCTATCTATTCTTTATTTTTATGTGTCTATCAATGTATTCTTTATTTTTGAGAGCTTGTCTGTATATGGATGCGTATTGTGGTCTAATGAATATTGGCTCGGAATGAGAAATCAGATAGTTAAGTTTGAATTCTAGTCGAATTCATTTTATTCACTTACACACAAATACCTGTGGGAAAGGCAATAATCCATCTCTTTTTCCTTCAGCTACGGATTGAATAGCAAGACAGATTGGGTTTTATAGCCTTGGTTGACAACCAGTCTACAATAGACAGTAATGGCAACCTAATGCGGGAAAATCTTCTACCCAGCTAGTTATGTCTTTTTTGAGACATGATCACCCAAATATGTATCACATATGGCAATTAACTGATTGACTGATCTATACTTCATTTATCTATATGTTATACAAATGGTGAGACAATTGAATAACAAAATGGAAAACTTTTATGCAACCTTTTTCATCTTTCAAAGGTCTTCTTCAGACTTAATAATTTTTTTTATTGATAGTATCATATATATTGGTGGAAAGAATGAAATGTAATATCATATGTAAAATTTCAGATTAGGTTCTATAGCGTTGGTTGCCAACTAGTCTACTGCAGAAAGTAATGGCAACCTACTGTGAGAAATCTTCTGCTCAGTCAGTCATGTCTCTTTTAAGACATGATCACCCAAGCATGTATCACATATGACACTTAACTGACTCACTGACTGAGATATATATACATATATAGTGATACAAATTAATAAATATACATGTGAGGGTGCATATATATATGATTAGAATCCAAGTGTTAATAAAACAGTGCTCAATGTATGAACATATATATATATATATATATATATATATATATATATATATATATATATATTATTAAATATGCTAAACAAGAATAATTTTTTTATTCAGTTTTTTCTAGTGTCCTTACAATTTTGAAATTATAATAATTATAACAATTATAATTATCATTTATTCACTCATTCTAAACCAATGAGAATTGACCCCACTTTTCTTCCCCATACACACAGACATTCTCACTATCAAACAAGCAGTTCACATGAACAGATCATTAACACATGTGTCAGAAGAAATTTCATCTCTTTAGCTTTCAACCCATAATAGTAACATACAATTGTCCTAAAAATTTTACTTTTATCAGGACTATGTGTGTGCAAAAACTGCTCATAGCAATTACAGTTCTGAGCACTTTCAATTAATACCTAAGCAATTTTCAACAGGTGGTTAATTTTCATTGTTAGTATATTTGGTGATTAGTATTCAGCACTAAATTAAGAGCATTGATAAGGAAGGAGATTATGTTGAAAAACATTTGCAAAGTAAAACAAGCAGACTTATTGATATACCAATGGAATTGAAATGAAAGTGAACAGGTTATTCTTACCAGTATAACAAGTTGTTTATCACTTTTGGTCTGAGTTGCCATTGGTGGAGATACTGTCTGTGAAATATTGAGCAATCTGTAGACAATATCAGCCACACCCATATCACGTACTAGACTGTCTCTCTGGATGAGACCCCTGACTCTGTCAAATTCTTCATCATCTAAAATATCCATTGGTTTTGAAGTGTCTGGTTCGTTGGAAAATTTATTACTCCCTTTATTTGCTGACTGTAAATGAAAACAAAAAAAAACATTCAAATTTATGATAACAATGAAGAGTTGATTTTCTAAGCGCTGCTTAGAAGTGGTAAAGTATAGGGTACTCAGTGATATCTCAAAAGCATTTGACAAAATTTGGCATGCTGGCCTTCTGCAAGGCCAGCATGCCAAATTCTAGGGCTATGGTATTTCTGAATGATTGTTTCATTTAATTCAATTATTCCTATCTGATATATCCCATGAGGGGATAATCAGGGAAAGAATAGTGCAAAAATAATACTTAACACTAAAGATATATTGATAGGGATCTATTATACCACAGTACAATAAACTAATAGACAAGACAAGAACACCAATGAATAGTAACAGGTATAACAACCAAGTAGACAATGTCTCGGGCCTAGGATGTATGTCTCCCTGGTGAAGAATGCTTCCGTCTGGTGATGTATGCTCTCATCTAGTGACGTACGCTCCCATCTAATGACAATGACTCTCATCTAATGACGATGACTCTGTAGTTCGCTCTAGTCACAGTCTTTTATAGACTGGACCATATCCATTCCGAGGTAGGACAGGATATTCCTCTACACCACCTCCCCCTGAGCTAAATTCTTCATGGAATTCTGCTCAATACTTCTTTCTTTTGGGATCAGGGCATGGGTGTTTAGTCTTTTTTCTTTTTCTCTTGCTCCTTCTCCTAGAGTCCTCGATTTCAAGAGAATCCTTGGTTACCTCCATCAGTACATCCATGTACACAGGTGGTTTAATCTTGAGTGTATCGTAGAGAACCTCCATTGGTATCTCAACTTCCTTATTTACAGTTTCCACAAATTTGGGTCTTAGCTGGCTTAGGTGTCTCTTACAGAGAAACTTCAGTCCTTTCACTAAATAGACCACCTTACCAAGTTATTATACCATCTTCCCACAAACATTTTCCTGCGCGATAATTTTGAAGACTTTTTCGCCTTCTTTGTAAAATTTGTCTTCGAGTTTTGTTTTCTTGAGGTCTTTCTCCTTTCCTTAGGTAATAGTCAATCAAAGATTGACTTAATCTTCCATGCAAACATTACTTCTGCAGGAGATAGATTACCATTGATATTATATTTAGGTGTAATCCTATACACCATCAAAAAGGTTTGAATGTTTTTTTTCATCCATGTCGATTCCATCTGGTTTCCTCATTGCCCTTTTAAATGTATTGCCGAATCTCTCCGCCTGCCCATTTAACCTTGGATTATATGCAGGTGTCGTAACATGTTCTATAGCTAACGACTCACAATAATTCTTAGATTCAAACCTAGTGAACATCGTCCCGTTATCACTTACGATTGTTTTCGGTAATCCCAGCTGGCTAAAAACTTCATTTAGAGCCTTAATCGTATTTGCCGCTGTTGGTCGCTTGAATTTATATACCTCAGGCCATTTTGAAAAACTATCTACCATAATTAGAAAGTATTCACCTTTTATTGGTTCTGCATAATCTACATGAATTCTTGCCCATGGCACATCAGTTTTAGGCCACGGCTGCATTCTTATGGGCAGTGATTTAGCTGCTAGCTGACAGCCTTTACATTGTTTCACTAATACTTTGATATCCTTGTCCATTCCAGGCCAATACACGTAACTCCTCATTAAGGACTTTATTCGTGAAATGCCTGGATGACCTAGATGGAATTTTTTTTAAATTCTTTTTCTGAACATCCTTGGTATCGATGATACCAAGGGTGTTGAGAAAAAGATGTATGCTCACTCTCTGAGCATACATCAATGTATCGTTGCAAGTGGAAAATGGTGAAATTTTTCCTCCTTTATTTCCTTTGACTTGCTTTATCATTTTAGAAATATATTCATCAGTTTTTGGCATTTAATCCATTTCTTCCGGTGTTACTGGTAATACGCTAATGTTGTTTACTAGTACCTCCTTCAGTTCCTTTTCTTCTTTCAGTGCCACTATTTCCATTTCTTCTAGTAATTCAGGCTTTTTCGGAATCAGTCACGATAGACAATCCACATGTGATATTTCTTTCGATGGTATAAACTTCATTTTGAAGATATAATTCAATATAATTACCGACCATCTTTGAAGCCTGTTTGCTGAATGGGTCGGAACACCTTTTTTGGACCCAAATATGGACAATAACTGTTTATGGTCGGTTTGCAACACAAACTCTCTTCCATTAATAAACCTGAGGAACTTTTTAACTGCATAAATTATGGCCAGTGCTTCTTTTTCTATTTGACTATAATTTTTTTCTGCAGGTAGCAATGCTCTCAAAGCATGAGTGATAGGCTTCGTTGTGCCATCTTCGAGTTTATGTAATAATACAGCTCCAATGCCGTATTCGCTTGCGTCCGTTGCTACGATTAATTCTTTCTTAGGATCAAAATGCACCAATGCCAAATCTGACAGCAAGCACTTTTTTATTTTTTCAAAAGCCTCATCGCATTCCTTCGACTAACACCACTTTTTGTTCTTTTTCAGCAATTTATTTAAGGTTGTGCATCTTAGGAATGTAGATGTTGTAGTAGTTTGCGAACCCCAAAAATGACTGAAGCTTTGTTACATTATCTGGAATTGGCATATTCTTAATTGCCTTGGTTCTACTTGGATTTGGCTTTCTACCTTTGCGATCAATAATTTGCCCTAAATACTCAATCCTGTCCAAACAAAACTCGCATTTTTCAGGTCCTACTTTGAACCCGTAGTTCCTAAGTTGCTTAAACACTTCGCGGACGTGCGATTTATGCTCTTCTATACTTTAGCTTTTGATTAAGATGTCATCAAGGTATGCCATTGCATACTCCAGATCTGCTAACATAGTCTCCATTGTTTGCTGGAATGCACTAGGTGCAATTTTTAAACCAAATGGTAGACGTTTCAGTCTATATAATCCTTTGCATGTATTTAATGTCAAATATTTTGAACATTCTTCCACCACTTTTACTTGTAAATATGCTTCTGATAGATCTATCTTAGAGAAAATCTTTCTTCAGTTTAATTTTGAAAAAATCTCCTCTGGTGTGGGGAGGGGATATTTATGATCTTTCAAGCATTCATTTACTCCAGTTAAAAAGTCAGCACACACCCTGATCTTGTTATTTTTCTTCTTTACATAGACGATAGGCGATGCCCAATCTGAATAATCCGCTTTTTCAATAACTCCAATATTCTCTAATCTTTTCAATTCTTTATCTATGGCCTCCAATGATGCGAATAGAACTTTCCTATTCAGCTTGAATACTGGTTTAATATTTTCCTTCATTTCAAATTTTA
Source organism: Ascarosepion bandense (assembly GCA_037127315.1). Classification (NCBI taxonomy): domain Eukaryota; kingdom Metazoa; phylum Mollusca; class Cephalopoda; order Sepiida; family Sepiidae; genus Ascarosepion; species Ascarosepion bandense. The sequence goes on from JBBBDQ010002084.1 coordinate 450,418, forward strand.
CTTCTGTTTGAGTACAGCAACCCAGTTCCTCCGAAAATACTTCCATGAACTCGTTTTTTAATTCTTTTACGAATTTTTCAGTCTGCTTCAACTTTATTGCATTTGACACCTTAATCTTTGTGTTGAACATATTCATGGGTTTTTCCCACAAATTAAATAGCACAATTAAATCTATACCGAATAGATTTGTATTTCTTCCTAACATCACATAGATCTTAGACTTTTGTACTTTTCCGTCAAATGTTACTTTAGCCACAAATTCTCCTTTGAATTTTAATTTATTTCCTGAAATACCTCTTGCAGTCTTTTTAGTTTTCTTTAACTCTGGTTGACCAATTTGTTTCCAGGTATACTCATCTATTGTAGAGATATCACTTCTGGTATCCAATAAACAATTTACCATTCTTCCATTCATTTTTAAGTCCATGTATTTTCTAGTATCGCAATCATTTGTGACTTTCTTCATTACTAAAGTATTTACCTTTTTGGACTTTCGGTCCCTTTTTTTCCTACACATCACTGCTTTGTGTCCTTTCTTCGAACATTTGAAATATATTTCTCTCTAAAATAACATTTCTTTGTGATGTGGTTATTTTTGCCACATGCTTCGCAGTACGGTTTTCCGTTTTGGTAGGCCTGTTGCTTCACTTTATGAATTCAAGCAACGCTTTTTTCTTCGATGCAAACATTATCTTTCTTAATGTTTAACAATTTCTGGCATTCTTCTGTCACTTTCTGTAGTGTTATTTCTGCATCTTGATCCAACATTGTGAGAATTTTTTAATGTACGTCTTTGTCTTTCTGTGCTGTTAATCCTTGTACGAAGATTAAACATTTGAACATGTCCTCTTTGATGTCTTTTATTTTAAATCGTTCGCATTGTGAATTAACCTTTCCGGCATACGTAACAAAATATTCATGTTTTTCTTTTACAATATTTAAACACTTATATCGCATGTAGAACAAACTTACTCTTTCTCCAAACATTTTTGTCAAAATCTCTACTGTTTCATCGAATGATATGTCCTCTGGTTTTTAGGTAATATAAAATTTGTATATTTCATATTTTCCTGTGTTCCTATTTTTTGTAATAGGAGCATTACTTTTTCATCATCTGACCATGCTTTGTACCATCTTGAAAAAATAGTTTCGTATCTTTTATAATACGACTGAAAAGTAATACCTTCCTCAGGATTATATACAAATTCTGTGAGTGAATTTGCAATACCTTCTGCAGAGAAGACTTCAGAGGCTTCCTTTGGTTTGCCTGCTTTATTACCAATTTTTTCAAAACCTCTTGTTGCAGTATCATTTGGCTTTGGAGATCCTTTTGAATTTTTTGTTGGTCTTCCTGTTGTTTCAATATTTGCTGTTGAAGCTCCAATTGTACTTTTTGTTGGCTTTCCTGTTGTTTCATTAACAGTTGGACCGCTCCTCCCAGTGTCTTTGTTAACTCGGCTAATTGTTCCATTTTTTTTTTTATATGTATAGCTGACGAATAAGTTGTTTTCACTGGTAAGAACAATAAATGTAGTTTTTTTTTATATGTGAGGGGGTACAAAAAAACTACCTCTCACCTTCACTTATTCTTTTTTGTGTCAACCTTCCAAATCTTGTTCACCAAACTGATATTTGGCGAGCTTCACGTAAATGCCGAATCTTGTTCCCAAACTGGTCTTTTAGCGAGTCCCGTGTAAGTGCAAAATCTTTGTTGTCAATCTGTTATATTGGCAGATCCCACGTAAGTGCGAATTCTTCGTCGCCAATCTGATTTATTGGCGTACCCCACGTAAGTGCGAATTCTTCGTCGCCAATCTGATTTATTGGCGTACCCCACGTAAGTGCGAATTCTTCGTCGCCAATCTGATTTACTGGTGTACCCCACGTAAGTGCGAATTCTTCGTCGCCAATCTGATTTATTGGCGTACCCGATGTAAGTGCAAATTCTTTGTTGTCAATCTGATATATCCCATGAGGGAATAATCAGGGAAAGAATAGTGCAAGAATAATACTTAACACTAAAGATATATTGATAGGGATTTATTATACCACAGTACAATAAACCAATAGACAAGACAAGAACACCAACAAATAGTAACAGGTGTAACAATCAAGTAGACAATGTCTCGGGCCTAGGATGTATGCATCCCCGGTGAAGAATGCTTCCATCTAGTGACGTATGCTTCCGTCTAGTGACATATACTCTTGTCTAGTGACGTATGCTCTCCTCTAATGATGATGACTCTCGTCTAATGATGATGACTCTGTAGTTTGCTCTAGTTACAGTCTTTTATAGACTGGACCATATCCATTCCAGGGTAGGACAGGATATTCCGCTACAACACTATCAAACCATGAAATGAAGGTTGTTTTGAACAAGCAATGTTCCACATCCTTCCACATAAATGTGGGTGACTCCAAGGTTCTATCCTAGGTCCTACGCTGTTTCTGATCTTCATTAATGATCTTCAAAGTAAGCATCCATGCAAATAACATCACCATTCATCTCAATAGAGGCTACTGCTCTTGAAACAGACTTCCAATCAGTGATTAACTGGGGGCAAGAAATGGCTTGTAAATTTGAATGCCTCTGAAACAAAACTGCCCTTTTTAACCACCATAGAGAAATTTTCCTGTCTCATGGCTAAGGCAAATCACCTTGAGAGCAACCCACACCTCCTTGGCCTCAATTTTTCAACCTGACCTGGGTTTCTGTGTCAGGCCAAAAAGTTTTTTTTATCAGAATCAATTTTGCACATTTAAAAATTTACCATTCAACCATGCATTGAATACTGTAGCCATATATCTGGTTGGGTGCTCCTGCTAATCACTATTGAAATAGTTAAATTTAACCGCCACTTCTACTCCAAATGTTTCTTTTCTGGCAGTTTCCACCTGTGGAACTCTCTTCCATTTACTTGTTTCCCTAATAGCTACAATCTCCAAAAATTTAAATGCAACATCAATTGCCATTTTCTGTTTTCTTGAATCTCATTCATTTTTATCCTTTCTTCAAAATCTTCTGTATCCAGTCTTTTCTCTCACTGTAACCCCTATGCATACTAGTAGTGGTCCCACTTTGCTTGGGGTGAAATGATTAAAAAAAAAAATAATAACTAAGTGGTAAAGTTTCATGTTAATGTTCTTTTTCTTTCTCCATCCTTTCAACTATATATTAAGCAATGTCCAAATAACAGAACTTCACAATATCAAGGTCTTACATTAGTAGGATAAACACTTTCTCTTTTACTTCTTTTCAAGTAGAAATCCCCAGCCTAACAGAATTGCAGGTCTGAATTTTAATGCTTCATGTCAATAAGGTTTATTGGTGAAAAACATTCATGCTTAATATATCTTTAAAAATGATTTAGGGATGAAAGCTAAAAAATATTATAAATATTCAGACCTTTTATCATCATCTAACCTTATTGTCCCTGATTATGCAAACATTTCATACCCAATCCACAGTTTATGTGTGTTGCAGCCTAGAGTATAGCTGGTTGTGTCCATAAAAAAAATTAATTATAATGTCGAAAAGAAATTATAATAAAATAATTATGACAATTATAATTATCATTTATTCACTCATTCTAAACCAATGAGAATTGACCCCACTTTTCTCTTCTACATGCACAAACACATGACATTCATACTATCGAACAAGTAGTTCATGTGAACAGGTTGTTAACACATGCATCTAAAATATTTCATCTCCTTTTGCTTCTCAGGCCATAATAGTAACATTTATCTTTTAGGACACAACATAAGTTCAAGATTAGAAAAGATTGGATGCTCTTTGTATTTTCAAACTAAATTATCTGGACACTCATCACACATAACTATAAAAACGTACAAGACTGTACACACTTTGCTTATTCTTTATCATATCCTTCTGTCAGATTCTAATCCATATTTGATCTCAATTTCAGCCTAAATGTACAACTTAACTCAGTACTACTGTCTCTCATGCCGCCAACATTACATAACAACCAGATAATAAATAATACTCATTTTGCTGTTTCCATGTCTTGTTGTTTATTATTTTTATGAGTATTTTTGCATATATAAATGTTTGGGGCTTATAATTATTTATTTAGAGTTATATCTCCACTACAATCTTTAATTCACACTTTTTATAGATCAGTACATATTTCTACCTGAGCTGAGGTATCATTATTATTTAATAAATACACTCAGACTAGCATTTTTGTTTATTACATTTTTTTACAAATAATATATATTCAAATAGAACAGCATAACTGTTCAAAAAATAGTTTTGAAATATACCATTGTTAATGTTATAGCTTCAGCTATGTGCTAATTGATTTTCTTGTTCAATTTGTCTTACCTCTTGTCTGAAGCGTGTAGTAACCACTTTGCGTACATGAGAGTAGCTAGTTCGCTTATGGGCTCTCTTAGGTAACGGGCTCTCAGGTCGAAGGCTGTTATTAGTAAGCTCTTTCTTCTTTCCCTTGGAGAAAAATTCCGTTTTCTCTGTCTGCTTTTTCATAAGATCCTCCCTCTGCTGCCTGAGGAGCATAGGAGAAAAGAGAAATATTGAACTTGAAAGCTTCACAAATAATGAAAAGACCCAAAATCTGACTACATATAAAAAATGCATTGTGTGTTCATAAATACATGGTGTCCCCTCAAAAATAGACATCATTTAAAATACTGGTTGGTTGGTTGGTTGTTTGGTTGTTTCATTTTTATGGCAAATCAACCTCGGCAAGTCATTTATTGCCAACTAAATTTTTTATTTATTTATTGCTGGTAATACCTTTTTCTTTCAATAATTTATTGTTGTTTTTATATAAGTTTTGTGTCTAGTAATACTTTTTTCTTTTATCAAGATTCATTTGGATTTGTTTTTAAGGGCAGGGTCTCCAAGTCCTACCCTGTTATTTAACCCATAACTGGAGGGAAGGGACGGATTAATACCTTTCCCAAGGGTACCAGTGCTTAAGTGAATGCAGGGTATTCAACTGGAATTCGAACTCGGCTCACCGATTTCTCTTTCCGAGCCACTATCCACTGCACTACAACGCACATCCGTCACTATACGCTTACAGTACCTGGTATTCCCAAGCAGTCACCCATCTAAGTACTGTCCAGGCTCAATGTTGCTTAACTTCGGTGATTGAGTGAGAACCGGTGTATTCAACGTGATATGGTTGTAAGCCCATTTAAAAAGTGAATATCTGAGTAACTACATGTCCTAGGCAAATGAAATTAAATAGGCTTTATATGTACGTTATGGTGCAGTGGATATCAGATCAGAATGAGAAATTAGAGAGCTAAGTTTGAATTCCAGTTGAATTCATTTCATTCATCTATACACAAATACCCTTGAGAAAGGTATTAATCCATCTCTTCTCCCTCCAGCTATAGGTTGAATAGCAGGACAGATAGAGTCCTGTAGCCTTGGTTGGAAACCAGTCTACTGCAGAAAGTAATGGCAACCTACTGCAGGAAAATCTTCTGCCCAGTCAGTCATGTCTCTTTTGTGATTTGCCCATCCCTGTATCATATATGGCACTAAATTTTCTGATTGAACAGTAAAAGATTTTTTTAAAAATTCATACAAGATATTCAAAAGGATGTAGATTGTATTACTGATATTGCAAAGCTTCACAAGTATTCAGTATGAGCACCACCTGTGACACAACACATATTAAGTCAGCAGCCCAGTTCCTGCCAAACACACAGTAGTATGCAAGGCATGCTACAGTGTCTTTGGCAACAGCACATTATCATTATCACTGTCATGTCCAATCCATCTTCCTTGTAGTTGTCATTGAGATAAGGCCACACAGTTAACTTAGATTTTAAACATTTTGTTACAATTTGAGATCATTTGAGAGAGAATTAACTGTGTTATTAGACTACAGAATTATGTCAATTTTTGAGGAGGACATCGATATATATGAGTAAAAGATTTTACTGCAGTAGGTTGTTATTACTTTCTGTGGTAGACTGCTTGCCAACCAAGGCTATAAAACCCAATCTGTCTTGCTATTTAACCCATAGTTGGGAGGAGAAGTGACTGATTCATACCTTTCCCAAGGATATTTGCGTGTATGTGAACGCATTGAATTCAACTTGAAAATGAACTCTGCTATCTGATTTCTCATTCCAAGCCAATATCCATTGCACCACAATGCACAGGTGAGGAACTAAGGAAAAAAGCTCAGTTGTGACAAAAATATTTGTAGAAAAGACAGAGGAAAGCCACATTGCGTTAGTGAGAATATGACTGAAGTTAAGATGTTAGGTCAGGATTGATTACATTACAGATTCTTTGAATTTTGTCAAGAATCTTGAGATATACAGCAGTAGAACCAGATTAAATATGGTAGCAGTATACAAAGCAGAAAAATGGTAGATTTATAGTTCAAGATGGATTCTGTCAAGAATAAATTTGTGACAAGACACAGTAAACCAACTTTGCTTTCATTAGACATAGCAGTTGATTCAATATAGCTGCATCACTTGATATCAGCAAAAGATGTGATCCCAAGAAGGTATAGAGTCGAGTTCAGCATTGACCATGCTGATGGCAGGCAGAATATATTTCCAGAAAATGCCTGGACATACACAATAAAGCTCTTCTTTTGACAACTTTTAGTTTTTGATAACAACTCCTATAGTTGAAAATTCTCAAACAATAAATAAATTTAAGTTAGTTTATCCACAACTTTGACCTGAATGTGCAAAAACATTAAAAAATGCATGAAAAAATTAAAATTTAAAGGGAGATAACTAAAACAACCGGAAGTGACATGGCTCATCAAAGCTCAAGTCTGATTCAAGTCCTGGATCAGATTTGATATATCAAATCAAACAAAAATTATCACAAGTAAAATATTAGGTTGTCCCAAAAGTTCGTAAACACTTGCAAAAAATTGAATTTTTATGCAATTTTTCATTTATATTGTTATAGTAATCTTCATCTTTGTATTCCAGATGGCAATTGATAAAATTGAGCTGTGAGTTTTGATTTCTTACTTCTGGAAGTGAGGTCTTTCAACCAGAAAAGCTGCAGAAGAGATTTGTGCTGCTGAAGTAAAATTTCATTTTTTTGCAAATGATTATGAACTTTTGGAACAACCTAATAAAATGGAAATAATAAAGTGGTCAGAATGAAGTGACATTCCATCTGTTATTGACTGGAACAAGTTTAAAAGTTATGTGCTGTGTTCTTTTAAGGACATAGGTGATCATGGCCTGCCATCTCTTCTTGTTACCTGTTGCCCTTAATATATTTTGTCCTGTTTTTTTTTCCAAACCCTGCTCTGCCATTCATTTGTTTAAGCCCATCAACTATGTCACTCACTGCTTTCCTGTGTCTTTCTTGCCTTCTATCTGCCCTATGAGTATCAAATTCTCCAAGCCCTCCTTCCTTATTATGTGCTCCAGAAACATTAGCTGTCTCTTGCTGATGTTAAATATAAGTTTCTTTTTGTTTTCATTCTCTCTAAAACTGCGTCATTGCTCACATGTTTGGTCCATACTATCCTCAGCATCCTTCTGTATAACCACATTTGCATTGCTTCAAGAGAATAATAAAAGAACACGAATTAAGAAGACAAGATAACAATGGATACTGCATTTACATTCTTGAAGATCAAATTTCTAATATCTTGCTACTAATACACTCCTGATCAAAATTTTAAGACCACTTAAAAATCATTAAAAAGTAATATTTTCTTTACAGATAGATTTTAAACTCCTCCCACTTAAGGTTACCAATACTACAATCTAAACGATTATGGAAACAAAAAGCTATATTCCAAACATTTTATTTAGAAATTTACATTTTTATAAAATGAGGCGATTTACACATGATCAAAATTATAAGACCAGAGACAAAAATTCTGTTGAATATTGTTTGCCATTTCAATAAACATCTCTTGTCATTCATCCTAAAACATTTTCAATTGGGTTCAAGTCTGGTGAGTATGCAGGATGTCCCAAGAAATGGACCCCATTTCCCAAGGTCTGTCTTGCAGTGTGGATTGCAACATTATTCTGTTGTAATAACCATCCATCCACACACAAACGATGGCCCTCCATCATCAATGATGCTTTTTGTAGCATGCTAACATAATCAGCCATTGGAATGTAGCTTTTTGTTTCCATAACCTTTTAGATTGTAGTATTGGTAACCTTAAGTGGTAGGAGTTTAAAATCTATCTGTAAAAAAAAATTCTTTTTAAAGATTTTTAAGTGGTCTTAAATTTTTGATCAGAAGTGTATAGTTCTTCTTCCTCTTCTTCTTTTTCTTCCTCTTCTTCTATGTGTCTTGTCCTTTCAGGATGTAGGTGACCATGGTCCTCCACATACATCTATACTTTGTAGCTCTTAACATCTTTTCTCTTGTTATTTCTCCCAAACCCTGCTCTACCATCAACTTGCCTGTCTTGTGAATATCAGATTCTCCAAGCTCTTCTTCCTCATTACATATCCCAGAAACTTCAGCCGTCTCTTCTTGATGTTAAGTATAATTTTCTTTTTCATTTCCATTCTCTCCAAAATCTCGTCATTACTCACATATTCAATCCATGGTATCCTCAGCATATTTCTGTAGAACCACATTTCATTTGCTTCAAGTCTTTCTTTCATCTTTAATGAGATTGTCTGGCATTCACTGCCATATAAGAGGACAGATATCACATAACATTTTAGTACTCTTTTCTTTGTTTCCAACAAAATTTTCCTCTCAATTCTCTAGTCATCTTTTGGAATGTCTCATTGAACAAAATCAACCATTATCACTAACTAAAATGGTTTTATGATTGAAATGAAATGATTACTTGCAATCCCTTCAGCATATAGACAATCATGGCTCTCCACAGATTCCTTTTAATTATTATTTGGAATTTACCATAGATTCTTACAGCAGATAGTAGAGTGGTTTTCATTCTCCATGAGTGCTTGCATTCTCCATGATTTGGAATTTAAGATAATTAGAAAATATTTTTAAATGGTCTGTTCTTTTAGTATGGCTCTCCACAGATACCTTTTATTTATTTTTTCACTTTTCAGTTTTCCTTCTCTTAGGCTGGTTACCACAAAGGTGAGAGGGTCCAGACTACTTTGGTATTTAACCAATAACTGGACATAATCTAGTTAAATAATCAAAATCAACATCATAATACCATTTAGTCTTACTTTAGTCTAATGAAATGCTTTTAAAATATTTAGAGAAAATAAATGTGATTGTAACAAAAATTTGTTATGGGTAGGACTTAGTAAGAATAAAGGTACAACAAACATTAAATGCCAAGACAATCATTTGGCCAAATTACACTAAATAATAGTCATATATCAGTCACTCAGTTAAGCTCTATACATGATACACACTTGGGCAATCATGTCTTGAAAGAGACGTGACTGACTAGGCAGAAGACTATCCCACTTTCTGCAATAGACTAGTTGCCGACCAAGGCTATAGAACCCAATCTGTACTGTTATTTAATCCATAACTGGAGAGAAGAGATGGATTAATACCTTTCCCAAAGATATTTGCGGGTAAGTGCATGCAAAGAAATTCAACTGGAATTCAAACTCAGCTCCCCGAATTCTTGTTCCAAACCAATATCCATTGCACCACAACGCACATCCAAAGAAATATGTACCTGTTATTAAATAAGCTACAAATCAGACTTAACCTAAACACTACCAAATTTTTTAATATTGCAATTCTTGTGCTAAGTTTTTCTTATAAATAAATTGATGAAAATAAAGTTTTCATGATATGCTTAAAATGGTTTTATTTTCATCAACTATTACATGTTATTTCCAATGACCATAAACCTAGTCCTGATTCACTACGTTTTACAATATGAAAATTTTAATGTGATTTCATGATCATAGAATCAGTGAAGTAATTGATAATAAACAACTCGAGGTATCTTAAAGGCTTTAAAAAGATTTTGCATATGGGTTCACTACACAAACACTCCAATTATAGCATTATTGGAAAAGTTTTCTCAATTATGAAGTCCTTCCTATCGGATAAGTCCATGAAGGTTGTTGTTAATGAACAGTCCTCTGGAGCACTTTATATCAATGATGGCATTTTCCAAAGTCCTCTCCTTTGTCCAACCTTCTTTCTGCTTTATATTAACGATCTGCCTTAGAACATTTTTATCTAATAAAGATGATACCATATTTTACCATATGATACCATATTTTATGAATGCACCTCCAAATATTTTGATGATTAGAGCCTGAGATTTAATTTCTCAACTGACCAAGCTCTCACAACTTATATCCTTCAAAACAAAGCTAGTAATGTTTCATTATCACAAAACAAACCTTAAATTTGCTCCAGTTGTAATTAATAGTTGAACTCTGAATGAGACTCCTTACATCAGACGTCTGTTGGAACTCAAGCTAATTCCAAACCTCAAGTGGAACCATCCTTAAATATGTCAGTTGGTTATTTGTACTGCTCCAGAAAGTACCTGACTCCTTCTACAATGCTATATCTTCACAAGAGCAAGACCAAACCAAAAATGGATTACTACTAACATATCAGGGTTTGTCTTACCGAGTTCTCACTCTCTAACCTTGACAGAGTTTTAAAAAAAAAACATTTATGCAACTTTGTGGGTGATGAATTATTTTCCACTTGGTAACCCTTTCCCACAGAGAAAACATTACTAGCTTATCAATTCTCTATCACATGGCTACATTCCTTAGTTCTACCAGTTAAGATCTTTATGGTTAGAATCCACCAAGCCATGTACACAGCATCAACTAATCATTTTCTTGGTATTCCTTCCTTTGGTAAATTGCTTATTTCACTTAGACAGTTTCTTCCTCAGAATTATCACGCTTCTACAAATATTATATTTTTAAACTGATCAAGTTTAGGACCAACCGTTATCTATTCTACATAATCTCATAATATGCACTTCTTACCTTCTATTAAACTCTTACAACAATTTAATTCAGCAACACTCTACATTGAGTGACTCTTGGACCTTGTATTGAATGAACAATAGTATATAAAATAAACAAAAAATAAAAGTGATATCTGGGATTTGCCTATAAAAGAAGCTAGTCTGTTGATATTTTAAAAAATGGCTACCAAGAGAAATGACATTTTTGCTCTCTAGGAGACTAGCATCATCTATTCTGATGATAGGCAGGAATGTTATTCAGTGGTGGTTAAAGGAAAGCAGCTTTGATTTGGAGACATTAAGAGTTACTAGCCATTTTTTATCCCATTCAATCACAGCTCTGAGGTCCTTTTGAAGTGTAGCAGCTAGGTTAGTCTTGGCAGACTTCTTACAGACAAGTGTGTAAATGGTGGTGTCATCTGCATAGATGCCATTTTGAGAATTGATTACATCAGGAAGATTATTGATGAAGAACATTGTATGATTGGCTACATTCATTGATCTGCTTTTACTAGATATTTATGAAAAAGATGAGTCATTACCTGGCTAATTCAGTCCGAGCCTTGAAGGCAACTGTCTCCTGAAAAAGACTGCCACTACTCTGGAAGAACTTGTCATATCTTTCTGCAGTGGGAGACGGGTAGATTCTACGGAAGTTACCTATGTGTTTGTCTTCATAATTCTCCAAATATTTGAGATATTCAGCCAGTGCAACTTCCTGTTCTTCTCTGGAACAAAGTCCAAGAAAAAAAAAAAATAATTGAAAAAATTAATAAAATCTTTTGTTATCAATTTTAAAAATAAAGTACAAAAGTAAAATATTTCTTAATATAAAAATGCATTGACTTTTATGACACACCCAATATATTCCACTAAATTTTTGAAAAATGTTTTCTCATTCTTTTTCAATAACCCAATGTTGCCTTATATAATACTAGCAGTATAGCCCGGCGTTGCTTGGGTGTAATGAAAGCTTTAAAACTAATCCATGGTCCTGGAGCTCAGACTCTTTGGACGTTGGCACAAAAGACTAAAAAGCAATAGTTTTTTCCAGTTAAAGCGAAACTGTAGACTGAAAGAAAAATGAATGGATGTAAGTCAAATTTAGATTTCCTTGTATCAATATCAAATAATTTTTTTTCGTCGTAAACTGAATTTTGAAGGCTAAATAAGTCCTCTGAGTAAATGGTATCATGGCTGAGACTAAGAACTACAATTATACCTACTTAGAGCCAAACCCGAAGCAAAAACTAAAATAAAAGGGCTGAAAAAAATACAGACACACAAACAGATAAACAGACACACACACAAACATCTTGCCTTTTATATATATATATATATATAAAGCTCTACATTTGTATCGAGCACTCTTTATAAAAGTAAATGCATGAACAAAAAGGTAAATAAACCTACAAGTTCAACAACTTAGTTACAATATATATATATATATATATATATATATATATATTATCGATTTTCTGCACTATTGTAAGAACTGCAACCTTAAAACTTCTGAATATCGCTTCTTATGTCTTTGTCTATGATTGTCTGCAAAAGAAGAAACTATTAACATAAAACTTATGGTTACATCTATTAATTTCAACAGCAAAATTATGAAACCTAGTTGCAATTCTAGTACTGTGTTTAAATTTGCAAAGTCAAATTTACCAACAAAGAAAGGTCACCATGGAAATATTTACTGAAAAGGCAAAGGGAAGCTGTGTTACAATTAGTGGGGGAAGGAAGTGTCTGAAGCCAAGATTTCAGATAAGATTTGATAATGTTGCAAATTTTTCTTTGTATTTGTCAAGAATTTCTTGATTTAAAATACTATTTTCTCAACAACAGAATCCAGAAATATTTCTAAGTTAAATCTCTATTTTTCTATATATTCTTATGACCCATGTAATTCCAGTTTTCATTTAGTTTAGTTTTCATCTGAAGCACATTTATCATGTGCTTCAGATGAAAAATGGTGATTGGTCTGGCATAGTTAATGTTGATTTGCATTAATAATTTACAAGTCTTTGGGGCAGATGTTCAGAAGATAACACAGTATTAGGACAGTCAGTCAGTCATTTAAGTGCTACACACAATACATGCTTGGGCAAGCCTGTCTTGAAAGAGACATGACTGGACAGAAGATATTGTCATTACTTTCTATGATAATGGTTGCCCACCAAGGCTATAGAAGTCAATCTCTCCTGTTATTTGACCTATAGCTGGAAGTAATAGACAGATAAAAACCATTCCCAAGGGTATTTGTGCATAAGTGAATACAACAAATTCAACTGGAATTCAAACTTGGCTCTTCGATTTCTCATTCTGTACCAATATCCACTGCACTCCAATGCAAATCCCAATTATTATTGGGACACTCATCAAAATTGTGCACATCTATATCAGGCTGCAAATTGGTTTACTAACCATAGCTCTAATGCTAGCAAATTAAATAGATTTATACTTACCTTAACACAAAACCAGAAAAGTAATCAAAAGAAGATTAAACATACCAGCAATGAGTACAAAACCAGTTTATTGAACATTGCTCTAATGCGAACCCTTAAACAGAAGTATATATTTAGCATAAGACTAAAATAATGACATGCCCAGTAAAAGATGAAGATCAGTGGTTCCTAAATAGTGGAATGTATCTCAAAGATGCAGTGGAAGAGGATAACAGGTGGAATGATTGAAAGACAATTAAAGAAACAATTTTAAAAAATTCCTATGCCAAAAACAAATATAATTTCAAAATTCAAAATATCATTATAGATTAATTTAAATTTCACTCATGATTCCCATTATAAACAGTTCTAAATAATTATTGGCTGATTTTATTATTGTGATATTTTTTGCATTATATCAAATATTACAAATATAGTAACCATGGTCCACAAATTGAAGAAGAGAGTTATCAATGATAATGTCATGACATGGAATCTGCAGTTATCTCCCTTTAACCAACACTCAGTTTTTTTTATTTTCAAATGTACTTTTTATCACATAAAATTTGGAGAGGTGCGAGCAAATTTTTATTCCAAAAATGTGGCACAGAGAAGAAAGTTTGGAAACCATTGCCCAAGATTGATAAGTAAGTGAATCACTAAGAAAAGATTAAACTCACCAGTAATGAGTTCAAGACTAGGTCGCTGATCAGTGCTCTAAGGCTTGTACTATATTGGAACAGAGAGAGAGACTCCATCTCTTCTTTGCAGCATGCAGTCATCCTGATTAGTTCTTGGTGATTAGAGTGGAGGGAATCAACATGTTCTACTTTCTGGTGAAAGGGGAAAACTAACATCTAAGATCTATTTTTCCTGAGTTTATATTAAAGTCAGTAAGTGGTCATTGAGTGTGTTGAGTGCATGTCAGATTGTCCGATGCTTTGGTATTGGGTCTTTGATCTTTTGTTTTGCTTATCCCAGTATCTAATATCAGTAACAAAGCTTATAATCTGAATAATCAAATTGTATACCAGGTGTTCAGAAAATAGACATAAGAGATACTAAAACAAAGCATTAAAGAAAAAAAACAAAGGGATATAAAAACAAATTAATGATGATTATTCAGAAATGCTTCTGGCAAGAAGTTTATGGATTAAGAAATACTTAAATCCATTATCACTTTAGCTGATCAGGATTTGAAAATTAGTTTCTTGGCACAAACACAAAATCAGGATATGACTTATTGGATTTCAAATTATGCAAAAACTGTGTGAAATTGAATACAAGATGTCTACACATGACAACAAACTTTCAATTATAAGTCATCTTGTTCATACAATTAAATGATAATAAAGAATCCTGATAGTGATCTGAAAAAAGTCTTTATAGGCTGCTTAGAAAAATGGAAGCAACAGTGAGATAAATGTTTGAGATTCCAAAGGGGGGCATTTTCAAAATGGCTATAGTATAATTGCCGAATTCTGGCTAATTTTGTTAGTATGAAATGACTGGATAATTTCCAAACAAAAATAATTCAACTTTAGTACTTGTCCTAAAAATGTATAGAATAATAAAAATAAATTATCTTAAAATATTTTTCATCAATGTTCACTCAAGAGCCACTCAAGATAGGGAGTTACAAAATTAGGTTGTTGTATGAGTATTAGAGGAAGAGGCAAAAAGTGTAGTTTTTTAAGTTATTTAGGAAAGATAATGGTTAACCCTAGAATTAAAGAGGTTAAGATTGTTGGGATCAAGAAAACATCCCCTTGAAAGTCTATTCCATAAAGTAGCAGTTCTTGAAAAGAAGCTGTTCAAATGATATTTTCTTCTTAATAATTGAATACAAAGAGAATGGGCCCAAGACATCACAGTGTATATAGTATCAGGGGTCTTAGCTGTGAAGATCAAAACTGGTGGAACTAAGGAATGTAGTTTGCCTGAACATTTTCCATGGAAGTAGCAATACAGTAGTGAAGAGCTTGCAACTTTTTTTCTGAGGTGGGGAAAATAATTCATCACCCATAGACACTTATGAATTCTATAAAGCCTGGCAAGAGAGGACTGACAACAGAATTGCATTTCTGGCCTGATTTGGCTCTTGTAAAGATAGAGTATATCAGGAGGAGTCAAATACTTTCTAGAGCAGTACAAGGACCTGACTATTTTCCTAATATCTTCAGTGATTCATTATAAGAGCTTTATCTGAGATCAGAGATGAGCTTTAGTCTCAAGAGGTATTTGAGGTAAGGACCTCCCTTGAGAGAATAACCACTTATGATAGTTCGGGATTTGCTTATAGTGGAAAGTTACTAGTTTGGTTTTGAAAATATTGAATGCTCTATGAGCAAGGTCAGAAAAGACATCAGCTGCCTGCTCTGGTCATCAAAATTTTTTGAGCTGCACTGTTGTATCATCTGTATAGACATTCCCTAAAGATCTGAGTATGTTCTGAGGCAGAAAAGGGTTTGTGTCAGCCAATCAAATTGATACAAATAAATTTTGCTTCAATTTGGTTGGCATAAGCTAAGTCACTTTTTGATCTGACATAATTATTAAGGAAATTTTGATTTGAAATTATCACAGTATAATAGTTAATATTCATTGACAAAGGATGATATTATTCAAAAAAGTTTTTGTCATGTTAAACCATTTTCAACATATACTTGTGTATATTCCAAGTGTTGTTCAGGTTGTGGCCTTTGTTGATAGCACAACCTATCAGCCAATCTATTTTATAGGGTGTGATGAATAAAGTGTCATCTAATTTATGTAAAAATTAAATTGCACTGACATCTCATTTTAACAGATATATTTACCAAATTGCACAAAAATAACTTAAAACACTAATGAGTAAATTTATTCAATAAAATTGCCATTGGCTTCAACCACAGCCTCCAGAAAACTTCAGAATCTCCTGCAACACTTTTGAACCATTTCCTTGTTTAAGTTGTTGAATGTTGCCATAATCCTTGTCTTCATTTCATCTTTGGTGTTCCAAGAAGTTTTGTTGGTCTCTCACTCAACTGTACCCCACAGATAATAATCTAGGGAGGTGCAGTCTGGGGAGTTAGGTGGCCAGATGTAAGGAGTGATGTGGCTGCAGAAATTGTCTAATAGCTACGACCGGGTTCTCCTTCTTGTGTAGCATGATACAGAGTCCTGTTGCCAGACATAGGGTTTTCCAGCAGCTAATTCTTGACCCAGGGCAACATTACTTCCTGAAGGCACTTGAAATAGGCCCCTGTGTTGAGTTTGAAGCTCTATGGAAAGATGAATGGAGTCATAATATCACCATAACTAGTAATCACTTCAAACACATTCATAAACACCATTAGACTCATTCAACTCTTTCCAAATCCTTTGCACTGTCATCAGATTGAACCCAAAGATTCTAAAATATTTGTATTAGAGCTTCTGCCATGAGTGCCAAGCAATACAGCATGTTGCTTCTAAATTTCAGGCAGAGTGAGTTATGTCATAGTGTTCTTTTTCTCACAGATGGTACCCAACAGAACCTACTATACCCTGTAGCCAACAAAATTAAATTAAAAATATAAAATGCCAAATATTTACCCATCATACTTTGTACAGCTTTTAACAAGCAAGTGTGAAATCTTTAGGTAAAAAGATAGGTCACTTTTTACAGAGATAAATATTAAATAAAAATAGTGCTTCAATATACCAACCAGTTTGGCACATTTTCAGCACTGTGAGCCACTGATGATACTACTCATTGATAGCTTAGATGGTGTCTCCAGTATATTATTTTAACAAATATGACAATCACAGATAATGTTATTCACTGCTTATGCATTCTAATCAATAATTATTTTAAAAAGTTTCTCCAAACCATCTGATATAAGCAAAATATATTAAATCTTAAAATTATAATTTAAGTATGCCACACAAGAGAAGACAATTCTTGTTCAAGTGTCATGGAGTCTTAAACTCAAATACTCATCACCATCAGCTAACTTTGATAAAAGAAGTACTTCATTTTAGCATGACACAAGGTCACAAGTGTGGAGTACTCTGTGAGATATGAATATACTACAGTAATAAGAGGCTGTGAGAGTTGCTTATTAAAACTATTCTTCCACAGTGAGGTGGCCACACTATATAATAAATTTGTCATAATAAATCAATAAGTTAGTTCTCAGTGATGATTCAAGACAATTTCTTGTTCAAGTACTTGATAAATGAGAAAGATGGTTGAAAATACTTGAAGAAAAGCAGAACAAAACATGAAATTTATGCAGTTCATCCCAACCATTTAACCTGTTCAACTTATTATAAGATTAGAAAAATACAGCAATTAAGCACAACTTGTCAGTTGAATTTTATATATGCAAGAACTCAAATACAAATAAAATATATAAGAAGACAATATATCTATATATATATGATTAAAATCTCTCTGTAAATGACTTAATAAAAACAGAAAAATGGAAAATAAAAGGAGAAAATATAGCTTAAAATCTATTGAAGAATCACATAAAATCAGCTTACAATTAAACTCACAAAAGTGGTAAGAATATTTAATCCTATCAGAAATGAGCTTGTCTCCTGAAAACTCAAATTACAATGTTTCTATTTTTCTCTTTTTCTACATTTCTTAGATGTAATCTTTTCCTACAGGATTTTGTGATAAGAACCAAATTTTACTGAACAGACACCATTTAGAATATTTCATTGAAAATTAAAAAAAGAAAAAATATCCCATTTACTATACTGTGAGCTCCAGACAGATCTTTTTTGCCTCTGTTCTCTGGGGAAGAAAATATTTTATTCATTATATACCAAAAAAATTGTCTCTTATTTTGTCTGTTCATCATTTTCTGTATTTTTCTCCTCAGTGGTTGGTCCAGTTTTTCAATCACCATTAAATAACTGACAAAAATGACTCCCCAAAAGTTAAAGCTGAAGAATTTATTCCTGGCTGTCCACATTTTGCAAGATAGCAAGGAATTGTGTTCAACTAGATGGAAAACCAGGAGAGAAGGAGAAAGAATTTACTTCTTTCAAATATAAACTTTAAAAGAATTCTGTTGGTGAGAGGAAAGTGATTACCACTTCCATCTTGACATAATCCTACTTATGTTTCCAAGAGAAACAATTGAGCAGATAAGAAAAAGAGAAAAGGGTCAAATTAATGGTCAAAGCAGTTGCATATTCTCATAGGCACAAATCAGATTTTTTTAACTCAGATTTTAAATCCTGATTTTCAAAATAGTTAGTCCCTCCTTACCTGGACCCTTGATTTGACAATCTATTTACTCCCAATTTTCACTAATTAGCTTTCTGGCAGATGAAATGTCTTCATTTGTGTTTATTTTTATATAAAAATCTTCACTTTTCAAATGATCTCTTTTACAGTTTTTTTTTATAGGGTTTATGGCAATGTCAGGTTAAAATACCAGTTCTTGTATGATCACCAAAGTTAAGCAATGTTGAGCCTAGTCACTACAGAGTTGGGTGACCACTTGGAAATACAATGTCCTGTAAACTTGGATGTGTGGGTTGTGTTATGGATACTGGCTTGGAATTGAAAATCAGAGGGCTGAGTCCCAATTCCAGCCAGATTCATTATTTTCACTTAATACAAATACTTTTGTGAAAGGTATGAATCTACCTCTTCCCTCAGTTAATTAGGAAGAATATCAACCCTTTGCAAGTTATCTAAAACCAGGAAGTAAAGAAGGGCACTGGCAATGATTGAATGAACCAGTAAAGGGAAATATTGCAAGATTGTGATTTTCATCCAAATGGTGTTTTATAGCTTTCATTTTGTGCCACTCTAAACTAAGTCCAGATGTATTTGTATGAGGGTCAGTACTGTGTCAGATATTTTAAAAGAGCCAAGGGCACCTGGTGTAAAATGATCAAGGAAAACTCAGCTTGCAAATGACTGTTTGTAAAACAGTCCAAAGAGAATGCTTTAGGCATTTAGGTTTCTACATAAACTATTAACACTATCTTTTTGTGCATGTGTGAATAAAATGTTTCAAGACAAGAGGTTGGTTTTCTCGTTTAACTAAAATGAGGCTAATTAATATTGACAGAAAGGTAGATAAACAATCCTTATATATAATCAAGTGGCAAACCAGTATAGAAAGAAAAGCACAGTTCCAGGAAATAGATAGATAGATAGATAGATAGATAGATAGATAGATAGATAGATAGATAGGGAAACAGAGGGAGATACATCTGAATGGGATGAGGCTAAAAATACAAATGTATGAAAATTCTGTTAAACCCACAAACAAATGCACAAATGAAAGACTGACTAATTTTTTTAACCATACTTTCATTCCAGTATTGTAGTATGTTTTGAAATTGGAAAATACAGAATGCTTGATACAGAAAATAAATATGATTTATTAGATTTTTCTCTCCATCATGTTTGTTTTGCTGCTCTAGTAGATGTATAAGATGAATATAAATCCATAGTTCACAATGTGTTTTTATCTACAGTCCTCTTTCTCAGCCGTGCATCAAAAATTCTTTCTAAAGCTTTTCAGTGAATACAACAAATCTTTTCCAGAGAATTTCTATAATTAATTCTAAACTTTTGATACCCACCAACAATTCAGGTTCAGAAAAAGTACCACTTCTAAGAACAGGATGTATTACTTACAGAAGACATACTTTGTAAACTAAACTAGTCAACTTTACCCAACAATGTTTTCAATTACCATCAGCATCAATGTAAAAAGAAGAAAAACATTGGAAAGTCTTAGTGAGAAAAATAAGTTAGGGATTAGAAAAAAATCTCCAAATGAAAAAGAAAAAGATACACAGGTTGTTGGAAATGTATTATATTTCTAAAATACAATATATTTGACAAGGTCAATTAATGATCACAATTCACACAAAAGGAAATTGTGTGAATTGTGTGAAAAGGAAATTTCTAGATACGAATTTGCACGAGATACTAGATTAGCAACTAGATCCCACCCTTTTACAGTGAAACCGATAAAATGCAACCGCAACTTCTACTCCAACAGTTTCTTTCCTCGCACTTCCCAACTGTGGAATTCCCTTCCACACGATTGCTTCCCCGACGGCTACAATCTCCAGTAGTTTAAATGTAAGGTCAATAGACAGCTCCTAACACACTAACCTGCTCCCATTCTATCAAACACTCTTCCCATCTGCCCAACCCTCATCCTCGGTATCCTTACTCATCTGTCACCTTCCTCCTGACATTCCCTATGTCTATCCACTCCTTCTCTTTACCTTCCCCTATGTAGCCCCATGCACAATAGTGGCAGTGGAATGCCTTGCTTGGGGTGAAATGATTAAAAAAAAAAAAAAAAAAAAAAAAGGAAAAAGATGCAGGTGAAGTTTCAATGGAATGTGAACTGATGAATTAGCAACTAGCAAGAATGTGTTTTCCTATTAAAAATGAGTTTCGCCCTCTCAAATTTTTCAATAAGATTTTTTGTTTGGTAGCAAGCAAATGGCCTGTAAAAAAATGGTTGGATTAGAACAGTTCTCTCACTTACTGTACTATTTCTATCACTGACAAGTAGTTGGCATTATTTTTCTGTTAGGGACAATAAAAATGACCATTACAGATTCCACTAAATTGACCATTTATTATAACAAGAAAATCATTCATCTGATAAAAAAATGACTTTTGACTTTCAATGACAAATTTAAACAGTGCAGCTTTAGGGTATTAGCCTCAAGCAAGACAATAAAAGCCGCTATAGAACAATGGTAAACAGCTTGCCAGGCATCAGTTTGAGCCACATATGATGTGACAATGCAACATAGATTCACAATGGAATGAAAAGTTAAATAATGCCAAAATGATAAAAGAAAACATGAATCCTCTTTTCAACATACTGTATATAACTAGAAGGGAAAAATAATGGTATAATCAAGATGTTACAAGAAAGGTAATGTCTTGATTATACCATTATTTTTGCAGTACAGAGTGTACAGGTTTGGATGAAAGATTGTTTTCTTTAAGATGGAAAGGATTTGTTTTTATTTTGCCATTTTTACTCTGAGAAAACAGCTGATCATTTAGATATTTCTAACCAAGTACAAGATTTTATATTTAAGAATATGACTCAAGTTTTCAGGTGAATATTTTAAACAAGTAAAGTATAAGGTTGGGCAACAAAAATGTAAATCTAGTGAATCTATCCTTTTTTAATCTCCCACAAAAAAAATTATTATAACTGATCTATAACAGGTGCTCCATTATTGGGATCTTGCACCAGAATAGGCTGAACAAAGTGAATATCTTTTGCAAGAACAAAATTTTGTGAAAGCAAAAGAAGTAGAAGAAATTAAAATATTTAAAAATAATATTCGATTAAAAGAAAAATTTTTTAAGAAGTTTTTAAAAACGAAAAGTCTTTTTAGATAAACAGAAATATTACTATACTTGGATTCTTTCTTTGTTGTACGTCCCAGAAGTCTGTCTTTTACTTTCTTTCTTTCTTCTTCTGTACATTTCCTTCGATCAGCTGCTCCAAAATTGACCAAGGCTAGGGAGTCACCAACCAATGTACTTTTGATTTCTTTATCAAGAGGTGAATCTGTATTGAAGCTGGGTGAGTGGTTTACCTGCAAGTAATTATAATAATAATAATAATATATATGTTAGATAAAATAAATTGCAAACATTGTGTCAGCTTATTTTTAATAAAATCTGTACATACTCATGGATAACCTTTTGTATATTATAATTGAAAGATGTCAGAAATGAGCTTTAACATTGACAAATGTTATTATCATTCATTTCCCAATGTTCCCAAGTACTTTCTAACATCTTTCAATTATAATACATGAAAGATTATCCATGAGTATGAATGGATTTAATTAAAAATAAGCAGACACAATGTTTGTAATTTATTTAATCTGACATGTCTAAAAGAAAACCTGCTGCCTAAATACACAAATTTAAATATATATATATATATTAGAACTAATATAAGTAAAAGATTGTTACTTAGCTGACTGATGTTACAATCAGCATTCCAAATCTAGAGTTTTATAGGCAAATTATTTTATTATGTCCACTTTTCTGGGTTTTTTTCACAATTTGCTGTTAATGTTTCCAAATTTTCACCTTTTATATTGTTGTGAGTTGTTCATAATGGGTGTATGCTCATGACTGTATTTCCCATTTTAGCAGGTGTATGTTGTTATTGTCTTTTATCATTGCTTTTTAACATTTTTTAATTTCTTTTTTCTCTCTTTCTTTTTCCTCCTTTTTTTGAATTTTGTTATGTGTTCATTTATTCTTATTGTCTGTAGAAGTGTCATAATTTTTTAATGTTTAAATATTCAATCTTTGTATATACCAACATATGCACACACATATACATGTTTTGTGTTACAATAATGATAAGTGTTAATTGTCAAAGTTTCAATTGATAATTAGATTTTTATCTGTTATTTATTTTGTTTGTTAGTTTAAAGTTTGTTATATTTATTTTTTTTATATGTTTATTTTAATTAGTGCAATAGTTGGTAAATTAAGTATTTGTTTATGTGCCTGCCTTTACCTATTATCTCATTTTTCTTGTTTAAGTGTTTATTTTGTTTTTTTAAAACTGATTATAACTAGTTTTTTGTCAAAGCATAATTTACAATTTTTGCTATTAATATTGGGTGGAGCTGCTCTTTTATCATTTCCCATTTGATTTTGGTATGGACAATGTGTTAATTGTAGAAAGTTAGATTTCTAATAATAAATTGTGGTTTATATTATATTTCTTTCATTTGTTTATTTATTTGAAGTTTATATTTTATTTATTTTATTCATATGTTTTATTTTAATTAGTTTTTAGGTAGCAAAGTAAGTATTTATTTATGTGCCTACATTAACTAATTATTTTGTTTTTCATGTTTAAGAGTTTATTTTCGTTTTTAAAAGTAATTATTGCTAATTTTTCCTCTAATCATAATTTAAAATTTTTAGTATTTATATTGTACAGTGCTGCTCTTTTTATGATTCTTATATAATTTTGATGGAATATTATTTTCTTTTTGGTTCCATATGTATTTTGATAGGGTTGTATTGTGTATTTTATGTTTTGAATGATTGGTTGTTGTATCTGACTTTTTATCATTTTCTTTCACTCTCAGTAAACTCTTGTGTCTAATAGATAGAAAAATAGATTATATATATATATATATATATATATATATATATAGAGAGAGAGAGAGAGAGAGAGAGATAGATAGATAGATATAGATTTTATATATGTGTGTGTGTGTGTGTGGAAGAGATAGGTATAGATAGAAGTTACATTTCATATATATGAAAGCTAATTATCTTGAGATTTAGTTATTATTACTAATTATTATGCCATTACAGCTTATGGAGAGAGTACAGACTGTTCAAGGATTCTTACATGATTGTTCTTCTTAATTTATTATTAAGAAAACTCAAATAAAACAAATCTATAGAAGGAGGTGCTGGAAAGTTCCTAGTGTGATCGACTACCCAAAATTTAACCAAATGATCAAACACCGATCTTTTTGGAAAAAGCTTCTTAGTCAGGCTAAGAACTGTTCAACACCTTCTTATAATCAACTTGAAATGATCCTGGAGTTATCTCACATGGATAGGCATTTAGTTAACATTGATTGAAAACAAATATCTCAATTAGAAACTAGTTTATTCTCCAAATAGAAGCATTTTAAGATTATTGCACAAACAAAAATTACACTACAATGTTCCATTTTTGATGCAACTCACATGCAACCCAATATGCAGGAATTGGATTGTTATAATAGAAATACTGATATTTCAAAACTAAGTGTCTCTATGCAAACCTAGAAAATTTACTGACAAGGCATAATGGTAAAAACGACAAAAAGGAGGATATTAGTTTGAATCATTAATAGAATAATGATAGAAATCCATCTCAGAAGTTCAGGAAGAATTAAAAAGGAAGGGACTAACAGCATAATGCTTGATATATAATGATCAAAACAATAAAGATAAGGATATTAGCCTGAATAATTTATGAAATAACAACAATAGTTCATCTCATAGATTTAGGTAACACAAGGAAAGTAAGAGCCCAATAGTTGATATATAGTAATCAAAACAACTAAGGTGAAGATATTGGTCTGAGTAATTAATAAAATACTGATAATATTTGTCTTAAAACTCGAGACAAAAACAACACAAAGAAAAAAGAGCCCAATAGATAATATATAGTGAATAAAACAATAAAGATGAAGATATTAGTCTGAGTAATTCATAGAATAGGGATATTTATCTCAAAACCTCAGGTAACAGAAAGAAGACCAAAGAGCTCAAGAAATGATATATTGTAATTAAAACAACAAAGACGAATAGGGATAATATTTATCTCAAAAGTGCAGACAACACTTCATCTTTGCCTCTCTGCTGATTGAAATTACTTTGACTTGAACACACAGCTTATACACTAGTTCTTCTTACTGGAGTAGAAGTAATCATGTCTGATATAAGCAGCCTTACCTGTCAACCTTTGATTGAAAGAAAAAAAAAACTCTCATTTTTCTTTAACTGTTAACAGGCTGTCTACTGCCTCCTCAGGAGACAAAAGTGAAACATCTTTTTATGATTCAACTGTCATCACAACAATGGAGAAAAAATATGTAAGTTTTTCAATATTTTCCAAGGTTTTTCATTCATAGTGCCAAAAAGCTAACTGGAGGAAAATGAGAGTGGTAAGATTGTGGTGCAGCAATCTTCAAGTGGATGGTACTTGCCTGACTTTCTTTAAAATAAACATTCAAAATCCTGGCCTTTGAAATAGTTTCAAACAGCATTTGATTTTGGTAGAAATTAGACACAGCAAACACTAAGTATTTATTAAGCTTACCTTCATCTAGAGCAAAAGAATAATATGGAAGATAGTGAGGATCAAACTCACTGTAGTATAAGAGAAGCTTGATAGCCATCAAACTACTAAGTTTATCTTAATTTGGGAATGATTACAAATTATAAGCACAGAGTTAAAACAACTACTTTGTAGAACCATCTCTCAAAAGGATACTTACCTGAGTATTACAGTCTGAACGACTTCAAGTCTAGAGTCAACTGTTATCTATCCTACATATCCTCATAATCTGCATTTAACACCAATACAACAAACTCCTCTACCATGAGTGGCTCTTGCGTCTTGCATTGGGGGAAAATTTAGTAAAAGAAAGATCTTACTACAGTAGTAATAGTATACAAGACTAACTTTCTAACAAATTTCTGTCATTCTGACACAAGGTTACTGGTGTTGAGTACCTAGTAATGATCAAAATACCACAGTAGTAATGGTGTGCAAGGTTTTCTTTTTTGGTAAGTAGCATCCAATAGAAAAGCACCCTAATTTTTTTACATGACATGCTACTATAGCAGAAGGGGATTCAACTTGATTGAGGAGTGGTGAACATTATGATTACTGAATAAGAGAATTATGAGATATACAGTAGGGATGTTACAGTAACAGGTGGATAATGTTAATGGAAAAGCTAATGTGGTCTTTGAAAGACTACATCCTATCTGCTTTCAACTGCTTTATATGCATGCAAAATATGGAAATCCACCACAAAAGTTATCCAACTCTTAGATGTGCTTCATTAAAACGTGTTCCCAAAATTCTAAAGGTGTTTTGGAGAGATAAAATCAGGAACAAGGAAGTGCTAAGATGAGCTCATTCTAGAGACATTAGTGTAATGGTGGCAGATAGGTGGATGAAGTTCTCTGACTATATCCTGCACCTACCTGCTCTAAAATAGGTACCTCAAAGCTGAAGAAGACCAAGATGTTGCCCTCAAATGAGGTGGCATACTACAGTTAAAAAGCCAAAAAGAAGAGACATCAACTGGTTCCAAGTTCAATGACTTGCTCAAGATCAATCTAAGAGAAGAAAAATTGTAGCCATTGACTGTGCAACAGCTGAAGTAGCAAAGTAATGTTATTAGCAAATGATATGAGAATGTCACACTAATTGGGATGCTTGGTTTTGAAATAAATATTTTTGTCAAATAATCAAAAATAGACAAATGTTAATCGACTATTTTTTTTTAATCAATTCACCCCAAACAAGGCAGTACCGCCACTGGTATTCAGGGGATTACAAGAGAGAAGAAGAAAAGAAAGAGGAACAAGATACAGGAGGTGTCAGGGAAAGGATAAGAGAAAGATGGGAATCAGGTGGATAAAAGATGGCAATTGAGATTGTAGCTATCAGGAAAGCAAGTATACGGAATAGAGTTTCAAAGGTGGGAAGTGCAAGAAAAGAACTTGATAGAGTAAAAGAGGTGATTACATTTGATTGTTTTCCCTGCAAAAGGGTGGGACCTAGTTGTGAGTCTAGTAGCTTGAGTAAATTTTTGAAGAGGGGGCATCAGGGAGATAAGCTCATCAGAGCAGAAACTATGAAAATATTTGCAGAAAAGACAGAGAGAAGCCACATTCCAACAGTGAGAAAGTGGCTGATGTTAAGTTGCCAAATTGAGATGGATTAGGTTGCAGATTTACATTTGGATTATTGTCCTCATCTTAGTTGTTGTTATTACAACTTTTGGCCATTGTGCCCTTTGTCTAATATCAGATGTTTGTTGATCTAGCTAACCTATAGGGAATTTGGAACTTAAACCTTTGTTTGATCAACAAACTGAAGCCATTATCTAATTCACTCAACTACTTTTCCTTTATCTCATCCATTAGGTTACTGTTCCTTATCTAATCTACTAGTCTACTGTCCATTTATCTAATACACTTGGCTATTGTCCCATACAACTATGGAACAATAGCCTAGTAAATTAAAGCTTTGTTTTGTGAATTTGGTGACATAGTAATTGTAAGTTCAATCCCTGAATCAGGTAGTGTGTACTTAGACTCAGTGGAAACAGAGTAAGCAATAACTGAACAGTACTAAAAATAAGAACTAGACAAGATATCTGTAGACCTGGGTAGGGGAACAAGAACAGTTTACCACGTATTTAGATTAAATAAAGGGTTAATTTCAAAATTCCCTATAGATTATCTGGATCAATATACACATGTTAAAGTATGGAGGGCACAACAGTTGAAACATTGTGATAACAAAAAAAAAACATTAGACTAGTAGAGATACAGAAGGCAATTATCTTCCTTTATTGAAAATGTCACATGGGTGATGTGATAGCCACTTAGTGACATCACTTCATACAGTGACAAGAGTGGCCAGTCAGTTTGTTTACAGCAGCCCAACTGAGGGGTTGTTTTCTTTATCCCAGATCCCCCACAGCTCAGTCCTAAGACTCTCTTTCATGGAATATGTCCTCGCTTGAGAGATAGTAGATAGATCTGGCCTATTTGAATCTGGGGTTTTAAATATGGCTTCTCCAGTCAAAGAAGTATTTGCATATGTAATCCCTTTCTTTTTGTTTCTTCTTACACTTTGCTTTACCATGTAGATATATGTGATATATTTTTCTCTGCATAGGACAGTTGTATATATGTATATCTAGTTTTGTGTATATTTTAGTAGTATAAAAGTCTCTCAGAAAAAAGCATGTTTGTCATTCATTTTCCTTTCAGTCATTCTATTCCATCCATAACTAAAGTGTTATATCACAGATATAATAATGCCCATAACAGAGAAAACATAAATGGGAGAATAAATATTTCTATCACAGCTTTCTCTCCTGTTATAATCTGAATGTTAACAAAGTAAATAATGATAACTTTTCATCTCAGAAATTCAGACACAAATGATTATTCTGATTTAACTTAATGATTATCAAGGCTTAACTTCAAATTTGAGATTTCAAAACTATAACCTTGAGACATAACCATATTCATTCAAAAACCTTGTCACTCAGATATATTTAAAACAGAAATGAAGATGGTAATTTTGATAAATAAACTTGTTATCAGCAAGTATCTGATGAATAAATTTAACTCTTATTAGTTAACAAATAATGATTGGTGTATCGTGCTTTGAATCTCAATCCAGGTTTCATTGTTAGTAATGCTTTTACCTTAAAATATCTTTTTCCTATGTCAAGCAGAAAAAGAAATGCATGTGTCTCAATGTTGGCTTGTGTCATTCATAAACAAAACTTTTTAAAGTTTCTGGACTGGTTTGTTTGAATTTACAATGTTATTTACTCAAGTTGGATTGTTTAATGTTGAAATCACTTGTTTCTATATTGGAGTCAATAAGCATTTACTTGGTTTCAGAATAAATAAATATTGATAGTATATGTTTGTATCTGTAACATGTACTTAGTAGCTGGTTCCTTTTGGAGATGGGTCTTATCCTTCTATGTAGGATGAAATCAATGTATTCTGTGCCTGGCTGACAAGGTGGGTGGAAATGAATTTTTCATGTTAATGTTGTACTGCAGTAGAATGATTAGCAAAAAGAGAAAAATAAACTTTAAAACACTTCTAATGCATGCTTAACATTGTGTAAAAGATGTTCTTTTTGTCCCGTCAGAACATTGGTGATCATGGCTCTTCACAATTTTCTGTTCTTTGTAGCTCTTAATAAATTTTGTCTTTTACCTATCTTTTCTAAACCTTGTACTGCCATTCATTTACTCAAGCTCTCTAGGTAGGTGATGCATCGTTTTACTGTCTCTCATGACTTAATTCTGTATTGAGAGTATCATATTTTCTAGGCCCTCTTTCCTCATGATGTATCCAAGAAATTTCAACTATCTTTTTGATGTTAAGTATAAGTGTGGCTTTTGTTTTCGTCTGTTGTTGCCCACATGTTTAGCCCATGGTATTCTCTGCATCCTTCTGTAGAGCCATATTTTTGTTGCTGCAAGTCTCTTCTTAATCTGTAAGGTGATTGTTCAGCATTCCCCAGAAAACACCTAAACCTCTCAACATTTCTTTCACTAACATCTGATGTGTTTGTGCCAACTTTTGCAATGGGGAATCATTCATCTTGAAAACGTCTGCAGACATCCTAGCTCTCTATGAAATCTTAACTCTGCTATACTCTCCTCTGATTTATTGATTCCTGGCTCCCTTCCTCTCCTTAGGAAGGACTAATGTCCACATGCAGGGCCTGGGAGATTATGTCTATGAACATCTCCTGCTGGCTAGGGAGCTGTCTCTTGAATCTCCAGACCATTCTTACATGTGTCCGTGTCTCTCTCTACTAGACCCACTCAGCTATCTCTTCTTTTTCTATAACTACCCTTCCTCTCATGACTGTCACATGCTAGATAGTATGTCTGACAATATAGACAAGACCATTTCCTTACATCTGTTTGGAAATATATTCGTGTTTGGTGACTTTAATGCTCATCATGCCAAGTGGCTTAAACATTCTGCCACTGATCTTGCTAGCATCCAAATCCTGAACTTCACTCAATCTCTCACATGTGGTGAACTTCCCCACACATTTCCTTAGTAAACCTAAAGGGCATGCTTCTCCTCTAGATCTCTTCTTTATCTCTATCCCTGACTCATGTTATGCTATGAAGCTCTACCCTCTTAGCAACTCTGATCACACAGTGGTGTCTGTAAACATCTCTTTCCACTCCCCCACCAGCCAAAAACCTACCAGAACAGGATATCTTTCTGCTATCAATGTGTGGATTGGAACTTGTTCTGTGATTTACTTTGTAATGTCCCTTGGAACAAAGGTTTTAGTCTCTGCACATCTGAGGTCACCTCCTGTGTGAAAGCCGGTATCAATGCTTTCATTCCAGCAAGGGAATTCCAAGTTAAATTTTGTTCATTCTTTTGGTTCTCACCTGCGTGCTTGGCAACTATTGTCCACAAGAATCACTTCTTTCAGCTGTACTGGAGGGACACATCAGGCACCTCTTTGTCTCTGCTCATAATGAATGCAGCATGTCCTAAATGAAGCAAAGTTATTGTTTGCTGATAGAATGAAACAACGTATACCCTCTCACGAGTTCAGTTCTAGAGATTACTGGCAGCTCTGCAAGAGTGTGCCGAAGAACAGCAAACCCGCAATTCTTCCTCTATTCAATCAATTCAATGTCCTCACATCCACAGTAGACAAGGTTAAATGCTTTGCTCACAAATTCTCTTCCAGAGAAGTATTATCTGAAGTATCCACAGATTTCCCACCTAGGGTCTATTGAATGATATGTGCATAACCCTGCCTGATCTCAGATATCATATCTAAATTAGATTCCCATAAGACAAGAAGAGGTGATAGAATCCAAGACATCATCCTAAAGAAATGTGTCCCTGAGCTAGCTCCAGTCCTCGCCAAACTATATAACTATTGCCTCCCTGTTTTCTAGCTTGTTATAAGTCCTCACCTGCAGTTCCAATTTTTAAGAACTTTGGTGAAACATCTGGCCACTCAATCACCCTCTTACCACTTTTTGGCAAAGTATTCAGAGCTACAATCATTGCTGAAATGATTAAGCATCTCACCTTTCACAATCTACTCATTGACAAAAAAATTGCCAGGTCTACCACTGATGTGCTGATGGCCATCCCTGAATATGCATACCAGACTCTTGATAATTATTAAAGCTCAAATTGTGGCTCTAGATCTCTCAAAAGCATTTGACAGAGTTTGGCATGCTAGCCTTCTATGCAAGATCCAGGGCTACTGTATTACTAGATGATTGTTTGATTTGATCCAATCATTCTTATCTAATTATAAAATGAATGTCATTTTGAATGGACATTCTTCCAGATCATTTCACAAGAATGCGGGTTTCCCCCAAGGCTCTATCCTAGGTCCTCTGCTGTTTCTGTTTTTCATCAATGATCTTTCTGATATCATCAGAATGCAGATGACACTACTATTTACTTCTGTCTCAATAGGAAATTCACAAAGGCTGACAAAGTACACCTGGCTCCTGCTCTAATCAGTAGTTAACTGGGGACAGGAAATGGCTTCTAAATTTTAATGCCTCCAAAATAAAACTGCTCTATTTTAACCACCATAGACAAACTTTCCTGTTCACCATCATCATGGCTGATGCTAGTCTCATGAAGAGCAACACACTACACATCTTTGGCTTCAATTTTTAACCAACCTGAAGTGAAAAAACTATACTAAATCAACTGCAGCATCTACTACTAGGAACTTTGGGTAACAGTGTCATTCCAGAAAGTTTTTTTTTGATAGTATTGATCTTGCATATTTATACATTTACCATTCGTCCATGCATAGAATACTGTTGCCATATCTTGCTGGATGCTCCTGATATTCATCTCAAGGTTCTTGATAAAATCTAAAGAATCTGCAATGTAATTGATCTTGACTTAGCATCTCAACTTCAGTCACTTTTTCACTGATGTGACATGGCTTTTCTCTGTCTTTTCTACAAATATTTTTATGGCAACTGCCCTGAGAAGCTTTTTCCATGGTTCTCCAATCATATTAATTTAAGCATGCTACTAGATTGGCATCCAGGTCCCACTCTTTTATCATTGAAATAGTTAAATTGCACTTCTTGTCTGTGGAATTCCCTGTCACTTACTTGATTTTCTGATAGCTACAATCTTCCAAAATTTAAATGCAGCATCAGTTGCCATCTTCTGTCTTCTGGAATCCTGTTCATCTTTTATTCTTTCCTCAATACTGTCTGTACCCTGTTTTTTCTTTCACTGTAATCCCCTGTACATTAGTGGCAGTTCCACTTTGTTCGAATTAAATTATTAAAAAAAAAAAAGTATTCTCAATTTTTACTTCAGTTAGGGTTCTTGATGTCATCTGAAAGGAACATTATTCTTGGTTAGCTCCCTGATTGGTACAGTTAACTCTGATAACTAAAAAATAGTGGAGGTATGCAATCATGCAATCATTGAAGAAAGTGAAATTCTTTGTATTCTAATTTATTAGTCAGTCAGTCAGTTGCTGTACTTGATACATGCTTGGATGATCACATCTCTTTTGGGATGATTGACTAAGCAGAAGATTTTAGGTTGCCATTACTTTCTGTGGTAAACCGATTAAAAATCAAAGCTATAGAACCCAATCTGTACTGTAGATAGCTGGAGAGAGAAGAGATGGATGAATACTTTTCTCAAGGGTATTTGTACGTCAGTGAATGAAACAGATTTGACTGGAATTTGAACTCGGCTCTCCAAGTTCTCATTCTGAGCAGATATTTGTTACACTACAACTAGAATGTGTGAAAAAAATCCGTATTTTCAATAATCAAGGCATTACTACCAAAGAGAATATTGCTAAATGCTTGATTAGCACTTTTTAAATTCTTATGCAATATTCTTGTTTATAAACTTTGATTAGAAAATATTATATATATTAAGCTAAAAGATGTGATTATTGGGTCAATTATTATTTCATATATATATATATATATATATATTCATTAAAAATAATTAAGATAGCATCTTTTGAAGTTGAAAGTGGAATAATTTTTATTTATGAAAACTATTTCTAATAATTCTTCTTGGTACTGCTTTTAATTTTAGCATTTTTCAGACAGATTTATGGCTGATAAAAAAAATTGACATTTAACAAGAATATGAAGCAATACAGATAATAGTTTAGAGCAGGCTGACTAAAGCACAACCTAAAAATAAACTTTTGTCAAAGGAAAGTTTTAGTAGAATTTTGATGGACTTGGAATTGCTACCAATCAATTTTATGATTGCAGTACCCATTATTTTTATCAGTTTAAGTGCTTAAATACTGCTTTGAAGGTAAAGAGTTCCAGTTTGAAAAGTTACAAGTGAGTAGTATTTCTTTATGATAGTCCATGGCATCATACCACCAAGATCATGTCTGAATAAACTGAAAATCTCGGCAATGAAAAAAAAAGATCTACACCCTCCTTATTTTTCAGATTTAGATTCATTTAAGTATCACACATTTTGAAATCTACATTTTGCATGTAGTTTTTTACTGATCCTAAATTTGAATGTTACTTATTGGATTTCTTGATAGAAAATCAATATTCATACAATTTTTTAAAATTATGAAGAATTTTTTAAAAAATTTCAATGCTTGTTCACATCATTGTCAGAACATTTAAAAAGTTTTAAATGCCACAAATACAATATTTGTTTCAGTTATTTCCAACTAGTTGTTATGTTCTATATTAACAATTTCTTCCATCACACTTCTTGTTTGTGGAACTTCAGTTTCTTGCTTCCCAGTCAAATTTGACCTTCAAAAAAAGTAAATACAGTGTCAATAGTTATCTTCTACCTTCTTAATTCTTGTTCTTTTATTGTCCTCTTTCTTTAAGGTGGGAAGAAGGGGTGAATTCGTACCTTCCCCTAGGTTTTTTGTCCCCCTCTTCTTAATAGTATATTTTTCTCATATTCTCTATCACTCAATCACCATTTGCATAAGTGAGGTGAAATGATTAAAAAAAAACGTGATGTTTTAGTGTTGTGAGTTCTATGAATTAACCCATAGCTGGGTGGGAAGCAAGAGTGGATTTATACCTTCCCCAAGGGTATTTGCGCATAAGTGAATAGAATGAACACAACTGTAATTGAAACTTGGCTTTCAGATTAACAGTTCCAAGTCATTATCCATTACACCTACCACACATCCAAACTTATAGCATCCAGTATTCCCAAATGGGCTATAAACTGGCAAAGATAAAAACTTCTTAATAATGTTCAAAAAATGATGGCAACAAACATTGAAATATTAGCCAAATCATTCAACCTTTATTTCTCACCTCTAGGATTAAAGGCTTGAGTTTCTTGTCTATCATTATGTCGATCCCAAGGATTTCAAAACATGCACTTGTTTTTGTATGGTTTGGGAAACATGTGCGATAGTTGTGTCGAAGTACTGTGTGAGCAGAGATGATAGTCTTGATGATGACATCGTCAATATCTTGCCACAGTTTGTCCACATCGTATCCCTGGGAAGACAAATACTGACTTACGGTGCTGATTCTCCTGTCAAAATAAGAAACTGAATGTTAAAAACATGGACACAAACTTATCTGCGTATTTGTTCTTTTCTGCATGCATATAAATATATAAAAATGTGTAAAGGGAGACATGATTTGAAGCAATCTTTATCAAGATGACTTCTACAGAAAGATCTATTTATTAAAAAACATGTATTAGCACGAAAACCATTATGGTCAAACATGGATTTTCATACTTGCAAAAAAACAGAGTCAAAAGAATGGTTGATCCCATGACACCACTTTTATTTTAACTCCCCTCAAATGTTGTCAATGTTTATTGTTTTTAAAAAATGATGATTAGAATTGTAACAAATTCCAAACCCATCATGTAAGTGAATTTATACATTTTTTGTTCTTAAGCATTTACTATGAAAATATTAACACTATTTATTAAGTAGAGTATTTGTTTACAAGAATATTTTTATTTACAACATTACAATGCAATATTTAACATTAACCAATTTATAAAGAAATAAATATGAAAGCGATTTTTTAATCGTAACTTTATAAAGATTATCTAAATTATTAAAACAGGAAAACCAACTATAAGAAAATCCTTATTATTTACCATTTTATAAACTTTGAATCAATTGGCAACCAGCTGATGTTTTGCCAACCATTGAAATGTAAGAGTGTAAATAGGAAATCTAATAAATAAATTATGTTTATTATTTTGTTGTAAATTTTCAAGGCCAAAGAATATGTATAAATTCACTTCCATATGTTTAGGCTTTATTACAATTCTCATCATTGCTGAAGGAAGAAGGTGGTTAAAATAAAAGCATTTATCATAGAAAAAACAGTCCTTTTGACACACCATCTTATTGCGGGCATAAAGGTCCATGTTTGCCAAATTATGTATGTATATATATATATATATATATATATATATATATATATATATATTAATTATTGATAGTTGACTACTTGTTTTCAAACACATCCATCTTGATAGGGCAGTTAACCAATCCTTGTCACAGAAGCCTGTTCAAGTACATTGGTACATTTGTGCTTGTTCTCTACACACAGTACTAACATATAACTTATACTTTCTGGAAAGTTATTTATATATATTGTTATGTCATGAGTAAGAATAAATAACTCAACAACAGGAATAGGTTAATTGTTGTATTCCGTGAAAATAGTATTTACAAAGGTTATTAGTATCCAATACAAGAATAAAGGTTAATCGTCTCAACCGTCGTAAGATGTAGTATGAGCAATGGGTACTTCCGGGTCGTCACTGGAAGTCTACGACTGACTTGTCGATTGGCTGCTCGGCACACTCTCCTACGTAGATGCCACCATTACTTTACATAGTAATGGAATAGTCCATTATAGCCGAATAGGCGCGGGAGTCCCAACATATGTGTGTGTGTGTGTGTGTATTAACCAGTTATTGGTCAGAATCAAATTAGAAAACAGAAAACAGTTGTATTAAAAAGTGCTCAATATATATTTAAGAAAAATGAAAATTTAACATATTCTAATTTAGGATATCAGCCGATTACACAACCACAGTTTCAACCTTTCACTATCTTCCGGTATTATACATTAACTGATTATCCAGTGCTTTTTGTAGATGCATAATAAAGATTTTAGAATGCATAAGAGAAAGTTCAAAATAAAGGAGGAGTTAGTTAAGACGAGCAAAATAATATTGTAAACACTTTCATCCTGGTTTGTATGAGCCCAAAATATATTTTTATAAGAAAATACACATTGGGCGAACTAACACCACCCTTATTTTGAACATTCTGTTATGTGTTAAAAAAAGTGTAAGATAATCAGTTAATAGATAAGACCTGAAGATATCAAAAGATTTAAACCAAGGTAGTGTAATCGGCTGATATTCCAAATTAGAATGTGTGTGTGTGTGTGTGTGTGTGTGCGCGCGCATTGTGGTGCAGTGGATATTGGCTCAGAATGAGTAATCAGAGAGCCAAGTTTGAATTCCAGTTGAATTCATTGCATTCACTTACACACAAGTACTCTTGAGAAAGGTATAATTCCATCTCTTCCGACCTTGCCCAAAAGATAAAAGGGGTTTGCATACGGTTAACATCCCTACCCATAAAAAAGATATGTTACAAAAGCATCAACGGAACAAACCAAAACAAGCTGAGTGATGTGATGGCAAGGTATCTTTGATGGCTTTATGTTTTGCTGGAAGTGATAAGACTAAGTATATATATATTTGTCATCCACATACAAGCCTGTTTTGCTGTATCACAGCTTATCAGTGTGGTTAGACAACCACTGGCTTCTGGCTGGGATCGAAACTCAACTGATTTGGTGTCAGTCAGAGTCGCTAACCCCTAAGCCATAAGAGCATGGAATCAGAAAAGGGAAATTTTAGCATGTTATATATAAGTGGTGTATACACACGCCAGTCACCAAAACAACTCAATTCATTGAAGAAGAGTAATGCATAAATTGCAGAAGTGATAACTGTTTTTCTTTAATTTTCCTCTCTAGAGAGCTCAATCGTAATATATATCTATGTATATAAGTTGGTGAGATCAGATGATTATACTACTATGGTTTTGACCTTTTGGTTTTTTTCAGGTTATTTGTATTCAAATACAATATAAAAATTGCCTGATGAAACTGAAAAGATTGAAACCATGGTAGTGTAATCAACTTAGATATCTAAAAGTGCTACATGTTAGAGCTTCATTTTCTTTCAAAACATGTATTGAGCACTTTCTAATACAACTGTTTGCTGGTCTAATTTATGTCTAATTTAAATTTGACCTAAATTTGTTTTATATATATATATATTTCCTACTGCTTGAAACATTACTTTTGGATACCCATGTTGGAATAAACACCCTGAATTTTTTTTTTAACAGTATCAGTTACATAAAATTTTATATTCCAGTCTGTGGATTTGAGTGATATAATAAAGAAAATGTCTTCACCAGCAGGATTCAAGGAAATGTCTTCCTTTGTAAGAGAAAACACCAGACAATGAAGCATGCTATACACTGCTTAGTAACAGAGAGCATCACAATCCAACAATATTCAGTTATCTGTTTGAAGAATACACATCCTCTCTCTCTCTCTCTCTCTCTCCCTCTCTCCCTCCCTCTCTCAAAACTTCTGAAAAATTTATACCTGCTCATTTTTACCATCACCAAAACAAAGTAATTTCAAAGGAATCAATCGAGTTTTTATGCAACATTATTTCTTACTTCAAAAATGTTATTTTATTGATACCTATATATGTATAGATAACCTCTTTTTTTTTTAATATTGCATTAATTGCACTACACATTTAAAAGAGAGGACTACCAGTTTTTTATTAAATCTCTCAAATGTGCAGGTCCCTAGACATAATTCCCACCACTGGTGAAAAAAAAAATCAGGTCATCTTTTCAAACATGGGTATCCACACAATAATGTCTTGGGTTGCAGGTAATAATGTAAAATAAAAAATTTTATTGTTTCCATTTATATATATATATATAAATATTTTGGATTATCCTCTCAATCTTTATGAGTTTGCCATTCTCTGATATATATATATATATATATATATATATATATTAAAAAAGGATTAATTCAAAGATGTTGAATGGCCATTTCGATATGAAGATCCCCACGGGGGACGACACATCACCTCAGCAACAGAAAAAACCTTTCAGAAATTGGAGAAAAATTAGAATGGCAAACTCATAAAGATTGAGAGGATAATCCAAAATATTTTATCTAATTAATATAAATTACTGATTAAATAAAAATAGAGAGCTCAATGAATATTATCTAGAGCAATATAAAATATCTAAAGGAAAACTCAACAGACAATTAAACAGTTTAATTATGCGTTGAGTTTTCCTTCCAATATTTTATATATATATATATATATATATATATATATATATATATATATATATATATATATAAATCCAGGTAAAGAGGACCCAAGGTTTTATGATTTTGAGTTCCCTGGCATTTACTTTTTTATAAAAAGTACTCAATGCAATAAATATTGTAGACCATAATATAATCATTTAATTATGAATTAAAAGTACATTGCAACATGGAAATTTCTATGTTTTGAGATTTCTATCTTGACATCAGGCAATGTTAGATGTTGGTTGTGAAAATGGTTTACATTCTAAGAAATGTAAATCTTTTTCACATATACATACACACTAATAATGGTTGCCAATTCGAGATCTTTGTTCTGCACTGCTTTTTTCAGAGATACTTAACTGGAATTTTCTGATACTGACAACTTAACAGGGATTTGTTGATACTTACAACTGCATTCACTGGCATGGAAATCAAAATGAGAACAATCTACTCCAATAGACATTAGTAAACACAATGAATCCTGAAGAAGACCAGAGTGTACAATGGCTGAAATGTTGACGATAACAACTAAGATGAGCATGCTGGTTTTAGACAATAGCACATATGATAATGATAATTCTTCATCTCAAAGATTCTGACATAAAACTTCTTCTTTAAAACAATTTACAATCAAAATAAATGAGTTTTGTTTTTTTTCAAATTGGCTGACCCAATTTTAGTTCACAGTGCAACTGTTTCAATATTTTTTTTTATTTTTACATTTAAACTGTTGAAAATGCAACTGCAATAGATTAAACCAATAATAAACCAATGATGTTTCATCAAAGTTGCATTCAATTTTGACAGCAAATTCTGAAAATTGGAAGAATCAAAGCTGAACAATAATAAAGGCAGGTATTGTAGTTAGCAGTAATCTTCAAGGTGATAAAGTGTAAATCAATTTATGCTTACCATTTGATCTACACACGTATGTATCCTCTTCAAGAGCAAATCAGATTCTATCAATTATGCTATCTTTCATGAGCTGAGATTTTGATTTCTCATTTTTTTTTTATAATTTAAAAAGAAAAGTTCTTAAATTTCTCGATCGCTACTTTTATTTGTGATTTATGTTAGTTTTCCTTTGGAATCATTTTGATTATTTTTGCTTCATCTTTCATATTTTATATGATATTCACATTTCTGGTTTGAATTATCTAAGCTGTTGTTACTCTAATAAATTACTTCCAGCAGACAGGTTTCATGCTTTTGTTGTTTTTATCACAGCATTTGACCTGCTGCACCATCTATCTTTTTGTTTTCATTTCTTTGATGAGATTATGTCATAATTATTGGTTTAGAACAAAATTTTTGTAGCTTTTTCAATAGATGGCATTGAATCATGTGATTTTTTTTTTTTCAAATATAAATGAAATAATTTATAAGATATTATGAAATGTGACACTTTGATGTTTCTTTTTACTTACTTTATATATGGATTGTGAATTTTAAATATTTTTACATTAAAAGGAAAAATGGGGGAAGATAAGATGGATTTTCATTATTTGATGATCTTTTGTTTCTAGAAAAGAAGAAAATGTTATACAGACACCATAAAAAAAAAAGAAAAAAAAGAAGAAAAATATAAGTGCCATTTATGGAGATGGTGCCATAGCTGAGAATACTGTTCATAAGGGGAAATTTTGATATGGAAACTAAGATAATTTTAGAAGTTCTGCATTCATTGATTAATGACCAAATGGAACTTCTGATTTAAAATAATCCAAATTTTAAGATCAAGGGTATCTCAGAAATATTTCCATATATCTCATGAGTAAACATAAAGCATTTGAAAACACTTGGTTATGTCAACCACTATGATGTTTGGGTGCCTCAGGATTTAAAGGAAAAAATAATGAACATATTTCCACCTACGATTCTCTGTTCAAACAATAAAAATGAAGCATTTTCTTTATCAATTTGTCTATTTAATTCTTTTTGTTAATTTACATTTATTAAATAATTGTTTACTTAGCACATATACTCAAGTATCATGTGAGTTTTTACAATCAGTTTTATTTACACAAAAAATAGTGGAGAGCACTATACACAGGTAATGTTTTTTTGAAGAAGAAGTAAAAATCACCCATTTTTGGTGAACGGTTTTACTGTACACCGGTAAATTTCTTCTGAAAGAATTAAACTTTATGCATTTTCTGTGACTGTAACCTACCTGTAGGACTACATTCTCTCAGTATCTTTGGCTAACCTTAACAATACAGGTAAGATCCTTTAACCTGCCACTTGTAGTCAAAATTCTTTGTTTTCTGTTACTACAAGAACAGCAGAATTTTATTTATTATGTGTACCACTTAAAATCTACAAATACCTTATTTCTTAATCATTTCACCTAAGACAAAGTGGGAATGCCACTAGTATGCAGTTATTTTAGGAAGTGAAAGTGCAACTCAGTATAGGGAAAACTGAAGAAATGATAAAATATGAGCAGGATTCAAAAAGATAAATGATGTGATTGATGTACTATTTAAATTTTTGAAGATTATAGTTATCAAGGAAAAAGTAAACAGGTGGGAAGTGCAAGAAAAGAAACTACTGAAGTAGAAGTGGCAGTTGTATTTAATTATTTCAACAGTAAATGGATATATCATTATTATCATTAAAATGTTCTCCAATGTGACAAAACTTAAGACATCAACTTTTACATAAATTAATTTCCATTCTTTAATTGCTTGTCTATTTCATTAAAAAATCTCTTTAAAAGATTTTTCTCTTGTAAATTCAAATGACCTTCTTCAAATTGGCTTCTTTACAAATGTTCAGTCATTTCTGGGGATTCTTACTCGTTATCAATCACATTTTTTATTATAATTTGGACTCATTTTATTTCAGCAATATTTATAGCTCGTTTTGTTTTGTGTTTCATTGTTAAATTATGAGAACTGAAAATCAGAAAAATGACTTTGTATGCTATTTAAACTTACAACCAATCTATCAGACTTGTCTTCCATTAAGTGAGGTTCTAACCCATTAAACCATGCAAACAGGGTGCTCATTCTTAATTTTCTTAAACCTTTTGCTTTCTTCTGATTTTATTTCATGCTGTATTATTGACTACCTAGCAATTGTTTTGAGATTCCTTGAGGGAATATTTTCATTATTACATGCATTTTACATGTTTGTAAGATCAAGTTGAAAAAAATTTAGGGACCTTTTGCCTCTTTCACACAGGATGAAAGAAAAGCTATATACAGCTTGTGTTAGAAGTGTTATGCTATATGGTAGTGAAACCTGGTCACTTAAAGAAGTTGATATTAGCGGAATTGATTGAACTGACATGCAAATGGTACAATGGATGTGAAGTATCAGTCTTAGGGTTAGAAAATCACTAGAGAAGTTAAGAAATAGGCTAGGTATTGTCAGCATGGATATGCATTGTGGTGCAGTAGATATCGGCTTGGAACGAGAAACTGGGAAGCCGAGTTTGAATTCTAGTTGAATTCACTGCATTCACTTACGTGCAAATACCCTTGGGAAAGGTATTAATCCATCTCTTCCTTCCAGTTATGGGTTAGATAACAGGACAGATTGGGTTCTATAGCCTTGGCTGACAACCAGTCTATTGCATAAAGCAATGGCAACCTACTGCGGGATAATCTTCTGCCCAGTCAGTCATATCTCTTTCAAGACATGATTGCCCAAGCGTGTTTCACATATGGCACTTAACTGACTGATTGTCAGTATATGTTATGCATCAAAAAAGACTTAGTTGGTTTGGGCACATTGAGAGAATAGACATAGAAAACCTGATCAGCAATTGTAGGTTTATTGAGGTCGACAGTAAAGAGAGATAGATAGACCCAATTTATCAAAAACAATTTAAGGAAGTTAAGATTACAGCCAGGCCTTACACAAAATCAGGTGGCCTGGAAAACTGCTATGAAGAAAACCCTGTCCAACCTATGCTAGCATGAAAACAGGCATTAAACAACAATAATGATGATGATGATTTTTATTCTTAATTTTAATAATTTCTTTTCTGCTACTAATATCATGTAACTCAGTATGACCAGTTGCATATTACTTGGGGAGACATTTAGCAACAAGCAACCCTCTTATTCTAAAAATGTCATGAATAATCCAGTATAGTATCGCATTCAGCTTTTGTGCTTATGGTACCAAACGCATAAATGTCTGCAATCTTGTTAATCTTACAAAAATAAAACAAAACTTTTAAATAACTGAAACTGGTTGGCAAGATATATTGCAATATTGTAATTGATACAGAGACCTCATGGGCGGAAGCAATGACATTTTTTCATATGTTTAAGATTTCCTTTCTGGAGGTTAAAATATATTTTTAAATATCCCATTCCAAGTATTGAAGCGTCAGTTTTATTTTATTATCATCTTAGTTTGAAAGGTGGAAATAAAGAAAAGAAAATTATATTCTTTCTATGTTTTTATCTTATAATCCACACCAAATACTTATTATGCTA
Organism: Ascarosepion bandense; assembly: GCA_037127315.1. Lineage (NCBI taxonomy): Eukaryota > Metazoa > Mollusca > Cephalopoda > Sepiida > Sepiidae > Ascarosepion > Ascarosepion bandense. The sequence continues at coordinate 492,970 of JBBBDQ010002084.1, forward strand.
TAACACTTTTTTGTTTTCCTTTCAATTTTTTGTCAAGTACCCTATTTTAATTTAAACATTACTTTTATTTCAAGCTATGATAATTCAAAATCTTTATTGGTGGTAGGGTCGATATGTATATTCAATGAAGAGTTGTAAAATAGTAACAAACTCTTGGATGTCTTCATTTTATTCCTCATATTAAGTTTATTTTTATTTCATTTTGCAACTTCATTTATCTTTCAAACTTTTATTTTTTTCACATTTTTATTTATTCAAATTTCTTCCAAATGCTTTTTTCTTTTTATATTATTTCCTTGCATTTATATCAGCTTTTTTGGCTTTTTTCTCTTTTCATCTTCATCTGTATTCTCTTTTTCTTACACACTGACCAAAATTAAACAGAAAAGGTGAAAAACAATTCTTGGCAGTAACCTGATGATTACAGTGCTAGTCATAATAATAAAAAGAGATTCTTTTTACTTTCCACCCAACTGGAAATGTACCAAAATGGCAACTTCTTTAAAGAAAGAAAAAAGATAACTTCCTTCTGTGCATGAATAGAAAATTGAGAATACTTAACCAAATATGATTCTTTCTGAATCAGTCATTTTTGGCTTTGTTTCTTTCAAGAGTTCTTGTCTGTTTTGAACAAAAGAAATGGTAGCAAGCAGAAAATGAAAAGAGGAGTAAAAAGTGATAGAAGTATAGAAAGAGGAACCAAAAAGTTAACAGTGTAAATTTTTGGTTAATGAACAGAAATGGAAGCAAGTCAAGAAAGTGAAAGGAAAACTGACAGAGAGGAAAAGAGAAAATACAATTCCTTGTTCTGAATCTTACACTGGCAGTGAATCAGGGATTTAAGACAATTTGCAGAGGGCAATGAAAGCAATGATTGTCCTTGAAAAGCTGAAGAGATATTTTGTAGAAAAATGTCTTTGTCCAGAGTTTTCTACTCTGGCATTGAATCAGATAGAGATTCAATGCAATTCAAAGATTGTGATGAAGGCAGTGAAAGCAATGATTGTCATGGATGTGACAAGATATCTCATGAGAAAGTTCTTTGTTGTGGGTCTGACAGAGTTTCCACATCTATCCATTTACAATTCGTACACCTTTGGATTGCAGTAACTAATAAACGATATTGTCTCATGAATTACAAGGTTAACCTCGGGTGGATATAGGTGGTTTTTTTTTGTGGGAACTCTTATTCTCCTTTGATCAAGGCTTTCTAAATGAATAGAATTTTCTGATCCTGTTTGTCCTGATGCATAAACATTATTATTCTGCCTAAAGTATTATTTTATAATGATAGGGTCTTTTACGATGAAGCAAGATAGCTTTACATACTGCTACTACTGTAGAAAGTTCTGTCTTGAGTATTGCCCCATTTGTGGCCTTGTGTCAGACTAAATCAAACTCAGGAAATATCAGTATTTTAATACAGGATTAGACAGCTTTACAGAAAGTTTTGTCTTGAGTGCTACTTTACTGGTGGCCTTGTGTTAGACTTAATTTTAAAAAAATGAGCATTTCATCATGAAGTGTGCTAATCACTCAGACTGTTATCACTGTGCTGAGTTTGAACCTCAAAAAACATCCTAAAGTTGTGGTCTAGTGTTAGATTATGCTAAGTTGCTTTGAAAATAAATGTGAATAAAGGATCCCACAAATATATAATGTCATTTTGGTAAACCTTTGTAATTTTTTTTATGTAAAGCACAATAAATGCTTTACTAATCATTGTTTAAAATTATCTTTTTTGAAACGATAATACCTTTTTAAAATAAATCCTTTTTCAAAAATAATTCTTTTACTAAAGGGAAAAGTTTATTTTCTAGAATAATGAGTCATTCTGCTAAAACTATAATCATCTTTCTAAAATGATAAATTTATTTACATTAAATATGCACATGAATTCAAAAAACAAAAAATATCAAAACAACAAATGAACAATGTTTTCCCACTCATCTCACCAGTTCTGATGCTTAGGAACTGGCGGGAAGAATTCCATGTATAAAACTAAAAAATCCAGGCTAGTGTGTCTCAGTGACATTTTAAAAATAACAGCCCTTAATGAGTCACATTTCTTTAAAATTTGGCTCTAAGGATATTTTTAATGTAACGTTCCTTCAAGACATAGGGGATCACAGACTTTTTTCTCTTTATCATCTGGGAATTACCATGGCTCTTTAGGAAAGATAGTGGAGTGGCTTCCCATTGCCTTCTATGTGGTTTGGAATTAAGAGTAATTAGATGTGTTTATAATGCTATAATCTTTGGGATGTAGGCAAACATGTCTCTCCACAGATTCCTTTTATTTACTATCTAGGAATTAGAATGATTTCTTGCGAAAGATAGTGCAGTGGTTTTCCATTGCCTTCTCAGTGGGTGGCAATTTACAAACAATAGATAAAAAGAATCTATGGAGAGCAATGATTAATCATGTCCTGAAGGAATTATTGTTATTATGATTTGGTTAACTATAAATAATATGTCTTTAGAATAATAGTTAGCAAACTAGTTTCATGGACCATTATTATGATAATCATTATGCCATATCTCACAGTTGTAACTTTGCACTGTACTAACTTAGTGGTGCCATTCTAAGCTAATCTTAGTAAATATTAAATCAAATAATAAGAAACTGTTTGCTGTAACTGAACAAAATTTTGGATTTTCATGGAACTGATAGCAAGAAAATGAAGTCTTACTTGATAGTGAGGGTTGATGATGTTCGTTATCACAATCACCCCAAGTAAAATAGACCTTACAAGTAATGTTTTCAAGGATTTTTTTTTCTTTTTTGGTTTTCAAACAGTTTATCTCTTTCACTTCTCACTTAGTTCTTAAGACAATAAATTCATTCTAACAAATTATTTCTTAAGACATGACAAGAAGAAAAATAAAGACGAAAAGAATAATGTAATGACTGATTATAGAAAATTGTTGCCTAACTACTGCCTATTGCAAGAGATTTCAAATGAATAGGTGAATAATTTACAAAGTAAGACGTGTCTGACATAATACCCACTTGGTTAAAAATGGTATGAGAAATTGAATTACCAAAGCAGAATAGCATACCATATTGTTTTTGTAATATAATTAGTGATTGGTATTAATTAGCTAACTAAATTTCCTTACACATAAATAAGACTTTGCATATGAGTCCTTTCCCTTATGAATGAAAAAATGTTAAATGTTGGCAGAAAACACAATTCAAAAAGTCTACATTTGACCACAACTAAAAATGTGCATGAGGTATGTCCGGAAAGTATCAAGCCGTCTAATATATTTATAGAAAAATAGCTTGCCTAAGGCAATGACACTTTAGTTCTATTTGAATTACGCTCTTTTTGTCCTCATGCAATCAATCCAGTATCACTTAAACTTTTCAAAGCAACCTTTAATATCCTCATCTGGGATCAAAATCAGGTGCCTTATCAAATTCTCTATAATTCCACTAGCCAAGACGGAGGAAGACACGACTGAATATATCTGGGAAAATTAAGAAACGGTATCCTACCAAATGTGGACATCCATTTGACTTTTTCAGTATGTCTTAACTATCTGGTATATTGAATCCTGCATGTTTTTTTTTAAATTTTCGTCGTTCTAATTCTTGTCCTTAATTTTTGTTTGGATTTGTTTGAATTTTTTAATTACTGACAAAAGTACTATTTTGCTATTGTAAGTGATTTTGGTGTTTAAATTTTGTTTCGACATAAATGGTGAAAGGCTTTTTAGTAATATCGCTGTTTGAAAGAATTCCTAAGGGTATAGCACCAGTCATTCTGAACTCCCCCGCCCTCTCAGCCTAGGTGTTGAGGCATGCACTGTAGGCCATTCTGTCTCTCTCTCTCTGTCTCTCTCTCTTGCTGTCTCTCTCTCCCCTGATTTCAACTCGCCAAGATGGAGGAAGACACGACCGAATATATCTGGGAAAATTAAAAAACGGTATCCTACCAAATGTGGACGTCTGTTTGACTTTTTCAGTATGTCTTAACTATCTGGTATGTTGAATCCTGCATGTTTTTTTTTAAATTTTCGTCGTTCTAATTCTTGTCCTTAATTTTTGTTTGAATTTGTAATTTTTAGCCTTAATTTTCTTTTGAATTTGTTTGAATTTTTTAATTACTGACAGAGGTACTATTTTGCTCTTGTAAATGATTTTGGCATTTAAATTTCATTTCGACTTATAACTAAGTTATAACTTAATCTTTTTTTTTTTTTTTTTAAATTGGAGTAGATAGTACCCACTGTCACCCGGTTTTATACTCCACCCACTTCTTTTGTTTCTTGTTTAGGAAGGGGTTTCCAGTTCACTTTCCTTCTACTTCGGGCTTAACGTTAGTTTGGCTGGAAGCTCTTCGCAGTTATTAAGCATGATGGCAATGCCTCTTCATTCTGAGGGTACCGGGTTGGCAGTTTCCTGGTTGCTGTTTCCGACTGGGAGTTAGGAGCCCGAACTCTTGCGTAGTGTCTTGAGAGGCCACTCTGTTCTACAGTTGAATAATATCGGGGTTCCTGTAGTGCCATTTCATGCATGGATGGGAGTCCCTGCATGAACCTTCGGTGGGCAAACCCGAGGCCACATTATGCTGCAGGCCGCGCCAGTCTCCATCTTTCACTTGCTGCAATTAGTGACCACCTGATTCTACTCTAGACCTCTCTCCCTCTCTCTCCAACCAAACCACTATAAAATCAAGCAAATGAAATAGCAAAGCTAAACCAGGTACTCTGAAAATGCCCAATCCTATCTGCATCTCCTTCACAAACCCACGTCTATTGAACAGGTGCAGAGGCTCATCCCTTGTTCCCTGTTTAGGATGTGGTTTCCGGCTTTCTCTCTTCCAATCTTTTCACTCTTTTCTTTTTTTCTTTTTTCTCAATTGGAATAGATAGACTAAACTATCACCCGGTTCATACTCCACCCACGTCTATTGAACAGGTGAAGAGGCTCATCCCTTGTTCCCTGTTTAGGATGTGGTTTCCGGCTTTCTCTTTTCCAATCTTTTCCTTCTTTTCTTTTTGTATTTTTTTTTCATCTGGAATAGATAGACTAAACTATCGCCTGGTTCACACTCCACCCACGTCTATTGAACAGGTAAAGAGGCTCATCCCTTGTTCCCTGTTTAGGATGTGGTTTCCGGCTTTCTCTCTTCCAATCTTTTCCTTCTTTTCTTTTTGTATTTTTTTTCATCTGGAATAGATAGACTAAACTATCGCCTGGTTCACACTCCACCCACGTCTATTGAACAGGTGAAGAGGCTCATCCCTTGTTCCCTGTTTAGGATGTGGTTTCCGGCTTTCTCTTTTCCAATCTTTTCACTCTTATGTAGCCCCCTGCACATCAGTGGCGTTACCGCCTTGCTCGGGGTGATATGATTAAAAAAAAAAAATCTCATGCTCAGCATTTCAACATCAGTTTGAACTTTGTGGAAAAACTTAACTTGCAGGATCTTAAATCTGGACTTGTATAAGAGCTGACAGACCTTGGTGATACAATGTTCTACTGAAACCCTTATATGGATTATGAAAAGTCTATTCACTCACTCATTGTGAATGTGATGGTCACATAGTATACAAGCTTACTTAACAGTGTCTCACTACCAACTAAGTAACCCCATAGGTTCATGTATGGGCAGTGAAGTCTTCTATGATTGGTTGCTAAGGTATGCTGAAGAGGCATCACTGCACATGTATGAACAGTTACTCTCCTATGGGTTTGCTCAGCCATTGAGTAAGCTGTTGTACTGTGTAACATTAATATTCAAAGTGACTGAACAAATAGATTCTTCATATCTTCTTTAAGGGGTTTTAGCAAAACATTGTATCACCCAGGTCTGTAACACCCTGTTCTTTCATCAGTCTAGATTTGACTTCCAGCAATTTCTAATTTTTCTAGACTTAAAATTGTCATTGAAATGCACTGGAAGGGTATATGAAGAGTGAGATGAAGCAGCTGTCAGAGGGCATTGCAGAATGTTTTATAAAATGGGTATGGACTAAAGAGAGTACTTTGAAGGTACCAAGTCAACATTACCCAATGTAAGCTATTTTTTCATTAAGGTTAATATCTTCATAAAGGAGAATCTGAAATGTGATAGTTCCCGACTTGGCAGCTCTTTCTCACTGGCAGAATGGGGCTTCCCTCTGTCTATTCTACAAATATTTTCATGGCTTCTGCTTCGATGAACTTATGTCATGGGTGCCCCCGCCACAAGAATCTACTTGTGCAACCATACTGGCAACAATGTCCCACCCATTTAGAGTTAGATCAACCAAATGCACTTGACAACTCTACTCTATCAGCTTCTTTTCTCGCACTTCCCATCTGTGGAACTACCTTCCATATACTTGCTTTCCTGATGGTTGCAACCTTCAAGAATTTAAATGCAATGTCAGTTCCAATCTCTTATCCAGTTGACACAGTCCTTTCTACATCACTCTGTATATCTTGTTCTTTTCCTTTCTCTCTACCTTCGCAACTGTCTTCACACCTGTATTCCCATTCTTTTCTTGCCCTTTCTCTGACACCCACTGTAACTGGTTCATCTTTCTTTTCACTCTCCTCCTGCCTAAACTTTTACTCTTATATAGCACTCTGCACATTGCTTGGGGTGAAATGATTAAAAAAAACAGCTTCCCTGTGTCTTTTTCACTGTATCTATTTTATCATAATTATTATGAAGAGTTTTCCTCTTTGGTACCTAGTCTTTATGAATTTAAGCACAGTACTAGATTGGCATCCAGGACTCATCAATTTAAATTTGAAATTACTAGTTGCAACCATAAGTTCTAGAGTCTTCTTTCACAACTCTCACCCATGGAATTCTCTTCCAGCTTCTTGCTTTCGAGTTAACTTTGATTATAAAAAATATAAATACAATCTCTATCATTATCTTCTGTCTTTTTAATTTGAGTTCTTTTATTGTTCTCTCACCTTAATAATTTTTTTCTCATATTTTCTCACACTCAGTAACCCTTTGCACCTTAGTGACTTTATTATCTTGCTTGGGTGAAATAATTTAAAAACACATTATTAAATAGCTAGATATCTTGTGGACAGACTTCATATATCCCTTGAATATTTTTACCTTCATCATTGAAGTATTCCACCTTTGTTATTTTATCTATTGAATGTGTCACATAAAACTCTTGATATATATTTTACTAGCTATATAGCCCAGCATTACTTGGGTTTTTTTCAATGGTTATGTTGAAATGGTAACGTCAAGTGCTTAAGTGCTTATTCAAAAAGCTCCAGTATGAGGCTGCCATGACGCGTAAGTTAAAAAAATGCAAAATAAGTATTGGTTTTTGTTATATTTGTAAAATGGGATTCATGCTTGGTAAATTTTGCCAATAAACAGGAACAATGTATGTACAATTGAAAGAATGAGAACAGTGTTATGGGAGCCTGTAATATAATGTGATGGCCTTATAATGCAGAAGAAGGGGATGCATTGTCCCTGCAACATCGAAACGGTTGGTACCTTGTAGAAAGAGTGAAATTGTTATGGCATATGATAAGTTCAGTCAGTTAAGTGCCATACGTGGTACACGCTTGGGTGATCATGTCTCGAAAGAGACATGACTGACTGGGCAGAAGATTATCCCGCAGTAGGTTGCCATTGCTTTCTGCGGTAGACTGGTTGCCGCCCAAGGCTATAGAACCCAATCTGTCCTATTATTTAACCCATAACTGGAGGGAAGAGATGGATTAATACCTTTCCCAAGGGTATTAGCGTGTAAGTGAATGCAATGAATTCAACTGGAATTTGAACTCGGTTCCCCGATTTCTCGTTCCGAGCCAATATCCACTGCACCACAACGCACATCCCTGACAACGCACATCCCATATGATAAGTTAGAAGTTACAAAAAAGACCCAATTTTTGTTGGAATATGGCTAAGCGTTTCAGAGAAACAAACAATTACAAAAAGCTACATTTTCTATTAATTTTTACCACACACTATGTGTCAATTAAAATTTTTGTTTGCATATCAAGGCATCAGACTTTGATCTACCAGTGACTTGATTTTGGTTGACTTTGAGTGAAGCATCTTGGAGAAATGCATAAAAGTGCACAAAAGACCGCCCAAAATTATGTTTGTCATTGATTTTTGATAAACCCTGTACATTGATTCAAAAAGTTTTTTTGTACATTAAAGGTTCGGACCTTGATCTACAAGTGACCCAATTTTGGTTGAAATCCAACCAAGGGTTTCAGAGGAGTAGGGTTCGTTAGAATGGAGACACACAAACACACAGACAGACATATCCATTTTTATATATACAGATAGACTGCTTACCTTTTGCTTCCTGCTTCATCATCCCTAATGAAGTCATCACTGTGTTTATTGATAGCATAGTTTGTCAAGTGCATGTAGACATTATCCTAAAAGAAAAACATAAAAGCAAAATGGTTAAAACTTTGTATTAAATAACAAAGAAAGCATTTGTACAATTTACTATTTTTTTTAACCAAATTTTGTTCAACAGGTTCTCATTATAATACAAGCACAAATTTACAGCTTTATATTTTCTTTTTAATTTTGATGTCCTTTCGGGACATAAGTCATCTTCATTTTCCACAGATTAATTTTTTATTATCATTGAACTGACATGTCTTTTTAAGAAAATTAGTGGATTGATCTCATGTTGCTTTTTATATAGCCTGGAATTGAGAAATTAAGCATCATCTTTCTCCATTTTCAATCTACCACTAAGTTATTCATAGCATCCATTTTGGTAGTCATGTATACACCCCCCTCTCACACACACACACACACACACACACACACACACACATATATATATATATATATATATATATATATATATATAGGAAAGAATGGCAGACCCGTAAAGATGGAAAGAATAATCCAAAAGATTTTATCCATTTAATTTAAACTATTAATTAGATAAAAATAGTGAGCTCGATGAATACTATCCAGAATATTATAAAACATTGAGAGGAAAACTTAACACATATTTAGACGGCTATAAATCAGGATTTATTTTGACAGTGTAAATTTACTTACATTGTCCCTTTCAGACCTTTGCAAAATTATTTTTAGATTTTTTTTATTTTTTAACTCTCTAAAAGGGACAATGTACATAAATTTACACTATCAAAATAAATCTTAATTTATAACTGTCTAAATATGTGTTGAGTTTTTCTCTCATGGATATGCATGGATATCAATAAATATACATATGGGTAGACATTTCAGTACACACACATGTATAAATATTTTTTCTGGTGTTAATAGAACAATGCTCAATATAATATAACAGAGTTATTAAATATATATTGATAAATATACATACTATTCTATATTTATAGCTCAGAGTTATATTTTAAGATAATGCTATATTTATTTATATATATCAAGAATAGTATTGAAGAAATTGTAAGACAAAATGGAAAAAGTTTTCTTGTAGCACATTTCTTTTGTTAGGACTAAATCGGACTCGGTGTGTTGACATTGTTATGGCTACGCATGTGCATAAACAAAAGACACTAATATTGATCACTCTCCTCTCATAAATAAATCATTTTAAAATTATATAATCATTATAACAAGCAAAAGAATTTATGTAATATGCCCAACTCTCCACAGGATATATTTGTCAAATTAAATGATGGTAAATTTTTTTTCAAAACTGACCTGTCTGAGGCATATCTTCAAATTGAAGTGGATGAAGAATGCTAGAAGTATTTTAACTATTAATACACAAAAAGAACTCCACAAATCTAAAAGATTACTCTTCGGTGTCAGAGTAGCACCAGGTATTTCCCAGCAAATAAAGGGTACTATGTTGGCTGGTTTAGATGGTACTGTCACTTATATTGATGACATTAAGAATGCTATGTATATAAGCATATAAAACTGATTCAACAAGTGTTTCAGATGCATGTTCAAAATCAGTGAACATAAATGTCAGTTCTTATGGACAAGATTAAATCTTTAGGTCAGAGTACCGCTGAATAATTTACTTAAGAAAGGTAAGAAATGGAATTGGTCAGCAGAATATTAAAAAGCTTTTAAACAAATTAAAAACCTATTGACTTCAGAGTTATCACTGACACACTATAATCCACAGTAACAAATAATATGTAAGCAAATACAGCATTGGAGTCCATAAATTCAAAGATGGTACAGTGAAAGTAGTTGCCAATACTTCAAGAATTTTGACAAATAAGTAAAGATGCTACAGTCAAATTCAAAAAGAAGTGCTTGCTAGAACTTTTGCCATAAAGAAATTTCACAGGATGATATTAGGAGGACAATTCATATTGCAAACTGATCATCACCCATTATTAATTATATTCAGTTCTAAGAAAGGTATTTCCATGCGTACTGCAACAGACTACAGTGTTAGGCTACAATTTTATTGAACTATGATTTCAAGATATAATTTCTATCACCTAAAAAATTAGAACACGCAGATAGCTTGTCTAGATTGATATCAAGATGTAAAAAAGGTCTGGAAGATATTGTCATTGCTTTGCTGAAATCTGAAAGCAAAATTAAAAGCTTTATGTGTAACACTATTAAAAGATTGCTGATTAGCATAGACAATATAAAAATTCATTGTAAAAATGATACGTTTATTCAAAAATGTGTGAATGATGTTCAGTCAAAATGAAGTAAAACTTAATTAAAGTAATTCTGGTCACAATAATACAGGATTTTCTATATGTGATGGAGTACTTTTACACACTAAAAAGGTAGTAATCTTGTTAGCACTCCAGAAAAGGATTTTGAAACAATTTTACATAGAACAACCGAAAATAGTGAGGATGAAGTCACTGATAAGAATCTTTGCTTATTGGCCAAGGTTATACAATGATATAAAAAATACAGTTAGAAACTGAAAATGGTTATATTTCAGCAGTAAAATTACCACCTATTAATTATCAGGCACAGCTGAGCACTGATAAATCATGGCCAATAATATGTATGGATTTTGCTGGGCCACTAAATGGTTCATACTATTTAAGAGTGGTTGACAGTTTCACAAAATGGCCTGAGATATTGAAGTGTAAATGACTGGCTACTGCAGTAATGATTAAATTCTTAAGCAAACTTTTTGCAAAGTTTTAAGTATTTGACAGTGTAGTATTTGATAATGAAATTTGATAATGAAAAATTTCTGCAAAACTGTGGTTGAACAACTGACAACTCTGATTTATCATCCAAGATCAAATAGTCAAGCTGAGAGTTTTGTTGACACCTTCAAAAGAATATTAAAAAAAAGTTTGGAAGCAGAAGATACAGCACTACAAGAATTTTTGCATGTATATCAAAATTTCAAACTACCAGACCATTTAAACTCGGCAATAGAGGTTTTTTAAAATTTTAAGCCTGGAGAGAAGATTGGCAGGAAAGAAAAATAATTCAACATATTGTTAGTATGATGTACCTTTTCAAAGATGGACGATTCCAATATAAAAGACATGTCAATCAACTGAGGTCTAGATATGCCCAAAATAAGCAATCAGTATAATTTCATTTACTGATGGGCATACTTTTTGAAATATCTATTACTAATATGAATACTAGAATGCAATGCAAGGGTAAGTGAAATATAATCAAACTGAAACATTGGAAGTGGACCAATGTTGGAAAAGGTATTAACTAATGAAACTGTACATCTAAAAGGGAATAGATTGTGGAGAGCTATGTACATCTCCAGAGTGTGATGCATACTCATCCAAATGGTATAATACTGATGCTGAAAATTATTATAGGAAGCTGTTACAAGGCAGTCATGAGATAGGTAGCCATAAGTGAATCTCACATTTCTTTTTTTTTTTTTTTTTTAATTGTGTCACCCCAAGCAAGGCATTCCACTGCCACTATAGCGCAGGGGGTTACATAGAGGGATTGGGTATAGGAAATGTCAGAAGGAGGGTGATAGATGAGTTAGGATGTACATAGGGAGAGAGTTGGAGAGAATGTGAGTGAGTTAGTGTGTTAGGAGGTGTCTATTGACCTTACATTTAAACTCCTGGAGGTTGTAGCTGTCAGGGAAGTAAGCATGCGATAGGGAATTCCACAGGCGGGAAGTGCGAGGAAAGAAGCTGTTGGAGTAGAAATTGCAGTTACATTTCATCGGTTTCACTGTAAAAGAGTGGGACCTAGTTGCCAATCTAGTATCTCATGCAAATTCACATCTAGGGGGCACCAGTGATTTAAGTTCATCAGAGCAGAAGCCATGAAAGTATTTATAGAAGAGGCACAGGGATGCCACGTCACATTGGTGAGAGAGATACTGCAGGCGGTCAGCCAAGTCAGTATCAATCACATTACAGATTCTTCGCTGTATTTTGTCAAGAACCCTGAGGAGAATAGAAGAGGCACCCCCGACCAGATGTGGCAGCAGTACTCAATACATGGGTGGATGGTGGATTTATATAATTGCAGGATAGATTCAGGCGGGAAGAATTTCTGGGCCCTGCACAGAGAGCCGACTTTCATAGCTGTGGATTTAGCAATGGATTCGATGTAGTCATTCCACTTGAGGTCCGCTGAGAGTGTCAGGCCAAGCAGGCATAGTGATTTACTCTCTGGGAGGCAAGCCTGTTCCATGCTAATGGGAGGCAAGCCTGTTCCATGCTAATGGGAGGGAGGTGCAGTTGTCTGTGGTGGTTAAATGACAGCAGCTTTGTTTTGGAAGAATTGAATTTTACGAGCCATTTCTTACCCCAATCCACCACGGATTGGAGGTCCTTCTCAAGCTTGGCAGCAAGGTTCGCCTTGTCACCAACACCAGATTTTTGATCGAGGCGAGAGTAAACTGTGGTATCATCAGCGTACATGCCTACTTGTGATCTTATGGTATTGGGAAGATCATTGATATAGATTAGAAAGAGCGTAGGACCTAGGATAGAGCCCTGGGGTACACCCACGTTTGTAGGGTAGTTCTGGGAGGCATGTCTGTTTAATACCACCTTCAGTGTGCGGTTAGAGAGGAATGACCAGATTAAGTCCAACAAAAGTCCAGTTATGCCATAGCTTCGCAGTTTCCGTAGTAGGCCAGCATGCCATACTCTGTCGAATGCTTTAGAGATATCCAAGGCGATGGTTCGGGCTTCACCATTCTTGTCGAGAGCCTGGTATATATACTCAGTGATGGTCGTTAGCATATCAGCAGTGGACCTGGTGAAGCGGAAGCCATACTGTTTGTCCGAGAGGAGCACGTGGGCTGTGAGATGCTGAACGACCTCGGCATTGATAATGGCATACTACTACAGATTTCAGCAAGATTGTTGGGTTTCAAGCAATATTATATTTCTTGACTGAGTTGTCTTTTTTCAACACAACAAAGACATAACTATATGAAAATTTGTCACAGCAATTTAAGAAATAATAAAGGGAATTAATTTACACAAAACAAAATACTCGCATTGAAGCAGGAATTTACAAAACTGACTGCAAATTGAATCCCTAAAATACATAGGTAGGACATCTAGGAATTTAAAGAAACTGATTGCATGAACATAAAAGAAGTATACACTAGAATTTCAAACTGAACCCTTTATAGATTGTTCTAGTTCCATGTGTCATGCCTTTTTTGGATATCTTAGTTTCAGTTATTTCTCTTTCATGACTCAACTCAGCAACTTTTAGTCCCTCTCTGCAAAGGGTTGATAAGCCATAGAAAATCAATCAATACACGCACACGCACACACACACACACACACACACACATATATATATATATATATATATATATATTGTAATTTTGTTATTACAATGGTTTATAAAAGTATTATATCACTAAAAAAAAATTTTCATGTTTCAGAACAAAACTGTTCTTCAGGTGATATGTTAAATTAAATGATGAAAATTATTTATTTTGAAAATATAAGATGAATTCATGGTTATTTAGAAAACTAGGAAGTAGTAGTTAGAAAATATGCTTTAGGTGTGTCAATATTGTTCAATCAAAAATGTAAATTAGGTAAGTATGGACTTGAAGATCTGGGTCGGGAAAGGATGTAGGATGGCCAGGTGTCTAGATATGTATGTCACTTTTTAATTTTTGTGTAGTGATATTATGCTTTTATAAATCATTGTAATAACAAAATTACAATAATAAGCTCTACTCTGTATCGAGAACTCTTTATAAAAGTAAATGCTTGAACAGTGTGTTTTAATCTACATGTTATTTCACTTTTTTGTAATATATATATATATATATATATATATATATATATATATAAGGATATCAATAAATATACATATGGGTATACATACAAGTACACATGTATATTTTCTAAACATATACCTTAAAATATAAGAATATAAGAAACAATGAATGTCTTTTATGTTTAATCATGAGCCATTCTAGACATCATATTTTGGCTTTAATTTCAGTTGAAAATAAAGACAAAAATTCTCCAACATTTGGATAATTTTTTATTAATTTGGTTCTAAGCTTTCGGCTCACATGAGCCATCTTCAGAGAGGTTATTAAAGATGGTAACTGAAATTAAAGCCAAAATACGACGTTTAGAACGGCTCATGATTAAACATAATAGACATTCATTGTCTCTTATATTTAACAGTATATGCTAAGAAAATTATTTGCTGCCTTGATACACTAAATATATATATATGAATTTTTTCTGGTGTTAATAGAACAATTCTCAATGTAATATAACAGAGCTACTAAGTATATATTAATAAATATCCATATTATCCTCTGTTTATAGTCAAATTTAAATGACTCAAAGTTTCATGCACTATGCAATCATCAGGTACATATTATGAACTCATGAATTATAAGTTCATAATATACACCTGATGATTGCATAGAGCATGAAACGCTGCGTTATGCTATAGATGTAGGATAATATGTATATATGTGTGTGTGTGTGTGTGTGTGTGTGTGTGCACAGGAAGCAAAGTAAGAGGATTTATATCTTAAATTGTTGAAGCATCTTTAATGGAAAGACAGTAGAGAGAAATAAACTATTTAACACTTACAGTGTTGTTTGTTGTAGGATCATTGTATTTGCAGGTGGCAAATCTGGTCAGCCCATCCTTGAAAACAAATATTCTCAAAGGGTCACATGATGTTATAAGGACATAAACACGGAAGTCAAATTTAAATCCATCTATTAAGAAAGGCTGAAAGATAAAAAAGAAAGAAAAAACATTAATAAGTCCAGAAGCATTTACTATGAATGGATAATGCTAAGTGTTTTTCTGCTTGTAAATATATAGCCAAAACAGCTTGTAGTTAATGCTTGATACCACCCAACAGCCTTTTTAGGAGTTACAAATCTTAAATTTTGTGGTATTTAATAGCCGCCTTACACTGTCCATCAGTTTTTTAAAGATTTTCCAAGTGCAAAATTTTGATGTACCTAATATTCCTTCTACATCCTTTAGAATCATTGTAAGTATAAAATGCTGATGTTCTTAATAACTAATCATTGTTTGGGACCGTGGTTATTGTCGTGAACAGAGTGATGCCTAACATCACAACCTTCTTCAGCTAAATGCAAAAGTTGCAATAATAGCAAGATGTCAAATGATTGCTTGTTTGTTATTAGATAACCTTTGCTGAGGGCACATTGACAGTCACTTGAACTGAGCATTCCTAAATGTTTGAACGCTTTCAGCCAACTTTGCTATAATGGCTAAATGTCAATAGCCTCATTGTTAGCTTCATTTAGATAAATCCAATTCAAATCTCTATAATATAGTCCACTAATTCCCTGACTGATCTGCCAATAATCTTGATCCTTTTCTCAAAAGTAACCAATAACCATTTCTAACATTCAAATAATTACATTAAAAACACCAAAGAAAATATACCCAGTGTTTTACAAGTAATTTGTGTGAATGTTTTTATTCTTTCAAATTCCTTTTCTTTATTACCAGTGAATTATCATGAATTCTTGGAAAATATAGGGGACTGGTTTCATATTATTTTTTTCTGTGGTTTTCACTGCAGAATTTGAGCATCATCTTTCTTCATTTTCAGTCTTCTTCTAAATTATTCCTAGTGTACATTTTAGTCGTTTTTCTTTCTTTCTATCTATCTAACTATCTCCAAATGAATAAAAAATGAAGAAAATATTTATAATGTTCAAAACATTAATTTAAAACAGTGCTCAATATAGAAATAGAGCAATGAATATTTATTATAAATTATGCTTTACAACATGTATAAACTACAATCTACTACAAAATGTACATTTTGTTTCGACATTTGAAAGCATAATATCTCATCAGGTAGTTAGTAAGGATGGTAATAAACATTATTTTTGAAAAGAAAATTGATAAAAATTCACTTCCTTTTATTAACAAAATTTTTTGTATGAGGTAAAGAGGATAGGAAAGATGAGAAAACAAAAAAGGAAATAAAAAAAGGGGAAGAGAAGGACAGAGAGGAAATAAGAAACAAAGAGGAAAACAAGAGAGAAAGAAATAAAAAAAACAGGAGGAAAGAGACAATGAAAGATGGCTCAAGGAGAAATAAACCCCAAATTTAGGTAGGGAGTAAAGTATAAGCATATATAACATCGGTCACACAACGTCTGGGCTTAACAAAGAGGAAAAGTGAGAAAATGCACTTTTTGCCAATAAAGGAAGTGAATTTTCATCAATTTAAAAAAAAATGCTTATTACAATCATTATTAACTTCCTGATGAGACATTGTTCTTTCAATATTGAAACAAAATGTACACTTTTGTATTAGGTTGTAGTTTGTACATGTTCTAAAGTATAATTTATAATATATATATATATATATATATATATATATATATATATATAACACCACACAGAAAAATTATAATTAACACATGGATCACTAAATCTATCAAGGTTCTAAGTATGGGTGTACTTTTAAACTCATTCAGTAAAACCAAAACTGTCAGTTTTATATAACTACTCTCTAAGAACAAAGATTAAAATTACTTGGAACAAGTAGAGTCTGTGGATCTAAGCAAAGACCATTCTTCTTTGAACACTGTGGACTGGCGCTACAGAAACACAAAAAAAAAAGAACTGTACTAAATAACAGAATCCATATCCCTTACTCTAGAAACAGGTAAAATGCATTTCTCATAATAAAATAATGACATAATCAAAACAATGATGTTCCCATTACTTCAAACAAAAGGTGATTTTCTAAGCACAGCTTAGATGTGGCACAAAGCTGAAAGTATGGGACACCCAGTAACAATCAAGCTCACTAGTCAATTACAATGATTCTAGCAAGACTGGCTTGCTAATCATTATATCATGCCGAGGTGCCCACACATCACTTAATGTATTTAAGAAAACTAAACTATTCTTTTCCTGAGTTTTCTCCCTTACATTTTAGAGTTTCAAAGTTGCTTGCTACATGGGTATCCACTAAAAATAGCATTTAAAAGGATACGAACAAGACATTCTACATACAATATCCAGGGTTACTGTTTTTGAAAATACTTTCTTTAATATTTAATGCTTCTAAAAGTTAGGCAAAATATAAAGATACAGAAAAATTTTGTTAGAAACAAAGAAAAGAGTATTGAACTGTTACGTGATGTTTGTCCTCCAATATGGTAGCAAATGCTGAATAATCACCTCAAAGATGAAGAAGAGACTGGAAGCAACAGAAATATGGTTCTACAGAAAGATGCTGAGGATAACATGGATCAAACATGCAATCAGCAACAACGTTTTGAAGAAAATGGAAGCAAAAAAGGAAACTTATACTTAATATCAAAAAGAGGTAGTTGCAACTGAGAAAGGAGGGCTTGGAGAACTTGATACTCACAGGACAGATTGAAGGGAAAGAGGGACAGAGGAAAGCAGCATATAACATACTTGATGAGCTGGAGTAAATGAATGGTAGAACAGGGTTTGGGCAAAATAATAAAAAGATAAAACTTATTAAATGCTACCAGAGACAGGAAGATGTGAAGGAGCGTGATTGTCTACATCATGAATAAACATGACACATAAAAGAAGAGGAAGCTTCCTTTCTGTTACTTATACAGCATTCTATAAACAGCTACAGCTGTCTCAAAGAATTCATTGAAAATGTTACATACGCAATAGATTTGGTTATATATTTGGGATGTGCTTTGTAGTGCTGTTAATATTGTCTCAAAACAAGAAATCAGAGAGCCGAGTTCAATTCCAGCTGAATTCCTTGCATTCACTTACGCACAAATACCCTTGGGAAAGATATTAATCCATCTCTTCCTTCTAGCTATGGGTAAAATAAAAGGACAGATTGGGTTCTATAACCTTGGTTGGCAACCAGTCTACCACAGAAAGTAATGGCAACCTACTGTGATAAAATCCTCTGCTCAGTCAGTCATGTCTCTTTCGAGACATGATCATCCAAGCATGTATCATGTATGGCAATTAACTGGCTGTTTGATAATTCACCCAATACAAGGCCCAAGATTCACTCAAGGTAGAGGATTACTGACTGATTTGGGAAACAAATTACCAGCTGAAGAATGATGATCAATATTCTACCTTTTTTTTTATAATTGTTTCACCCCAAACAGGGTATGACTGCCACTGGTGTGCTAGGGGTTACAGTGAGAAAAAAATTAACAAGATACAGGAGATGTTGAAGAAAGGATAAGAGAAAGATGGGAATCAAGGCGATAGAAGATAGCAACTGATGTTGTGCTTCAACCTTTAGAGATTATAACTATGAGAGAAGCAAGTATACAAAAGGGAGTTTCACAGGCAGGAAGTGCAAGAAAAGAAGCTGATATAGTAGAAGTGGTAGATTACATTTGACAATTTTGACAGTAAAAGGGTGGGACCTAGATGCCAGTTTAGTAGCACAAATAAATTCATGTGGTCAGAGTACCAGGGAAAGAAGCTCGTCAGAGCAGAAACTGTGAAAATATTTGTAGAAAAGACAGAGGGAAGCAACATCTTATTGGTGAGAAAGTCATTAATCATTGATGCTTAGTTCAGTTCTCACTAAGAGTACTACAAAATAGAAATTGTGCTTTTATTATATAAAAGAATACCAACTTGATAAACTATGAAGTAACCAGTCTAGAAGAATAACAACCATGAACTTTACACTAGTATTTGGCACTAGTAACACTATGCATAGAAGAATAAGTAATCAGGAGGACAGTAGATAGCAATTGAGATTACATTTAAAGTTTTTTTAAAGTTGACTGGAAAGCATGGAACAGGAAGGGAGTTTCACATGCCAGAAGTATGAGAAAAGAAACTGTTAGCATAAATTTTACTGCTATATCTAGTTAGCTCAACTGTCAATTGATATGAGCATGACACCATTCTAGTATTACACTTAAATTCATAAAGTCTAAGTACAATAGTGAAGAGCTCATCTGAACAATTACCATTAAAGTATATATAAAAAAGACATAAAAAGGTAACCTTACGGCAGTAGGAAAGTGAATAAAGTTGAATCATCAGATCAAGACCAATAATATTGCTGATTCTTCTTTGGATTTTATCAAGAAGTTCAAGGTAAATAGCAGGGGCACCAGACCATACGTAGCAGCAATATTATAAGTGTGGATGAATGGTAGACTTATAGACTCAACAGTAAAATCTATAGGACTACTTGCATATGGATACATATTATATATTTTGGAAGCAATCCCTCTTTTATGCAAGTTTTGTTAAAAATGACAGACAGTTTTTTATATAGTTTTGCATGTGATTTTATAATTTTTTCTTTTCAGGACATAAATTATATAAAAATTGTCTAAATGTTTTATATATCCAAGCACGTTCAGCTATACTTTTAGTCATTATCAAGGATGAATTATATTTTACTTCTAACTGAATATATGGATTACTTTATGTATGTATCTAGAGTTATAGGAATGTTTTATTTTCTAAACATGGTCAGCACATTGTGGTCGTGTTCATAGTTGATATTACTGAGTATTGGCTTTTTCTTTTTT
Organism: Ascarosepion bandense; assembly: GCA_037127315.1. Lineage (NCBI taxonomy): Eukaryota > Metazoa > Mollusca > Cephalopoda > Sepiida > Sepiidae > Ascarosepion > Ascarosepion bandense. Next base: position 512,894 of record JBBBDQ010002084.1, read on the forward strand.
ATTAAATATGTTTCCATTATTTTTTTCTTTATCATCAAGAAGCCACTTCTTTGATGAATCAATCATAGTGAGATTAGAACACAAGTTTCAGTGTTGGATAACTAACATTCTAATTACTGGGCCATTTGCTCATGCATGCATACAGAAATGGCCAACTACTCTTATTTTCCCAGCACACACATCTGTTAAAGTGGCCAGCCAATCCCTAACATGGACATATCAGACCCACCTGTGTTTTATACCATGACTATGCTGAGTGTTGTGGTGTAATAGATATTGGCTCAGAACAAGAAATCAGAAAGCCGAATTTGAATTCCAGTTTCATTCACTTACACACAAATACGCTTGAAAAAGATATGAATCCATCTCTTCTCCTTCCAGTTATGGGTTGAATAGCAGGACAGATTGGGTTTTATAGCCTTGGTTGGCAACTGGTCTACCACAGAAAGTAATGGCAACCTACTGTGGGGAAAATCTTCTGCCTAGTCAGTCATGCCTCAAAAGAGCCATGATTGTCCAAGTGTATATCATGTATGGCAATTAACTGACTGATGCTGAGCAAACCTTTGTTATAGTAGATGGAATGTATACACTAGCAGGATCAGCAGTTTGAACAACCCCAGTACACTCAAACCCTCGGTCATAATGGCTTATGATTTGTACTAGCACAACCATCAACAGCTTTTAGACAGCTTTGTCTACACAATTTTACTCACAAGGCTTAGGTCAACCTGCGATATGGTGTTTAGGCCCTTTTCAAAGATGTTGAACACTGAGATTGTCTCTCCAGAAAATAACGTCAAAGTCACCTTCCTGACAAATTGACGATGGTGAGATTTGAAACCCAGTTTCATGGTTAGAGAGCAATATTCACCACTCAGCTATGCATCTGTCTTGTATATATATATTTACAACTTGTATTCATATCTCACCATTTGCCAGGAAGGTGACTTCTTGATACATACACACATACAGATGTAAGCTATAATAACTTTACCCATAAATATGGAAATAGGTCTCAGAAAAGTTAAGAAAATATGAGAAATTTGATTATAGATGACTACATGTTCAAGAAGCCATTTGTCATGATGAACCACTTGCTAAATGAATATTTAATATAATTAGTATTTTTCTTGTCTTTGAAACATGATATAAATTGCCATTAATTGCTATCAAAGTTTGAAGAAACTGTTTCTAAAAAGGTAGAAAAGACAAAGGTGGTAAGTTTAATTTAAGATGCTTTCAAGATGGTTCAGTGGTTAAAACATAGGGCAACAAAGTACTGAAAAATACAAAGAAGCTAAAACAAACTTAAAAGATGAAAAGAAATTCAATATTGGAGAAGATACCATGGGATGTTCAACATTTTTAGCAGTAAAACTAGACAGAGAATAGCAAATTAAATATAGGAAAAGAGAATGTTTTAAATTCTAATTAACTGTTGATATTATTTGGTAAAAATGTCTATATAGAATAACCCTGGTAAAAATTTCTAACAAAACAAGATGTTATCTTTGTGTTAGAAATACAACCCAGAAAAAGTAATAACACATCAATGGCTATCATCATTTATCAGGAACTTTTTATGAAGTCATTAAATTGAAGAAAAAAAAGAGTATGTATTTAAAAGATTATTTATTAAAAATAAGACATGAAAGTTTCCATTTACACAATTCAATCACCAAACTAGTTTGGCATATTTATCACATGTTTGTGCATTAAATTAAGAAAAGCATGCATTTGTGCACTTGCATGTCAAATCAAGAAAGTGTCAATAATAATAATAATAATAATAATAAACCAAAAATGAAAAAAAAAAACAGATACTTTAATCTTAAACCTCTTTTCCTGCAAGGTTTGATTTTTTAAAATTTCTTATTGCTTTTCAAATTCATGATAAATTGCATAAAACTTATCAATATTTGCTTCTCGAAAAATGGCAGGTTGACTCTGTGACTTGCTTGCATAATCGAAAACTTTCAGGCTCAATTTTCAGTAGATAATCATTTCTTTCAACTGGTGATTTCTTAACTGGTGATTTCTTAAAACAATTCCTGACATTCACTGTTGTCTTTTCTATGTATAATTATTTTTCCTGCTATATTTTCTGAAGTTGTGTCTCATTTTACAAAATGTTCTTGTTTTCTGTGTCATTGAAATTCAATTTTTTATTCAAACTATGGACATGCTATTGTGAAACAAGAGAAAAATAATGACTTAGTATGAAGTCCCTGGGCTATAAGCAAAATTTCATTCCCAAAGAATACTGATACCATCTTTTAAAACAAGAGTTGTCTTCATATTATTCAATGCTCAGGCTTTTGTCTGAAATTACTATAAACAGTATGTAAAACTATATTATTATGATAATTATTCCCTAAAAAGCAATGTTAAAACACATTTTAAAAATACATCAAATCTATATAAGTGCTTTGTAAAAAATATAAACAAAAAAATCACATTTCAATGGTAAAGAGTGTACAGACTATAGTGAAATTATTTCAGCCAAGACTTAAAAGATAAAAGGAAATTGAGCAGACAACAAATGGCAGTATATTATCTCTCACAAATGTACAGCGTGCGATAGATAAATTGTCGCCATTTTGTATTTTAAATTTTGTGCATGCATATCAATTATTTTTTATTTTGTCAACTGCACAATATAGTAGGGTCAGTTGGGAACTGTCTGTGAGAAAAAGAGCATCATAACACAATTCTCTCTGCCAGAAATTTGAAAATAGAATGCTGTGCTCCTTAGCATTTGTGCAGGAAGCTCTAATGTGAACATTTCAGAGTGCTTGGGTGTCAGTCTGAGGATAGTGTAGAGGGTTCAGAAAGAGTTGGAGAAATTTGATATTGATGACGAAGGTATGGCAGTTCAAAAAACTCACTTTGATTGTTCTGTAAGAAAAAAATCCCAAATTTGTTGTTGAGGCCCTCAAATTCAACACAGAGGCCTACATTAAGTGCCTTAAGGAGATAGCTCTCCACTGGGTCAGGAGAGTGGCTGCCAGAAGACCCTAAGGCTGGCAACAAGACTCTGCACCATACCACACAAGCAGGAAAACCCAGTCATGGTTGTTAGAAAATTTCTGTAACTATGAAGACTATAAGGAGATGGTTAATGTTTCTTTGATTTGGCCTTGTGTCATACATAACCAAACTCCCTACAGCTTGCAGGTTTTATTCAGAGTTATCAGAAGGTTATTATCGTTGGCAGCAGAAGGTTGGAATGTGTGAATTTGTGTGGAATAGTGGAAGAATAAAATATATGCATTTTTCAGGTTAAAATAGAAATTTATTAATGAAAAAGATAACAAGAATAGGTAGCAGTTAAATGTTCAGTGAGAAAGAAGGAGAAAGAGAACAAGGTGCGATGTGACCTTATGTCAGGGTTGACTTAAAGTTGAAGTTACATTTTAGTTGTGTCTCTTTTGCTGCTCTCATCTGACTGACTGGCTGATGCTGACTGAAGTATTTATAGCATTTAGACTTTTCCACACTGGATCGCTAAATCTTATGAGTCTTGCAATTTGCTCCCATTGGTCAAAAAATCAATTTAACATCTACTTGCGAAATCCGGTTTCAACTTTTTCTTTAAGTACATGATCAATTCTTTTTCTATTTGAAAAAAAAAACAGGATTTCACATGTCATTGTGAATTTTTGTAAAAGTGAAGAGGAAAGTTGATTCTTAATTTCCTTTCCCACAAATACATCACACTTTACATCTGGCCACCTAACTCCTCAGACTGCAACCCCCTTGATTATTATATGTAAGGCACAGTTGAGAGAGAACCCAACAAAACTCTTTGTAATACCAAAGATGAACTGAAGGATTGTGGCAGCATTCACAAACTTAGACATGGAGACCATCCAGAGAGTTTCAGAAGATTTTGAAGTTGTCTAAAGATTGTGGTTGAACCAAATGTCGATTTTATTAAATGATTTTTAATCTGAAATTTTCACTAAATAATGTTGAATCAATAGGATTAACAGAGAAACTGTAGATTAAGTGCATTCACATATTTCTCATATAAAGTGAATGCTATTTTTATCATTAGGTTATGGACACTGATTCATCTATTTGCTATATATATATATATATATATATATAAAAACAAAAGATGGCTCATGTGTGCTTCTTATCTATAGATCTAATAACCCAGATAATGAAATACGTGAAATAAAAAGAAAAAAAATGATAACAATATTGATAATAATATTGACGTTATTTATTATATTTTGACTAAATTGAATCACAAAAATTTAAAATCAGAATTTTCGAACATGCCTGACTCCTTTTACAATGTGATGAAGAATAAACAGTGGGACTCACTATTCCAGTGAATGTTGTTGTTGTTATTTAGAAGGCTTCAACTGGAAAGCATATTCTCTGAGAAAACCCGAACCCCTGTTTAATCTTTTATTATGTGATTTTATTTTGAAAAAATATTTTAACTCTGGTGTGCATCTTTCTTGTTGCATATTTCTTGTAGGCTGTTGAATGAAGATGTTAAAAGTACACTGATGTAATTAAGATAACAAGACTGATAACAGGAGGAAGTTACTGTTAAGTTAAAATAATAATAGTAATTTAAACAATTA
>JBBBDQ010002084.1:520000-680000 GCA_037127315.1 Ascarosepion bandense
AGATTGTATTTTGTCTTTTGATGTATGTTTTGCCAAAGATAACTTTTATTCAAAGACTATGCACTTGTTTGCATTGATACAACATACATCTAAAGAAGGTCAAAGATTATATCAGCTGAAAAACTGTGTCAATGACAAAAAAAGAGGAAAAAAACATTCCAAAAATGCAAAAAATAATATCTTTAAAAAAGATTTAAATGTCTATTATATTTTTATACTTTTCAAATTTTTTTTTTTCAAAGACATTTCAGCTGATATATTTTTCTGTCTTCATCAAGTGTGTTTTGTTTAGATAGTTTAGAAGTCACTTGGAATTTCTCTTGTTTTTCCATTCTCCACTACTAAAATCCAACAGAATACCAAGACTGAGTGATAAGGTCTTGTGTTTATAGATCTCTACCTGAGAAGGAATTATATTGTTTATATATTTTATTTTTTGACAAACTGAGAGATATGACTATCTCCACCTGTCAGCCACTTACTGTGTTTTTATGCAAAATAAATAAACTGCATAAATAAATTTCCCAAAAGAAATTCATAAAATATTAAGTACAGATGTTAGCATTATGTGGAAGCCAGTAATTAAAAAAATATAATTTTAACAGTTAATATTTCTTGTAGTAAAATTCAACATGAAACAAGTGGAAATCATTTATACAATCCATTGGTTAAGAAGCTGGAAAAATAATTGGCTCACAATATTTGCTCTATAAAGTACTGATTCCTACTGTGTTTTACATTTACAAAATTCAGATTAAACCAAAAACTGAAATCTTACTTCCATATCTGAATTGGAGCTGCTCAATCCTCACTTTCCAGCCTTGACAAGAGTTCAAAATTGTTTATGTGGTCTTTACCATTGTTCTATCACTATTTTTGTGTCAAATGCTCATATGAACTTTGTTCTTTAATTCCACCTGTTCAGAATTTTACAGCTAAGACATGCCATGTTACTTCCACAGGATCAAATCACCCACATTTCCTCTGTATTTCAAATGTAAGAAGTAAGTTTCGCTCAAACAACTTTTCCCCAAAACCACTACCTTGTCGAACAAAATCTTGCAGGGTTGCTTCCACCAGGAATCTTCACCTCTTCAAGTCCAGGATCAATCATTAACTATCGTCTGTATTATCATAATCTTTATGCACATCATTCATCATAACAGTAACCCTCTATTTTGAGAAGCTCTTGAACATTATATTGGGTGAATTTTAATATAGAAATGTATCTTATCTTAATAAGCTCACTAATGCATTCCTCAATATAATCCAAGAAAAAGGCTGATTCCTTGAAGAACAAAATTCTTCCAATCTTGTTTATGGACACAATAACAACAATAATATGTGGCCTTAACTGTGATTCTCTTATTCTACTAAAGGAGATAAAGAAGGAAAGGAAAAAGTATTAACCCTATCAATGCACATGAAACCTTAGCATTCATTTCAATGCTTCTCTTGGATTGTAATAAGAAGATAAAGATGAAAACAAAAGATATACCCTACCAAAATGAGACATTAACACTCAGTCCCATGATTCACTTAGACTGTAGTATTCCAGTTAAGGAGATGAAGAAGGAAAGGAAAAAGTATTGATGCTACCAACATGAGATTGTAACACCAATCGGTCAGTAACAGGGTTTGAGCTTAGAAGATGAAGAAGGAAAGAAAAAAGTACAAATTAAATACAGAAGACCACTAACTGTAATTTAGACATGTGCAAGGCTGAAGAATATATCAGCCAGAATGTGTTGAAAACAACAAAGATAAAAATAACAACCAGAAAAATCCATAATATGATGAATTTTGGTATTCTTTATGTCAGAACTTTGAAAAGCTTGAGAATATATTTATTGGTTAAAATGTGGCATTGAAAACATCAGTGATAAAAACAATAAACCAAAACAACATTTTTGCAATTCATGATAATAGCTTTTTTGAAAGCCTTAGAAAACAATTTAATACCTGCTGTCCATCAAAAATATGTCAATCATTGACAAAATTATAAAATGAGAAATGTGTTACCTTTGATATATACACTTGACAGATCATGTGTTCATTTGGTTTAATCTCCTTAGTGTTCTTTGTCACCCAAATGCCTTTGCCTTGACATCCAGACTCGGGTTTAAGGATGTAAGTTTTGTTTTTCTTCTGGCGGGTAAAGGCTTGGAAATCACCATAACTTTAAAGATGATCAAATAAATAACAAAATCAAAATTAATTTTATGTTATAAATACTTGTCAGTAATTTATCTCTCATAGAGAAATTGTTACAAATGAATAAAACAAGCAGAGTGCAAAGGCAAGAAGTGAAAGGGTCTTACTTGTAATATTTCCTGAAAAGGCAAAAGGTCAAACTAACGGTATGTCCTATGAACTTCAAGGTACCATGTAGACTTTTCTGTTTTCTCTGCCACTGTGGGCTTGAGAGGATATCAAACACTTTAGCAGTATGTCATCAGCAACTAGCATGTGCAGACATGTCTTGTCTCTATGTGTGCAAAATAGCAACTCAACTTTTGTCAGCTGTCATGGGACCTTACGGCTTTATAATAGCCAAGGGAGATAATCACCATTTGAATTCCGACAACATAAATTACTTTTTTTGTTGCTTGTTCTTTTCATATAAATTAATTAGACTAGTGGATTAAAGCGTTGGTTTGTTAATTTGATGATATTGTAATTGTGAGGTCAATCCCCAAGCCAGATAGTGAATACTGGAAACAGGGCTAGCAATAACTGGGCAGTACTAAAATAAGAACTAGATGAAATATCCCTAGATATGGACAGTCAAACAAGATCATTATTCCTCCACAGATTAAATGAAGGATTTGTTCCAAAATTCTCTGGAGGTTACCAAGATTGACAAATACCTAATGAAGTGCAATGGTCAAAACGCTGTGATAACAACAATGATGAGGGCAACAGTCCATGTAAATTGTGTAAATAATGCTAATTCCTCATTCCAAAAATTCAGACAGAAATTAAATTAATTTGCTCAACAAATTTTTACTTAAATGTTTCATTAACATTCTTCTTATATATACTGTGTCTCTTCAGGAAATTGGAAATCATAGCTCTTCATGGTTTCCTTTCCTGTGTATCTTAATAAATTTTGTCTTTTACCATCTCTCCCAAACCCCACTCCACCATCATATCACTCAAAGTTGTATGTTTTGTGCTGCTTTCAACTATCTCTCTTACCTTTAATCTGTCATGTGAGTATCAAATTTTCCAAGCCCTCTATCTGCATTATATGCCATAGAAATGTTAAATATAAATATAATTTATGGCCACTGCCTCTTGAACTTCTTTGTTGTGCACATGTTCAATCCATGGTAATCTCAACTTCCTTCTGTAGAACCACATTTCAGTTGCTTCAAATCTCTTCTTCATCTATGAGGAGATTATTCAACATTCACTGCCATATAATAGACTGATATTGCATAACAATTCAGTATTCTTTTCATTATTTCTAAGGATATTTTTCTGTTTCTTAATACTTTGCTTAGTTTTAGGAAGAAATCTTTTGTTATCTCAATCTACCTTTCTGTTCTCTGTTAAAACACTTCTCAAATATCTAAATTGTTGCGCCTGTTTGACTTTGCTAACTCCAGTTTGCAATTTGCATGTTGGGCTGTTCCTTTTGCTAGAATTACAGTACTTAATCATATAAGATCCCCTACTCAACTTTTTTACCACAAAATACTTTCAAAAATTTATCCTGAATCTGATATATATTAATCTACCTGTCTGGCTAATGTTTACTCAGGTGCTACGTATTACCAGTACTTGTACTGACTGCATAATACTAATTATATACTCATTATACCAACTACATAACACTAAGTACTAACATCATATTGTCAGTCATATACTTAATGTAACAACTCCATAATACCAAGTGTATACATGTACTAACTCCATAATACACTAACATTAAATGTAAGTTGGTGGGAGGATGAGGTATTTTATGTCATCAAATATGTTTATTGATATCACAACTCAAAAAATTACAGATGTATATATTTAATTTTGTCTTGAACATAATTAAATTGTTTATCACCAACTAAATGTATACAGATCTATGTATAACTATACATGCTGGTGTGTACATTTGTGAATAGATTTTTATAAAGCTTCAGCTAGTCTGATACAAGGACAAATAATCAGGAGTCATAATCCAGAATATTTACTGGGAACAAACTACTTACATACAGATAGAAAATAAATTGAGCAAGAAGAAAGGAAAATTAGCTCAAGACAATGATGTGCCTTCTCACCAGATTTATTTGACCTTTTGTTGTATCGCTGAGGTGGATACAATATACAGAGAAAGTGTACTGCGGTATGATTCAGCACAATATCCAGTGCTAAACAGATATACATAGAACTGTACAATAACAAATAAGACAGAACTTACAACACAGAAAGGAGGGGTTTAAATCACAATAGGCCCCAAAGTAATGTCAGAATATTATGCAAATGACACTCGAATATTAGGCCTTGAATGTTACTATTTAAACAGACCATTTCAGAAATGTCAGCCACTCTACAACACCTTTACAGCATAGTACTCTTAAGAGAGCTGGAGATTCTGTCAGGATTATTAATGGCCAAAATATCAACAACATAAGATATGCAGATGATGCAGATGGCAGACACAGAAAGAAAAATTCAAATACTTCTTGAAAAGGTAGTAAAGGACAGTGAGAAAAAAGGAGAAATCATCAATTGTAAGACAACACAATGTATGATAGTTAACAAGAGGGACAGCCCCAGATGCAAATTAACAAAAGAAGATGTCAAAATCAAGCAAGCAGATAAATTTAACCCTTTTTTAATAATTTCACTACAAGCAAGACAATGCAAGAGGTTACTGACCTCTTACTGACTTTAGCATCAAACTTATTGTTCCATTTAGCCATTTCAACTGCAAAACAATGAGAACTTGCTACCAATCTAGTACTGCACTTAAATTCATAAAGTCTAGATACCATTGAGGAAAGTTCATCAGAACAATTGCCATGAAAGTATTTATAGAAAAGTCACAGGGAGGCTATTTTAAGGGATGGGAAAGGGACTTAAGCTGAGACGCCATGTCAGGACTAATAACATTGCAAGTTCTTTGGATTTTATCAAGAATTTCTATATATAAAGATCAGATGTGAAAGCAATATTAAAAGCAAGGAAAATTATCTGGCAAGTCTTATAACAGATGATGGAAAATGTAACACAGAAATCTATAGGCACATTGGAATAGTGAAAGATGTCTTTCAAAATCTAAGCAAAGTATTAAGAAACAGGAAACTTTTATAGGAATCAAATACGAGAGTGCCTAACTATTATGTAATATCAATCCACCTATATGAGAGAAGAGTCTTGATGCAAGAGATATGTGATACTACAGATGAATGTTGAGAATATCATGGACAAAGCATTTGAGCAACAAGAAAGTTTTTAAAAAAAATGAAAACAAATTGACACTGAGAATCAGAAAGAGACATGATATTTCTGGGATAAAAAGTATAGAAAAAGGGTTTAGAGAATTTGACAATTACATTGAAGCCAAAAGTGGGTAGAGAGAAATCATGAGTAGCTATCCAATCAGCTTGTATAAATGGATAGCAGAATAAGAACAGGTAGGAATAATAAGGAGTCAAACATTGTTTCAGGTTAAAAGGAATAGGAATGTAAATAGACATGATTACTTATATTCTGAAGGGATGCAGCACATAAAAGAAAAGGGAGATAAGGCTGTATCAATCTTTAAAATGGGACGGGTTTGCTTTCCATGAAAGTCGGCAGTTAAAATCCAGGTTTTTGAATGGCAGCAAAATATTGATCAGAAGCCAATATTCCAGTTATGAGTGTAATATATTATTTCATGGTGCTTTTTCTCAGAATTATTTTTCTCTATAAGCAGCTACAGAATCCAATTACAATATAAATGCATAACTGCATAATAAAAGACCAAAATATACCTGCAAAAGTGGACCTGTACTTATAAGCTAAAAGACATGGAATATTAGTCTGTCTGTCTGTGGTAGCATTCATCCAGATGGGTTGAACAGGCTTCCTCCCCAGAAGAAGTCTCATGGCACTTTTTTTTAGCTCTACAAGTGGTTCACTTTTTTAGCTCTACAAGTGGTCCACTTTTTTAGCTCTACAAGTGGACCACTTTTTTTAGATCTACAAGCGGTATCAAGATTTCTGACAAAATTCAAAGAAGGGTAATGTAAATGATCTTGACCTGGCATCTTGACTTTAACACTTTTGTCAGCAACATGACATAATTTCCCTCTTTCTTTTCTACAAATATATTTATTACAATTGTTCTGATTTTGTGGAGTTCCCTTCCACTGTTTTGGTTCCCTGCCACCTGCAATCTTCAAATGTTTATATGCAATATCATTTACCATCTTCTCTCTTCCTGAACTTTGTTTCCTTAAGTCTTTTCATTCTCTTTCACTCCTTTTAACTCTCTGTGTCCTAGTGACATTATTGCCTTGCTTGGGTGAAAGGGTTAACACAAAAACACAACACATTATCTTTTAAAAAACTAAGAGTATATTTTTAGATGTTTTGAAATTCTGAGATAAATTATTTTTATTTTTGATGCACTTTTTTTTAATGATAAAGAAACTTGTCAAAATGAAGTTTAATAAAAAATGTGTTGCTTTTCTTTGATGCTGTTTGTTGCTTTTTTAAAACCTTTGCTCATCATTTCTGTGGAATCAATAACAAGTAACAAAATTCTGGATTTTTTATGCATCAGAAATTTAATTGAAATTTATTGTTTTCAGTCTTCATAAAATCTTTTTATTTTCTCAGAATGTTTTTGATTGATCACAACTGTGTTTGATTAATTCAAATTATTTAAATAGTGTCTCATTTGTTTTCAAAAAATGTTCTTTGAACTAAGCTATGAGTATTGTTTTTTCTCTCTTTCTTCATTTCACCTTGTAAAAAAATTCTTCAGAGCTGATGAAATCAATTTTCTAGGTAACAAGATCTCCACTGATACATGCCTCCTACACACGTATATAGTATTAAATTGTAATGATGCTCAGTGCCAAAATTGCTGTTTTTTCAGTAGCTCGCTGGTAGAAAGGCAGTTTAAGCAGGCAAGATTTTTTGTCATAAAGTGCTCAATATTGAGTTAATAGTATTAATTAAATCAATCTGGAGAAATTTGTCACTTATAGTTGAGCAGTGTTATTTTAGGCATACCGATTTCAAAGTTTCATAAAGGCATTATTGGGATGTCTTCACTTTTTCACAAAAACCTTGAAGAGTGAAGACATCATCATAAAGCCTTCACAAAACTTTGAAGTTGGCATGCCTAAAATAACACTGCTCAACTAAGTCAGCATGACTGAAATAACACAGTTCATTTAAGTGATAAATTTGTCCACATTAATTATATATATATATATATATATATATATATATATATGGAGAGAGAGAGAGAGAGAGTATGTTATGTATATGCAGGTGTTTATATATGATCATTTTTTTTACTCATTGAGCATTCCAAAATCTAACTAAATACATTCCTGATCAAAAATTTAAGACCACTTAAAAATCTTTAAAAAGAATTTTTTTTTACAGATAGATTTTAAACTCCTCCCACTTAAGGTTACCAATACTACAATCTAAAAGGTTATGGAAACAAAAAGCTACATTCCAAACATTTTATTTAGAAATTTACATTTTTATAAAATGAGGCGATTTATGCATGATCAAAATTATAAGACCAGGGGTATAAATTGTTAGATCTATGGTAATTCCAATGTTTTTAGTTCAGTTAGAGATTAGCAATCACTGCGTAAAGGTGTTACCATGCCTAAAGCAAACAAACTTAACAAAGTTGAGCATTCTCAATTTCTAAAATTCCATAAGCAAGGTTTGTCACAGCGGGCAATCGCAGCTAAGGTAAATCGCAGTAAAACTGTGATTTGCAACTTTCTAAAGAACAGCGAGAATTATGGAAAAGCAAAATCCTCTGGTAGGCCCCCAAAAATTTCTCCTGCATTGAGTAAGAGAATAAGATGGGTTGTTATGAATGAGGGGGGACTTTCTTCTAGTCAAATTAAGGCAGTCACAGATGCTGATTGCAGTCTCGTAACCATCAGATGACATTTATGACAAAAAGGCATGGTAAATAAAAAGCGTAAACAAATTCCTCAGCTGCTTCTACGTCACAAGGTGGACCGCTTAAAGTTTGGTTGTGAATACCAAACATGGGACGTTGAGAAGTGGAAGAAAGTCCTTGTTTTCTGATGAGAAAAAAATTTAATCTAGATGGTCCTGGTAGTGCAGGTAGTGCAGGGTTGTTAAACAGTGGCTGATTATGTTAGCATGCTACAAAAAGCATCATTGATGATGGAGGGCCATCATTTGTGTGGGGATGGATGGTTATTCCAACAGAATAATGCTGCAATCCACACTGCAAGACGGAACTTGACCTTTCTACAAGAAAATGGGGTCCATCTCTTGGGACATCCTGCATGCTCACCAGACTTGAACCCAATTGAAAATGTTTGAGGATGGATGACAAGAGATGTTTATCGAAATGGCAAACAATATTCAACAAAAAATGAACTTCGTGAAGCCATCTTCAGAAGCTGGAGCAACATCCCCCGCACCTTAATGGAAACACTTATTTCTAGCATGCCTGACAGAATTTCTGAAGTCATCAAAAGCAGTGGAAGTAGAAGTCATTATAAAATTTGGTTGTTGAATGTTTTCATACACTTTTAATACACCTTTTTGTACAATTTCGTAGAATTTTTGTCTCTGGTCTTATAATTTTGATCATGTGTAAATCGCCTCATTTTATAAAAATGTAAATTTCTAAATAAAATGTTTGGAATATAGCTTTTTGCTTCTATAACCTTTTAGATTGTAGTATTGGCAACCTTAAGTGGGAGGAGTTTAAAATCTATCTGTAAAAAAATATTACTTTTTAATGATTTTTAAGTGGTCTTAAAATTTTGATCAGGAGTGTATCAGAATATTTTTAAAAATTTCTGCTTGGTGCATACATTTTTTTCAGCACCAATTTATATAAATATATATATACTAGCATCATAGCCTGGCGTTGCCGTGCAATTCAGAACATTTTAGTAGTAGGAGAAGATGCCAATGAGATGAGTAGATGGAAGTCATTTATTGAAAGTTGGAAAGGAGAGCTGAGGCTGTTAGTAACCATTTTCAGCATTGAATGCATGTTGCTGTAGTATTCAAATGAAGTATAAACTGTAGTTTTAGTGCTGATCATGCATTTGTCTCCTTCTAAAGCGGGGTGGGGTTTCTTTAAACTGGAAATGAATAGAAAACATTTGCAGGAAGTGGAGTTAGTAATAAATAAGATAGAAGTTTACCTGTTTTAAATGTAGATAATCAAACTGAACCCAGTTTAGCAATCTCAGTGCTGTGGCAGTAACACATGTATAAAGAAAACTCCTTATACGCAAGTAGAGTTTTGGTTAAAATATTGTGCATTCTGTTTCTTTTGGCACCACTCCCCTACGCCTAACTGGTCTTAACTCTAACACACAAGGTATCATCAACAGAAGATTTCATGTTGTAAGGCACATTCGTTTATGTTCTGACCACAAATAGACTTCAGCTATAGAAAATTATGTTAACCTATGGAAAGGGACTTGGAAGCAGAATATAATCTCATTTTACAAAACTTCCCTGTATACTATGTTATGCGATATTCCTTCACATGCAAACACAAAAAGGGAAGCCTTACTTCCAACATGGCAACAGGCCACATACAGTTGGCCATGTGCGAAGCATGGCTCACTTAAAAGAATGCTCGTGGTGGTAAACGTCTGTTCCTGACATTTGTTGATGGACATTGTGAAACATAATTTTAGTGAAATATAAAGGCTTTTTTTATTTTTTTAGTCATGTTTGACACTTGTGATTTGATTTCTGATGTAATTTAGCAACCATCTTAGATCTTAGATGTTTTATGTGTCAGATGCGATTAAAATATTTTTAAAAAAATGAGCCTTTATATTTAATTTTTATTCCGTCATTTTATTTCCGTAAAACATCTAAGATCTAACATGGTTGCTGAATTATGTCACAGAATCAAATCCCATGTGTCAAACGCGACTAAAATATTTTTTATTAAAAAAAAATAAGAGCCTTTATATTTAATTTTTATTCCGACATTTTAAAAATTCATTTGGTCAAGAAAAAAATGTGAATATTTTTCCCCATAATTTTGAAACAAAAGAAATATTTTTTATTTTCAAACAAAAACAAAACAAAATATGCAAAAAAAAGTGCCAATGGTTAATTTAATTATTTAAATCTTTTTTGTTTTCAGATTTAATATTTCATACTTCAGAAAATAGAATTAAAAAAATTTTTTTTCTCTAAATATTTCATGCAAGAAATCAACTGTTATTCATGTAACATTAATGTAACTGTTTCCTCTAAAATTAAATGTCTACATTTTTAAATATTCTTTGAAAATTTCTGAACTGAGAGTGTAATAGTTTTTATATTTCTAATTTCAATAAAACAAAATAAATAATTTTTATTTTTATGTTAAATTCATTTAGTCAACAAAAAAATGTAAATATTTTCCCCTGTAATTTTGAAACAAAAACAAACACAATGTTGTTTACAATGTCACACAAAACATCAACTCATGTTTATGCAAAATAAAAGAAAATAGATTTTTTAATGGAATTTTTTAACAATTTTTAAACAACAATTTTTTATATAATTCTTTTTTTTATATAACTGAGTTTTAAAGGAATTTATCCATTTAATATTATGAACATTATTGCATCACGAGATTTGATGTTTGTGTGAGTATTGTAAACATTGCATTCCAAGTAATTTAGCAGCCATCTTTGATTAAAGAAACAGGCACTCACACTAGGTGCGCTCAGTTTTTGCAGATGTTTTCACATGCCTCCTTAAAAAAGAGCTCAGTTAGGGTGTATGATCACTAAAGCTGCGGCAGTCAGGGCAACAAGGTCTTCTCCTACTACTAAAATGCTCTGAGTTGCACGGGCAACGCCGGGCTATGATGATAGTATATATTTATAAAGTTAAAAATTAGACCGTGTAATTTTGAACTTTTGATTCTAACAGACGTATTGTAAAGTTTTCTAATATCAGGACATGAATCTCTGTGTCTGCTTTTCCCCTTTCTTAACAAATTCAAAAAATTTTTTTAATCCCATCCTATTTTTTAACTTCTTGTGTATGGATATGTTTTGGGGATTCTTCCGGTATAGAAATTTTGTAACATATTTGAATTAAATAAGTTTTTGTTTTTGACCATTGCTGATGAAGTGAGAATATTCTCACTGAAATAGACATCCAATGAAATCAAATTTCAAAATTTTTGAATTACTTTATATATTTGGCTCTGTAAAAAGATAATACAATTTACATCGAACCCTCCACCTTGATCAATTTAATTTTAATAAAATTAATATTAATAGGATCAGGTTTTGGGATTTTACCTATTTGATCATCCTTTTTGGAATTAAAATAAAATATGTGTGTGTGTGTGTGTGTGTGTGTGTGTGTGTGTGTGTGTGTGTGTGTGATAAGATATAGTTTTAAGCTATATTGTATTTATGGATTAAAGTGCTCAATATCAGGAATAGAGCATATGTAAATATAAAAGTGGACATTGAAGTCAACACCCAGAAGTGACAGTCTATTTTATGATAAAGACAATTGTCATGCAACTTGCATTCAAACTTACAAATATTCCCCCTCAATAACCCCCAAAATAATTTGAAATCATTAACGCCCACTGAAACAACCATTAGAATAATAGAATAGACTATCCAAAATGCATCACTAACCTGTACATATAAATAATTGAGCAAAGCACAACACACATGGCCTGGTGATTGCATTTAGCAGGAAACAGACTTTCACCTCTGGGTGGTGACTTCCGTGTTTACTTTTATATAAATATATAATCAGTACTAACTTCTGCTAACATGTACTATACAAGTCCTAGTAAATAATATACGTACAAACTGATGGAATAGCTATGGGATCTCTCTGAGTCAGTCAGTCAGTTAAGTGCCATACATGATACACGCTTGGGCGATCATGTCTTGAAAGAGACATGACTGACTGGGCAGAAGATTATCCCACAGTAGGTTGCCATTGTTTTCTGCGGTGGACTGGTTGCCAACCAAGGCTATAGAACCCCAATCTGTCCTGCTATTTAACCCATAACTAGAAGGAAGAGAAGGATTAATACCTTTCCCAAGGGTATTTGTGCGTAAGTGAATTCACTGGATTCAACTGGAATTTGAACTTGGCTCCCCAGTTTCTCTTTCCGAGCCAATATCCACTGTACCACAACGCACATCATAAAAATGGCATATTAAGTATAATTTTTTTAACACAACAGAAAAATCATCGGGAATATTGATTTGTTTTCTGTGGCTTAGCAACTATTTTCAGGTTATTTAAAGCCAGAAATTATTTTTAGATTGTCAGAATGTTTTATGATATATTAATGGTTTAATGTTTGAATAATAAACCTTTAGCTGTGTGAAAAGAGATGGATTTATACCTTTCCCTAATTTTCAATATGAACTGGAACTCAATTCTCTTTCTTCCACAAAAAGTCCCCTGACATTCTATCGCTCTGTGAGACTAACCTCAACTCATCAATTCCCTCCTCTGACTTCTCCATCCCTGGTTATCACCCCCTCTTAAGGAAGGATTTCACTGTCCACATGCATGGGCTGGGGGTCTACGTTAGTGAACACCTCCCTATAGCTAGGGTGATATCACTTGAATCTCCTGACCACCAATATGTATGTCTCCGTCTGTCACTTCTCAGTTCGGTTAGCTACCTTTTCTTTCTTTACCATTCTCTCTCCTATCCTGACTGCTCCCTTCTAGATAGCATTTCTGACAACATAGATAAGGCTATTTCCTACCACCTATTCGTTCACATTTTGTATTTGAAGATCTTAATGCCCATCACTCTGAGTGGCTTAAAGACTGTTACTGATTCAGTGGGTATCCACGCCATGAACTTTGCTATTTCCCAATCCCTTACGCAAGTGGTGGACTTCCCCACTCACTTTCCAAGCACTCCCTCTGGACACTCCTCTCTGATAGATATATGCTTTACCTCTGCACCTGACGCCTGTCAAGTCTCGCAGCTTTGCCCGCTTGGCTACTCAGACCATGCTGTTGTCTCTCTCAATATTTCTTTCCACTCTCACTCCCCCCAGGAGCCTCCTATCTATAGGACCTCCTACTGCTACCAAAAAACTGACTGGGACGCCTTTCACGATTTCCTATGCGACGTCCCTTGGGGAAAAGTGTTTGATCACCCAGTTGATGAATGTGCTTCTAAGGTTTTGTCCTGGGTGAAAACTGGCATTGATGCCTTCATACCTACCAGGAAGTATTGTCTAAAACCTCATTCCTCTCCTTGGTTCTCTCCTGCCTGTTCAGCCGCCATTGCCCACAGGAACCATTACTTCCAACTATTCCGGAGACAGTCATCTGATCACAATAGGCATCTATTCACGTCTGCTCGTAATGAGTGCAAGAGAATCCTGAATGACACCAAGCGTTTGTTTACTGAGAGAATGAGACTGCAAGTTTGGCTCCAAGTACTATTGACGGTTGTGCAAACGGGTGCTGAAAAATAGCAAACCCACAATCCCTCCTTTAATCAATGAATTTGAGGTTCTCACGTCATCTGCTGACAAAGCTGAATGCTTTGCTCACAGATTCTCATCCAACTCTACATTTGACTCATCTGGAGTACTCTCACCTGACTTCCCTATTAGAACTGAGGCTAAACTGTACGACGTGTATATTACCCCGACAGTAGTATCCCGAGTAATTTCAAAACTTGACCCCCATAAGGCAAGATGATAGTACTTAAGAAGTGTGCTCCTGAACTCTCCCCTGTCCTCTCTAAAGTGTATAACTACTGCCTTTCTGCTTCCTGTTTTCCTGCATGCTGGAAGTTCTCTTCAGTCGTTCCTGTATTTAAGAACTGTGGTGAACCCTCGAACCCATCCAACTATCACCCTATCAGTCTTCTACCAATTTTCGGGAAAGTGTTCGAGGCCATAATTAATGCTGAAATAGTGCAACATCTTACTGCCCACAAACTCTACTCTGACAGGCAGTATGGCTTCCGCTTTGCCAGGTTCACAGCCGACATGCTAACAACCGTTACGGAGTACATGCCTCAGGCCCTTGATGAGTCAGTGCTGTTGCCCTGAACATCTCCAAGGCTTTTGACAGGGTTTGGCACTCTGGCCTTCTATGCAAGCTACGGGGTTATGGTATTACCGGACACTTGCTTGATCTAATCCAATCTTTTTTAAATAACCGCAAAATGAAGGTCGTTTTGAATGGGCATGCCTTTTCATCCTACAGCACAAATGCTGGTGTCCCTCAGGGCTCTATCCTGGGCCCGACACTCTTCCTTATTTTCATCAATGACCTCCCAGATGAGATCAAGTGCCAAGTAGGCATCTACGCAGATGACACCACAATTTACTTCCGCATCAGTAAGAAACCTGTCGTGGCAGACAAAGATAATCTCGCTGCTGAGCTTGAACGGGATCTACACTCTGTGGTAAATTGGGGCAAGAAGTGGCTTGTCAATTTCAATGTGTCTAAGACCAAGCTGTTGTCTGTCAATCATCACAGGCAACCTCTCCTGCCTCCCATAAGCATGGACCAAGCGAGTCTTCCTGAGAGCAATTCACTGTGCCTCCTCGGCCTTGCCCTCTCTTCTGATCTCAAATGGAACCACTACATCGAGTGCATAGCTAAATCCACTGCTAAGAAGGTTGGGTCACTGTGTCGGGCCAGGATGTTTTTCCCGCTTGAATCCATCCTGCATATACACAAATCAACCATTCGTCCGTGCATGGAATACTGCTGCCATATATGGTCAGGTGCCCCTGCCGTTCATCTCAGTGTTCTCGACAGGCTCCAAAGGAGAATCAGTAATGTGATAGGTACCAACTTGGTGGCTCAACTACAGCCACTTCCCCACTGATGAAATGTGGCCTCTCTTTGTCTGTTCTATAAATACTTTCATGGCTTCTGCTCGAACGAACTTAAGTCACTGGTGCCTCCTCAACAGGTGTTTACTCGTGCAACCAGATTGGCAACCAGATTCTAACACAGTTAGAATAACCAAATGCAGATGACAATTCTATTCCTCACACTTCCTGCCTGTGGAACTTGCTCCCATATTCTTGCTTTCCTGATGGCTACAACCTCCAAGAATTTAAATGCATCTATTAACCACTTGACTCTAGTTCTTTCCCCACCCCATGTATCCTTTCCTTTCTCTCCACCTTTGAAACTCTCATCACACCTGTATTCCCATCCTTCTATTGCTCCTTTCTAACTGGTTCGTCTTCCTCTTCACTCTCTTCTAATTAACCTTTTACACTTATGTAGCCCCCTGCATATCAGTGGCATTACCACCTTACTCAGGGTGATACAATTAAAAAAAAAAAACTAACAATTCTGAGCCATTATACATTATACCATCTGCATATCCAAGCTTACAGCACCTATTATTACTAAGTCATTATCCATCTTGGTACTGGTACTGACCAGGTTCAATGTTGCTTAAATTTGGTGATTGTACAGGAACCAATGTTTCAACGGGACATGGCATATTCCTTTTCATAAAGATCAGATAAAAAGTAGGACTAAGTTAAACCTTAGAAAGTAATATTGCACTTAGTTTTACATATAAAGTCAGCATCAATTAAAAGAAACAAAAACAAACCAACCTTTTCTCAATGTTCTTATCATCAGAACTTTATTACTTCATACTCAGAATGTTATCAGAATGGGCAATACAAATGCAGAAGAATGTGTACCTGGGTTTCATGGACTACACAAAAGCATTCAACAAACTATACTACAAAGACTCGATAGAGATGCTCAGCAACCTAGATATATTCAGGAAAGACATAAGAATAATCAAAAACCAAATGCACGATCATCAGTAAAAAGAGGGGCTCAAAATTCCAACTACAGATCGGAGATACTGAAATCAACCAGGTACAGAAATTTAAATATCTGGGAAGTGTCCTACAAGAGAATGAAAAGTGCAACACTGAGGACTGAAAGCATATTCACATGGCCACAGATGCATTCCAAAAGCTAAGCAGAGTATTGAGAGACAGGAAATTTCATTGGAAACAAAGAAGAGGAGTACTGGATTGTTATGTGATGTCTGTCCTTCAATATGGCAGTGAATGCTGGACAATCTCATCAATGATGAAGGAAAGATTTAAAGCAACCAAAATGTGGTTCTACAGGAGGATGCTGAGAACATCATGGAATGAACATGTTAGCAATGACAAGTGGATGAAAAGAAAGAAACTTATACATAAGACCAGGAAAAGACAGCTGAAGTTTTTAGTATATGTCATGAGGAAGGAAGGCTTGGAGAACCTGATACTTACAGGATGAATAGAGGGGAAGAGATACAAGAGAAAGAAATATACAACATACCAGATGGACTTGAGCAGATGGATGGTGGAGTGGGGATTAAGTGGGATAACAGGAGAAGGGGTATTAAGAGTGGCAAGGGATAGAGAGATGTGGAGGGCCATGATCGCCTACGTCCTGAAGGGACATGGCATATAGAAGCAACAGCAGATCCAAAACACAAACTAACCAGGAAACATTTCCCTCATACACACATGTGCAAACACTTGGGTACTTCAACATGGTCTGATGGTTAACAAGCTTGTCTTACCAAATCAATTACTACTGAGTTCAATCTTCACTTGGTGCTCCTTACTCTCAGCCTTGTGGTACATCTTTGCTTAATAAATTATTATTGGGCTTGCTTCTCATAATTGACAAGTTGTTTTACAAAGAGGAATGATAAGACATTACTTTTCTGCAAAGACCAATGAAAAAGTGACTTTAGAAAAACCTCTATTTGGCTGATGTTTTTTTCTAGATGGAAGTTCAGATTTGAAACTCTGAGAGAATATTTAGTTTTACATTAAATGCAAACTAATCAGGAAACATTTGTCAGTTATTCATCAGCTGTTTAAAACAATCAATATTGAATGGAACAATATTGATTCTTTTTTTGTAAAAATCAGTCTGCAAGTTTACTAAGGCTTAAACATTTAAAGAAATCAAAGAGAAAAGCTGTCCCATTCTAAGTTTCTTTAGCTATTTGTTTATTTCAATAAATCAATGATTTGTTGTTAAAACCATTAAAAGCTTAATATTTTGTCATCTTGGGCTTGGCCCATTTTCTTTTTAAAATTTTTATTTAATTTTTTTGTTTTAATCGATTCACCCCAAGCAAGGCAGTACTGCTACTGGTGTGCAGGTGGTTACAAGTGAGAAGAGTGAAAAGAAAGAGGATCAAGATATGGGGTAAGGGAGCCTAGAAAGGGGTAAAAGATGGCAATTATTGTTGCACTTAAACTCTTGAACATCTTAGCTATTAGAAAAGTGTATGGAAGGGTGTTCCAAAGGCAGAAAGTGGGAGAAAAGAAACTGATGGAGTAGAAGATGTAGTTACATTTGACTGTTTTCACTGTAAAAGGGTGAGACCTAGTTGCCGGTCTAGTAGCACAAGCAAATTTGTGTAGAGGGAACACCAGGAAGATAAGCTTGTGAGAACAGAGGCCATGAAAATATTTGTAAAAAAGACAAAGAGAAGCCACTTCCTGCTGGTAGGAAAGTGGTTGAAGTTGAACTGCCAAATTGGGATCAGTTAAATTACAGATCCTTTTTTGAATTTTGTTGAGCACCCCAAGGTGAATAGCAAGAGTGCTTGACCAGACGTGGCAACAGTATCCAGTGCTTGAACAAATAGTAGATTTGTATATGTGCAAGATGGATTCTGACAAGAAAAACTTCTTGGCTTTATGCAGTGACCTGACCTTCCTATCAGTAAGTGCAGCTATTGATTCAATGTAGCCATTCCACGTATGGTCAAGGAAGTGCAGGGTATTGCTTTCTGGGAGACTAGCATCGACCATACTGATGGGTGGTAGGGTTAAAGGAAAGCAGCTTTGTTTTGGAAACATAAAAATTTACGAGCCATTTCTTGCCCCAGTCCACTACAGATTAGAGATCCTTATCAAGAGCAGCAAGAAGGTTTACTTTATCAGCATTGGCAGATTTCTCTTTGAGACAGGAGTAAATAGTGATGTCATCGGCAGCATAGATGCCTACTTGTGAACTGATTACGTCAGAAAGATCATTAATGAAGATCAGGAAAAGCATTGGACCTAGGATAAAGCCTTGAGATACACCTGTGTTTGTGTGATAGGATCTGGAAGCAAGTCCATTTAATACAGCTTTCATTACACAATTTGACAGAACTGATTGGATTAGATTGAACAAGCATTCATTTATACCATAGTTCTGTTTGCACAGAAGGCCAGCATGCTAAACCCTGTCAAATGCTTTCAAGATATCCAAGACAACAGCTTGAGATTTTCCGTTCTTATCAAGAGCAGATACTGAGTATTTTATTTAAAAACTCTACTTGTTTCAAAAGCTTTATCTTTCAATCACATACTCAGGAGATAAATGCTCTTGAAAATGACCTCCAATCAGTTATTAACTGGGGCAAGAAATGACACGAAAATTTGAATGCCTCTAAAATTAAACTTCTATACTTTAATCATCATAGCAAACCATTTTAACCTCCATTAGCAGGGTTGATGTGAATCACCTGGAGAGCAACTCATTGCGCCTGCTTGGTCTCATTTTTATTTACTTACATGAAGTGGAGCAATTACATTGAATCTAATGCTAGGTCTGCTGGTAAGAAGGTTGCCTGATTCTGATATGCAAGACAATTTTTCTCATCATAATTCATCTAGCAAATTTTTAAATCTACCATCCACTCATGCATTAAATGTTGCCACTTTATCTGGTTTGGTTTTTCAGCTATCTATCTAGTGATTCTTGATTCAAAGAAGGGTTTGTAATTTTATCAGTCCTAATCTAGCATCGTGACTTCAGTCACTTTTCCACAATTATGACGTAGCTTACCTCTGCCTTTTGTATAAATATTTTCACAACAGTTGTTCTAAAGAGCTCTCTTCCTTAGTACCTTGACTACATAAATTTTAGCATACTACTAAGTCTGAAGGTGCATTAGCAAGGCCAAGATGCATTCCAAAACCTGAGTAGAGTATTAAGAGACAGGAAAATTTTAATGGAAACAAACAAAATAGTACTGGATTGTTATGTGATAAGGCAACGAATGCTGAACAATCTCATCAAAGATGAAGGAAAGATTTAAAGCAACCAAAATGTGGTTCTACAGGCGGATGCTGAGGATACCATGGTCAGAACATATGAGTAATGACAAGGTTTTGGAGAGGATGAACTCAAAAAGGAAACTGATACTCAACATCAGGAAAAGACAGCTGAAGTCTTTAGTACATGCCATGAGGAAGGAGGGCTTGGAGAACCTGATACTTACAGGATGAATAGAAGGGAAGAGAGACAAGGGAAAGCAATGCACAGCATAACAGATGGACTTGAGCAGATGGATGGTTGAGCGGAGATTGAGTTGGATAACAGGAGAAGGGGTATTAAGAGTGACAAGAGATAGAGAGATGTGGAGGGCCATGATCACCTACGTCCTGAAGGGACATAGCACATAGAAGAAGAAGAAGAAGAAGACTGAATTAGTAACTAGGTCTTGCTGTTTTACTATTGAAATAGCCAGATGTAAACCATAAGTTCTATTTTAATAGTTTCTTTTCTTGTACTCTCACCTGCAGAAATCTCTTCAGTTTCTTGCTTCTATGCCAGGTAAAATCTTCAAAAATTTAAATGTGATATCAAACACCTCCCTTCTGTCTTCCAGAAACCTGTACTTTTATTGTCCTTTCATCTCAGTGAAGTTCTTCTCATCATCTTCATTTCTGAGTAACACCTTCTGTCTTAGTTTCATTATCACATTACACGGTGTAAAAGAATTCCAAAGAATACATGTATTGTGCAGACTATCAGAATGAAGATGTAGCAATATGACTATAGATTTAAGCTTTGTTTAACCATTAGGCTTCTATGGGAAAATCAGTTAGGCATTGTTTTTTTTATAAGACAAGCTCTCATGAAATGGAATTAAAGTTCAAATGTTGCTGGTCATTACTTTATTTTTTTTATTTGGCAATCAAAGTGTATTTCGCATAGAACAAGAGGGAGAAAATATTTAAAATTAAAAATGAAAATATTCTGTAATCAAAAATTTAAAGACTAGAGCATAAATTTAGAATATTCTTAAAAAATATTATCTTTTGGAAATTTGCTGTTTCTTTCTGCAATTGGTGATAGGAATGATTAATGGCACAATGTTTTGAGCAGAATGTCTAACAAGACAAATGAACCAAACACTTACTCAGCAGGAAGACACCAGGTTTTGGGAAAAATGTTGTAATCCTTGGGGAACATCTTTAGCATGCGGCTCATGTTTCTGGCCAGTAAATCTTTGCGACAAATTTCATTCATACCTGGAAAATGATTGATTTTCTGAAAAAGAAGGAAAAATAAAGATGAGCATGTTTATTCACTTTGTAGAAATTGAAAGGAAGTAGACTTTTTGTAAAAAATAAAAACAAACCAAAAAATGTTGAAACAAACCAAAACATTTAAAAAAAATATGTCCACACCAAAAAAGAAAACAAATAATGAGAGAACAAAATTTATGAAAAGGTTTAAAAGGTTAAAAATTCATCATATATTCTTTTATTTATTTTTGATTTAAAACATTTTATAACTTTCAATAACTTTAAGTATTTGTCTCTCACTTTTAAATGATGTCTCCTCACTGTACACTTGCAACAAAAATACAAAATTGTGGGTTGATGTCTGACAAAAGACTGGCAAAGTAAAATAAATATTTTTCTCAAAGGATATTGATTTTATATATACATTTTTTCCATTCTTCAAGCAAGGCAATAAAGCCACTAAAACACGGGGGGTGGTTACTATAAGAGAATATGAAAAAAAGAAAATATTATTAAGAAGAGAAAACCAGATAATGATTGACATTGCATTTAAATTTTGACTGAAAGCAAGAAGCCAGAAGAGAATTCCACAAGTGAGAAATGGTAGAGAATAAGTTGTTAGCATAGAACTTAAAGTTGCATCTAGCCATTTCAACTGTAAAATGATGAGACCTAGTTGCTAATCTAATACTGCGCCTAAATTTGTAAAGTATAGCTAACAAAGAAGAAAGCTCATCAGAACAACTACACAAAAAATATTTTGAAAAAAGTGCTATGTTAGAGTGATGGGAAAGGGACTAAAGCTGAGATACCATGTCAGAACTAATAATATTGTAGATTCTTCTATGGAGCTTATCAAGAACCTCTAACTATATAGCAGTATAAAGACCAGTTTCCTCATTTTTGTTGCTTTTCTCATATCATTTAGCGCAATGTACTCTACAGCCTTCCTTATGGGTGGAGAAATGGAAATGAAGTATAGAACTAATTTCCTTTTATGGGGTGTGAAATGAAATGCTTTATTTGACCCATATGGTCATGATACTCTCATTCCTTTGCTTCTTATGCTTGGTATCCTTCTTTGGTAATTTCAAAATTTGTAGTTATCTGTGCTTTCTCTCAATTGAATCAATATATATTTCTGATTTACCTGAGACTGAATTTACAAATTTCATAGAATTGAAGAATCTTCACCAGTACAAGACCATTTTGAATACTCAGATACTAAAGCTTTAAATCTACAATCTGTTTGCCAAGATGCCCACAAGTGGGTACAACTGTACCCACTTGTGGGCATCTATGTCTATGAAACAGTCTATGAAACAGGTTAATAAAACACTCTTCCTCTTTTGCTCTGGATGTAGTAGTAATAATATGGCACCTCCCCTCTGGTGAAACATAGCTGCCAGATAAGCTTTATCACAAAGAAATCATGTGGACATCACACACAAGAAGATTCTCTAACAGAAAAGTATGTAGTGTTTTTATTCTTTTTTCAATTGTGTACACACCTGTACATGGTGCAATGAATAAATTGTCATCTAAATTATTCAAAATTGAAAACAACATTGACATCTCATTTTAACAGATATATTTACCTAAATTACAGGGAGATATCTTCAAATACTAAAGAGTAAATTTATTCAATAAAATCACTACTGGCTTCAACTATGGCCTCCAGAAGACTTCAGAATTTCTTGCATCTATTCTGGACAGTCTCCTTGTTTAAGTTGGTGAATACTGCTATAATCTCTCAGCTCATCTTTGGTACTACAAGAAGTTTTGTTGGTCTCTTGCTCAACTTATCCTCACATGTAATAATCAAGAGGTTTGCAGTCTGGAGAGTTAGATGGCCAGATGTATAGGGTGATATAGTTACAGAAATTTTCAGACAACCATGACTGGGTTCTTCTGCTTGTGTGGCATGGTGCAGAGTCCTTTTGTCAGACATAGGGTTTTCCAGCAGCCACCCTCTTGAACCAGGGCAACACTACATCCTCAAGGAACTTTATGTAGGCCTCCGTGTTAGGTCTGAGTTCCTGTGGGAAGATAAATGCAGGCATAATGTTGCCATGACTAGTGATCACTCCAAATACTATGATGTTGAATGGATATATCATCCAACGCTTTCTGAATCCTTTGCACTGTCCTCAGATTGACACCTAAACATTCTGAAATGTTCATATGGGATCTTTCTGTGCAAATGCTAAGGAGTATAGCATGCAATTTCCAAATTTCTGGCAGAGAGTGATTTTCATCATGGTGCTCATTTTTTACAGACACTATCCAACTGATGCTACTATACTGTACAGTTGAGAAAATCGAAGACAGACAACGCAAATGTGCAACATAAAAAATATAAAATGGCAACAATTTAGTCATGTATATTTTCCTCTTCTTGTATTGTTATTCTTTATACAAAGTATACATGTAAAATTATTCCATCTGTTGAAATTTGTTCCTTCTGAAAATACTGAATTCAATTTTCTTCAAAAGTTCTCAACTTTAAATGTTTTCATTACAAACTTTTGCTCAGCTCTGAAACAATAATAATATTATCTGTTTCCTATCCAGCAATACTAATACTATTAATAATATTGCAACACTACTAAAACTAGCCAGTTTCCATACAGCATAATTAATACTATTATTAATATTGCAACAATATTAGTATATCTGGTTCCCATACAAATACTGTTACTAATATTCATCATCATCATCATCATCTGTTACACCCAATGGCATGTAGGGCAGCAACAAAACTTCTCCACCTCTGCCTATCTTGGGCCAGACTAATCGATGAACCCCAAGAATGCAGCATGGCTTTCATCTCATTCTCCACCATACTTCTCCATGTCGTTCTTGGTCTTCCCCTCCTTCTTTTGCCATCTTTTGGGGTCCAGTGCAGTGCTGGTCTTGTGATTGACTGTGGATCTTTCTGGAGCACATGCCCAGTCCATCTCCACCACCTTCTTGTAATGTTGGTGCCTATGTTCTCTTGCATGCATTTCCTCAACAGGTCTTCATTAGAAATCTTCTCTGGTCAAAATATTCTCAGTATTCGTCAGAGGCATATGGTGTGAAAATATCAAGGTTTGGCGAGATTCGCCTTTAACAATATTATCTCTATCTGGTTCCCACACAGCAATACTAATATTATTACTGTAATGATACTAATACTGTTTCCCATATAGGAATACTAATACCATTATTAATATTGCAACAATAGTAATACTATCTGGTCCTTAAAAAGCACTACTAATATTATTACCACAACTATATTAATATTATCTTATTCCTATACATCAAAACTAATACTGATACAATATTAATACTATTTGGTTACCATACAGAAATACTAATACTATCTTCTTCCAATACAGAAATAGTATTACTAATACTGCAGCAATAATAATACTATTGCTGCAAAATATAATATCTGGTTCATATACAGGGCTAAGTTTTATACTTAATCTACTGACTGAAGAACTTTTGTATAGTATATATAGTGCTGCATTTTTTTGAAAGATTTTTTGAAAATAATCAATGTTTTGCAATATTTTTTTGTTATCTTGAATCATATCACCCCAAGCAAAGCAGGCCCACTACTAGTGTGCAGGGGGTTAGCGAGAAACACAGAGGGAAGAAATGTGGTGATGAAGGAAAGATAAAAGGATGGAATTCAGGGAGACAGAAGATGGCAAATGATCTTGCATTTAAACTTTTGGAGGTTGTAGCTGTTAGGGAAGCAAGTAAAGTATAGGGAGTTCCATAAGTATGAAGTGATAGAAAACAAGCTGTTAGAGTAGAAGAGGTGGTTGCATTTAACTATTTCAGTGGTAAAAGGGTGAGACCTAGATGCGAATCTAATAGTTGATGTGCTTGAGGCATCAGGGAAAAATGGTAGTTAAACAAAATCCTCTAAGTATTGAAATCAATCATTAAAATTAATTTGTTGCAGTTTGGTTATTTTTTTTACCGTCACCCTAACTTCTAATCATAGGTGGCAATTAAGATTAAATTTGGTGTATTCTAACATGCCTTGATTTTGCATGGTTATGGCAGCAAAAACAGTAGATTAAAAGAAAGATCTTGTTCTCCTCTATGACAATGCAAGACTGGATACAGCAAGAATAATAGAGGAAAAAGATTTGAAACTTGATTAGTCTGTTCTACTCTACCTGAAAGTGCTCCACCCACTTATTACCCTTTTGGATGGTTGCAAAATGCTTTCACAGGGAAAACTTTCTTTAATGTAAATCAAGTTGATGATTCTGTTGAAAACATTTTTAGATGAAGACATTCCTCATTACAATTCGTTCGCAAAAATAGAAATATCTTGTGACTCAATTTAATTGTTGCTTGTCCATTAGATACATTGCATTGTGGGATAAACACACTAATACTTATTGGATAAGTATTTCTTTCAATCTTTGATACACTTTTTCTTCATGTAAATTTTTTTTTCATATAGTAATAAATCACTCTTTCTTTGTGAAACAAAGTCCAAAGAGGATGCTTCCCCAGTCATTATAATCCTAATCTCTTCAAGTTTAGGATTATATATATATATATATATATATATATATATATATATATATTTTCTAGACATATTCTATTAAATATAAGAGACAATGAATGTCTATTATGTTTAATCATGAGCCATTCTAAACGTTGTATTTTTGCTTTAATTTCAGTTGAAAATAAAGACAAAAATTCTCCAACATTTGGATAATTATTTATTGGTTTTCTTCTAAGCTTTCGGCTCACATGAGCCATCTTCAGAGAGGTAGTTTAAACTGAAATATTATAAAATCCACCATCACTGACGATTTTATTTTGTGTTGACATAAAACTCCGCTTGGCAACGGCAATAGTTACCAAAAATAATAAACGCAGTTCTTAAGTTTGCGATGCGGTTTTATGATGTCACACCACGGGATAGCGCGAAATGACAACAAAACCATCTAGTCAAATGCAATGTAATATGTTATTTCCTGTTTTAAAGTTGATTTTATTGAGTGTTGGTTGTTTTGATTTGATGTACATGGCCTCCAATATCTGCAGGTTCCTCTTACTGTGTGTATGAGTAAGGATCACCGTATTGTTGACCAAAATCTGTCTGATATTACCTACATGTTTATGTTTTTCAGAGAAATGTTGTTTAATAGTACTCTGATCAGAAAGATGACATGTAAGTCTACGGGAGAGCGTGGTTGTGGTAAAACCAATATATGTACTAGGTTTTTGAGTAGTATCAGAGATGCAATCTCTGAATGGGCATGTAAATTGTAAAATATATATATATATATATATATATATATATATAATTATACATGCGCGCACACACACACACACACACACACACATATACACTTACAATTTTTGGGAATCCATATCACATTACCTAGGTTTTAACCATTAGGTCTCTTCAGGCATAGATACAAAAAACCAATGGGTGTTGCCCCTAAATATAAACACCGGAAGGAATAGGAGTAGTAAAAGAGGAGGAAAAAATAAAAAAAGTCATAAAGTAAAGAAAAGTAAAAGTGAGAGTAGCAGGCTAAAGGAAAATAGAAGTTCATCTGGGTTTGTACTAGGCTGGCAAACTGTTTATGACAGTCTAAAAGAAAATACAGATGAAGACCCTGTGTAAAATGGAAAATTGTAAAGAAGGTGAGAGCAGGAACAAAACCATTGAGATATCTGTTGCTGACTATGCCAGGAAGAAAAATTGGCCATTATTTCTTTTAGAAATAAAAGAGAATTACTAAACACGAAAAGCAAGGTTATGTCAAAATATAGACATTTAAAGAACAAAATCCTGGGTACTTACAAACCCGGATGAACTTCTTAAATGAAAAACCTTGTCAATTTTAAATCTTTTCATTTGTACTCTCTTACTTCTGTAATTAAAGGCCTGCATTCATATTTATGTTAGTTATTGCAATATGGGGATTTCCACATGTATTTTATAATTGTGGAACTTGTAAAGGGCTTATTCAATCATTAAATTAAGAATTAAAGACAAAATCTTAATCAGAGATGATAAAACTAAAGTGTTAAAGATATTCAAAAGTCTTTTTGTCAATGGATAACAAATAATGTACAGTAATTTTCTTCAATATTCAGGCATAAAGAAACTGTCAGAAATAACAAAAGATCCTGTGATCATGCTGAAAACAAAAGGAAAGGAAACCAGAAGTGCTACGTTACATGACACAAAGCAATAAATACAATTTAGGAAAAACACTCACTTGATATCGTTTCATATCCATTACTCTTTCCAGAGCAACGGAATAATCTGTCCAGTAAAGCATCCAGTCTTCATTATCACCAACTTCACGGAACCCAAACTTTCTTGTCATACGCTTGACTGGAATACAGGAAATGATGGACAATAAACGACTAACATATGTTGGAATGTAGTTTTATTAATGTAGGAAATTTACTTAGAAGTTTTATATATATATATATATATATATATATAAATTGAATATGATATATAAAGAATAGGTTGCATTTTGTTCAATTTTACATGTGTTCTTACAATTTTTCTTATCTGAAAGATAAATGCATAGACAATCTATTCATATTTACTTTACACTCTTAGTTTTCAAAAACCAAAAATTCTAAGAATATTAGAAATAAATAACAGCATATTCCTTATCCATCATATCCAACAAAACATGTATAAAAGAAGGACTACCACCTAAATAAACAAAAGAATAAATAATATAGGACAATAAACAAGTGTTACATTTCTAAATACAGTTTTTTTAACATAATTTACTGATGTAAAAAATAATAAACAAATAATACAGTGTCTTTTTTGGAACACTGTCTGGATTGTAGTTTGATTCAATCATAGCCTCTATTTTGAGTTTGAAATTCCTTGGCTAGTTGAGAAATAATTGAAAGATGAGGACCAGTACTACTTTGTTTCATGTTACGGAGACAAAGACTGGTTTTTCTAAGTGCTCTTTAGTGGTGAAAATCATTTGTGTGTTAGTTAATGATGCTTCTAAAATGTGTCTTAGATAATTTGAAAAAAAATATCAGCTTATGTCTTTGACTGTCAAACATAATCATAGGAAATGGATTTTTGTTTTGAACATTCTCTCAGTTAAAGGTATTTCACAAGTAATAAAATATGAAAAGACTATGTGCTGCAAAAACAAAAAATCTGTTGCGAATCATTTTCTAAGGGACTCTTAGCAGGGGGCTAAAAGTTTCTCTGGCTAACGAAGAAGGAATTCTGATGTTTGATCATACTTTGACAAGTGGATTGAGCCGACAACTTTTAAGCACCAACTCATATCCTGATAGAAATGTTGTCTTCCAGCAAAATAAGGATTTTTAACATTCTGCTTAATTTACCAAGAACCTGGCTAACAGAAAATAGCTTTGAAATCATAGCATTTTCCAGTAAATCACTGGATATTTATCCCTCTGAGAAGATTCAAAAGTTTTTTTTACAATCAAAACTATTGAGCATGAAGTTTGTGAAGTACCATCCAAGAACAGTGAGATTCTCTAACTGTTGATTTTCACAGAGGCTGATTCAATGATTCAGTTAAGTGCCATATGTGATACATGCTTTTGTGCAATCACGTCTCAAAAGAGACATGACTGACTGGGCAGAAGATTATCCCACAGTAGATTGCTATTGCTTTTTGCAGTAGACTGATTGCCAGCCAAGGCTATAGAACCCAATCTGTCCTGTTATTTAACCCATAACTGGAAGAAAGAGATAGATTAATATTTTTCTCAAAGGTATTTGTGCATAAGTGAATGCAAGGAATTCAACTGGAATTTGAACTGATTCAATGATTACCAATTCTAAACAAAGAAATGGTGCTAAAAGATGATCACATTTGATATTATGCTTTTCTTTTGGGCTTATTTTTACATTATGTCAGATTTTAGGATTGATATTAACCAACCAATGCTGATAAAATGTTCAAGATATTTTTATATGATAAATACAACATGGGAATTTCAGTTTATAAGATCAGGTTTTATTTCAGGTTGATACAAAATATTATTTAGTAGTATGAATTTAATTTTATACAATTCAAGATTTGTTCATCATAATGTAATATTATAATTAATTCTGCATGATATTGATTTCATTAGTTAGTTAGCATGTATGTTACATGCTACCAATACCTCATAAATAACGGTTTCATTATGATTGCAAAAAAAAAAAAAAGATAGAAAAAGCATATCAGAGATGTTGTTTGGTTTCAGTGAGAAAAAGAAAGAAATAAAGAATTGGAGGTAGGAATGCTCATGCATTTAACGTCTACTTTGGTGAAATGGAAAACCTTGTCATTTTAAATCTTTTTCATTTGTACCCTCTTACTTCTGTAAATAATGACTTGCCGTCATACTTATACTTGTTATTGCAATATTTTGTTGAAGCTGTTAAGTTCAAACATTTTATGATCCAATAGGGAAATTTCCACATGTATTTTATAATCATGGAACTTCAAAGGAGCAATAAATTAGGAATTATGGTTCTTCAGAAAATTAAAATACAAAAGCTATGAACTTTTCATGGGTACTGCTTGTATTCTGCAATAGTATAGTTACAGGTATTTATTTCAGATAAATAAAAATTGTCATGGGTCATAAGAAAGACAAACTTTCAAGAGAAAAAATAGTATAAAGTGTCTGAGTGAGGGGAAATTGGAAATTGTAAAAACATTCATTTGCAGAGATATCACAAAAAAACTTAAAAAAGAAATTGGAAATATTAGCCAAAAAAAGTGGTTTTGAAGAATGTGGTAAAAAGAGATTTGAGAAAAATTTAAACGGGTATTAAGTTAGAAAAGTGAATTGACCTGCAAGAACACATTTAAAGAACCTGGTGTAGCAAATGTAAACAGCAAAGAAAAGATGTAGAATACTGAGAACATTATCTAATGATATTAAAGCAACCAAACAATAGAATTATATGAAAACTGATTTCACGAAAATTTTAATGATGAATGTAGGGTTCAAAGAATTGATGGAGATGCTCAGCAACCTCGACATCAGAGTAATCAAGAGTAACAGAAAGACATCAGAGTAATCAAGAATTTCTGCTGGCAGCAAATAACCAGCAGGTAATGAATTCAGCAGAGATACAAAGATAGAAAGGGGGATAAAACAAGGATATGTCTTTTCACTGGATCTATTCAACTTGTACAGCGAGTCTATTCTGAGGACCCTAGATGTAAGCCAGGATTTGTCATCAGAGGCCACAATTTGAACAACATAAGGTACGCAGATAATACAGTGCTGATAGCAGACTCAGAAAAGAAGCTACAAGACCTCCTACAGAAGGTAGCTGAAGAGAGTGATAAGAAAGGACTACAAATAAACTGCAAGAAAACCGAATACATGGTCATCAGCAAAAAGAGCAGCCCAAAATGCCAAATACAGATGGGGGTTACTATAACCAAGCAGGTACAAAAATTATATAGCTGGGAAGTGTTCTAACAGAAGACAGAAAGTTTGACACAGAGATCCGAAGGCGAATTGGCATGGCAAATGACGCATTCCAGAAGTTGAGTAGAGTATTAAGAGACAGGAAAATTTCACTAGAACCAAAGAAGAGAGTACTGTATTGGTATGTGATGTCAGTTCTTCAATATAGCAGTGAATGCTGGATAATATCATCAAAGATGAAAGAAAAACTTGAAGCAACTGAAATGTGGTTCTACAGAAGGATACTGTGGATATCATGGATCAAGCATGTGAGCAATGATGAGGTTTTGGAAAGGATGGAAATGAAAAAGAAATTAATACTGAGCATCAGGAAGAGACAGCTAAAGTTCCTGGGACATGTAATGAGGAAGGAGGGCTTGGAGAATCTGATACTGACAGGCCAGATAGAGGGAAGGAAAGACAGGGGAAAACAGCATGTAACATGACTGGCCTGAGCAGGTGGATAGCAGAATGGGGGTTGTGGGGTGTAACAAAAAAAAGCATGTTAAGAGCCACCAGGGATAGGGAAATGTGGATGTCCATGATCACGTATGTCCTGAAAAGACAAGACACATAGAAGAAGAAGAAATAGGGTTATATTGGATGAACCTGATGGCTTGATTAGAGGTTGGGTTATTAATGCAACTCATGCAAAATGACTTAAAAAGCAAAACTGGAGAAGTGGACTTTAGGCTAGAATTCACATCATATGTCACAAGTCTTGTAACCCATTAGGGTTGTAGGGGTACCATAAGTACTTTGGTCATAGCAGCAGTGGTGTGTCTAGGACAAGTTGGCTTAATCAGTTGCATCTCTCTTCAGGCTAGTTCTGAATTCAGAGTTTTCATTCTCCTATACTTGCTACTACCTCAAAGCAAAAGAGCTGCGTCAGCCCTGCTATTTAACCTATATCAAGGGGAAGAAGAGATGGATTCATACTTTTCCTAAGGCATGAAGTACACAGAAGTGAACATAACAAATATAGCTAGAATTTGAACTTTGCTTGCTGATTTCTCTTTCCAAGTCAACGGCCATTATACTAACTGCATTTTGTCAGAATAATTTTACTCCAAGCAAGGTGATACTGCCACTAAGATGCAAGGGGTTATTTGGGGTGAAAGAGAATGAGAAGAGTTTAGGAGAAGGAACTAAAAGCCCAATTCTAAACAAAAAACAAAGAATAAATCTCTACACTATTTTAAAAGACAGGGATGGAGTGCAAACCTATCTACTTCTGTTGAAAATATCTACTAATATTGCAAGCAGTAAAATTTCCCTTCAAAATTGATAAATACAGAAAATTTTTCCAAGTTCTTGAACAAGAGCTTTTTAGAATGGTTCAGGTCACAAACAAGAAGATTTATGCCAAAGGATTTATTCATTATTCAAAGATAATTCTCTTTCATATGCATAGCTGGCTATTGTCCACGTTGCCAAAAATGTTCCAAAAACACCAAATATTAATTCAATAGAAAATGAGATGTAAATAAGAATGGAAAACAATATTCAAGCAGAGAGAGTCTTTAAGAAGTAACAATAACTGCTTTTAAGCAATGTTAAAGTTAAAACAATAGAAAAGTTAACAAAATCAATGAATTAGAAAACAATAAAGGTGAAAAAAATGGTGTGACTTACAAAACAAAACAGGAAAGGAGTAATGTTTGGCACTAGTACTTGAGGAACTAAAATTCGAATGCTTCATAATCAATGATGATGTCAAGATAAATGCAGAGAATTATTGTAATTTTTTGAACATACTATATTTTTGGTGGTTTAGATAGAAAACAAATTTTAAGCTAGAGGCGTATATTGAAGAAAGCAATGTTTTTTCACCTTGTCGCCTTGGTAAAAATAGTTTCAAAGACCCCACTTATTAATTCAATAAAAAACTTGAGGCTAATCATTAAAAGAGATCTAGTATTAGGCATAGTAGCAAGCATCTTTTTATAATAAAAGTAGTATCCTATTTGGTCAAAGTTCAGTCCATTAGTGACTTCTTCAGAGTACAGGCCTGGGCATGGATGTATAGAGGCCAGAAGCTTCTCAGGCCACATGACCCACAACTATCAGCCATAAGGATAGTGTGCATAATATTTGGAGCTGATTTGGCCAAAGGAGTTACTGGAAGTTTATCAGGATTGACTCAAAATTTTACGTCTGGATTTATTTCCATAGTCTTTTTTGCTGCAAGGCAATGAAGTTTTAAAAATCAGGGTTATATACAGTATAGGTTTTACAAGTTCCCATACAAAACTGTTTTAATATTTATATATATTGGAGAAGGGTGTTTTCCTCCAAAAAACCCTATTTCCGGACCATAATGGTAACATTTATATTCAAACTAATGGTGTCAATATGGGAAACCCATTAGGTCCTACTTTCTTGAATATTTACATGTCCCATATTAAAAAAAAGTGTTTAGAACAACTGAGAAATTGGAGATTTACACAAGGTACATCAACAACATTTTTGTTTTGATAGAAAATATGGATGAAATCTAAATTAAATTTAAAAAATAACTCCTCGCTGAAATTTATTATGAACTCATAAACAATAACAAAATCTTGTTCCTTGACAAAAACCAACAAATTTATCATTTATCTGTATAAAAAAAAACAATAATAAGAACTCTTTTCTTCTTAAATAAGATTGCCAATTCCTTAATAGATATAAAATAATGAACTTCTTAAATAGAGCTTATCAAAATTCCTTCCCCCAAAGAAAATTTCTGAGTGAACTAAAACACATAAAACAAACATTAGTCAACAATAATTTTCCCAACTACATCATTGATAAACAAATAAAATTATGCTTACAAAATTACATGATACTAGCACTAAAAATAACACAAGAAAATATCAACATATTCTATTGCAGTCAAATGCACATTAATAATGAACAGGATGAATTTTCTACACGAAAAATTATTATACACCATATTTTTGCTGTAATTCCTCAAAAACATGTAAAATTCATAATATATGGAAAATGAAAGACAGTAAACCTTGTTGTTTCTAATAATAATAATCCCACCAAATCTAAACTAGCAATGACTAGTTCTGACTATTAATTTCAATGCCCTGTACAAGATTGCATTTCTTGTCATAAACCAATTACCTGTATTGGCCATACTACCACTTCTCTGAGAAGATGCCTTACATGTCACCTATCTAGTAATAATAGTGCAATAAAAAAAACATTTAATAACCCATAACTTACAAGAAACCTTAAGAAAAATTTTGGTTGAAAATACAAAAATACTATTTAAATCACACTATCAAAGGCACCTCACTATACGAGAAGTACTATATATCAAACAATTTTCTCCTAACATCAACTTTACATGATTTAACAGTGGAAATGGAGTTTTTAAAATTAAAAAAAAATAGACAGATGCTCATACAATGCTCACCTCATACATCACATGACAGCTTTAAAGACACTCTCCTTTAAAAAAATTCAAAAATACACTAAAACAGTCAATTAGTCAAATATGAGGACATAACAACACTGGAAAAATAACATCCTT
Organism: Ascarosepion bandense; assembly: GCA_037127315.1. Taxonomy (NCBI): domain Eukaryota; kingdom Metazoa; phylum Mollusca; class Cephalopoda; order Sepiida; family Sepiidae; genus Ascarosepion; species Ascarosepion bandense. Next base: position 553,538 of record JBBBDQ010002084.1, read on the forward strand.
GAAAATTGCCTGTGAAGAGGCTGAAAGTACTTTGAAAGTAAAAAAATTATGGAACATTTTGACATTCCTTATCTCCAGTAAATATCATACATGTAAGAATAATGGAAAAATTAAATAAAAAAATTAATAAAATCTTCCTTGTCAGTTGTTTCTAACAAAACATGTTAAAATGAATGAAATGAAAGATTGCTGCCCAAATATGCATTAATACATTATATATATATATATATATATATATATATATATATATGAAAGAGATTTATATGAATAAATCCTTTGGCATAAATCTTGTTTGTGACCTGAACCATTGACCAAAACTCAGAGCTAAATCACAGACAAATATTTAATTTACAAAAAACACCAAATAAAATATACAAATTTTTGTTGCATTCAAAACAAGAAACATAGAGTTTACTACTGGTGAGTGTTATGAAGAAGAGAAGGTTGAAGGTAAGGAGTCAAGTATCTTTACCCAGTTAAGCTAGCAAAGTAGTCTAAGTGCTATACTTTTTGGAAATCCTCAAATGTATATATAAAGAATAATTTTTAGTATGGTCAATGAAAGAGCCAAAACTTTCTATTTACCTACTTAGTTCCATGAGGTTCTCTTTCAGGTTTTAGTTGGTTGGCAACTTTTCTTAGAGATTCTTTTGACTGGATATGCAAATCCCTGAATCAAAGCCGTCAGTAAATCCTTTTAATAACTACTCTCTTCCCAAAACCTATTTTTAGAGGAGCTAACACCTAATTTGCATTTTCTAGAATCTTTTATAATTCTCTAGATTTTACTGGAATATTCTGCAATCTTCCAAAACATTCTATTCCTAATTTCTCTATTTAACAACTACTTCATGAATTAAAACTTTTTTTGTAATAACAAGTATGACTCAATAGAATCCCTTACTAAAACCTTTTTAGACTTTATTAATATTATCTTTTTATATAAATGCATCCTCATAACAATATATATATATATATATATATATATATATATATATCTGTTAATTAAACAAGGAAAACTAGAATACAAAACAAATTACAAAAGAGTTATATATAGATAAATAGATACAAATATCAAACAAATTGGTGACTGTGAAAAAAGATAGCAGGAATAAAAAAAATATAAATTCAGATTCATGTTTAAAGTTTATGGAGTCAGAATTTGTAACATATGAAAAAAACAATTTATACTATCCTTTTGACATTGCTCACACCTACACTATATGGTAGTGAATAATAGAAAATCTCCCCAAAGATGAAAAGACCTGAACCAACAGAAATGTGGTACTACAGAAGGATGATGGCCAGGAAATATGAGCAATGACGAAAAAGGAACTTAGAAACTTTTAAAAATAGAAACTTATACTTAACATAAGGAAGAGACAGTTGAAATTGCTAGGACACATAATGAGGAAAGAGAGCTTGGAAAACCTGATACACACAGGACAGTTTGGCTTTGTGCCACATCTAAGCAGTGCTTAGAATATCAATATATACATGGGTGTATATATATATATGTGCATGTGCATGTATACACACACAAATGGATTTATTTTTAATCCAACATTTTTTATTATTTCAAATGTTATTATTGAAAACACTTCTTATTTAAAATAGATGCACATTTTTATTTATTAAACTGTATGCATTATGTCTATTGGCATTTGCCTTTGAAAATTGTAAGTAAAGAAAATGATGTAGCCAACAAAATCTTTATATGCTCTATTGACAATACTCAGGTCTTGATACTGACTGAGACAGTCAAAATTACTTAACAAAAACAGAACAAAACATGAATAATGAAGTGTTTATCCACAATTTTGATTCCAAAACAGATATATGGAAAAATACAATAAAAATTAAACTGAGAGACCTTATCAGTTAAATTTAACAAAATTTGTTTAGATTAATTTTTACTGCTTGAAAATACTATATACGCTAATATATATTTTTTGTAAAATGGTGTATTCTTCTATGTACCATGTCCTGTCATGGCTCTCCACAACCTCCATAGAATATATAAAAATCTATTAAAACATGAGGAGGAAGAGTTACTGCAAAGTGGGAAATTGAAAATTTATAACAAAAAATATGGCTACAAAAATATGGTGTTTGAAAAGGACGGTTATTCCCTATTACCTAGCTATTACTGCATATACTTTTAACTTCTCTGGCTATATTTGTTTTAAAAAAAACAATGATTAGAATTATAGTAAAACCCAAACACATGAAAGTTAATTTTTTTATTCTTGAGAATTGACAAAAAAGATATTAAACACAATCTATTAGATTGAATAAAAACCATGTTTTCATAGTTATTTACAAAATGATAGATAGTATTAATTGCATTTTAGTTGGTTTACATATTTTGATAAATTTGTAATATTTTATAAATTTTAAAATAAAAAGATTTCTTTTAAAAATGTTAAATAATAAATTTTTATAAAAGGTACATAAAAAATAAAAGAGTGTACAATAATTGGTGTGCCAAGGCAATAACTGTTCGTTTGATGTATCATTTTTTGCAGACACAAAAATTAAATATCAAAAACAAACGAAACAAAAATGAAGTTAACTGGCCATAATTTCTCACTCTTTAGAGTTCAACCAAAGACTAAAATATATGTTTATGTCAAACATTTGATATTAGATGATGAAAAAAAAAAGAATATTGTCCCTAAATCAGCACTGCAAGTTACAAACAGATTGCATTAAGATACAGCAACCACTCATTCTACTTACAAAGGGAAGATTGTTTAGATTTAATATATAGGGCCTTAAGCACTTTCAAATGGTAATCTACCCTAAGTAATCAAGATTAAATAAATCTAAGCAACCTTCCCTCTGCAAGTAGAAGAAAAAATAGTTGCTGGGTTTTCTTAATATAATGTTTCTGAATCACATTGCTGATTCTCTGGTAATATTTGTTCTTTAGTCCTAATTTTAGTCCATGTTCACTTTTTGTCCTTGATTGGGTTCTGACAAATGAGGAATAACAAGTAATTCAAAAAATTTGCTTCTGTTTTGCTGGTTCCTTTCTTTCTCTTTCTTCCCCCTTTCTTCCCCCTTTCTTTCTTTCTTTTCACTTTTCTTTCTTTTTTCCTTTGCCTGTTGTTTCTTTTCACCTTTATTTTTTTCTTCCTTTTCTGTTATAATTTTCAAATTTAACACTTTAAGGTAAATAATTTTTTCTTTCTAACAATATACCAACACAAATTATTTCTGTATTTCTTCTCTGTTGTCTTTTCCCACCAATAAAACTTGTTAATTTAACTTGCTTTTAACCTGCTTTTGAATTTAATTATGACTTTATTTTCACTTTTGATCTAGCAATGTTAAAGGTTAAAAGTTCATTTCAAACCAGAGAAATTACACTAATAAAATCTAAGATGTTTTGAAGCCTTAAACAGGTGTGGATATTTAAGGTCAAGGGCAAATTTCTGTCAATCATTTCATTTCCTGCATTGTGGTGTCATGGATACTAGCTTAGAATGAGAAATCAGAGAGCTGAGTTTCATTCACTTATATGCAAATACCCTTGGGAAAAGTATGAATCCATCTCTTCTCCCACCAGCCATGGGTTGAATAGTAGGATAGATTCAGATAAATTCTATAGCCTTGGTTGGCAACCAGTCTACTGCAGAAAGAAATGGTAACATACTGCAGGAAAATCTTCTGCCTAATTAGTCATGGAATTGAAAGAGACATGATCTCCCAAGTGTGTATTACATATGGCACTTAAATGACTGACTGACTGACTGACTGACCCTTTAAATGTGTGTAGTCATGACTCCAGCAGCTTCTTCTGTCTTCTAGCTCTAAGCAATGTTTGATTCTTTACCATTCCTTTTTACCCTCACTTTGCCAATCATTTAAACAAAAATTATTAGGTTGGTTCATGCTATTTGCGTCTGATCTTGTTCTCTGCATGTTAAATTTTCTTCCTTTACTCATTGCACTACATTTCTTTCTAGTTTTAAGTATAATTGTCTTTTTCACACTTTCTTTAAAACTCACATATTCAGTCTGTGGTATTCTCTGCATCAGTTTGTTGAACCACACCACTTCTTGTCTCTTTTTCAAACTAACACTTTTAATCCTCAAGTCTAGTTGTTCTGCTACACACTTAAACATTGCAACTGCTTAGAACCCAAATAAGATGGCACTAATACCAATTTATTTCAAGAGGGTATAGCAGACTAAAGTGATCAGTAATTGAATCTTATTTTTGTCCAAGAAATTCTTGTGACAAGATGATTACTCATATTTTAGATACAGTTGTTTTTCTTGTTGTAAGGCATAAGGTAAGAAATATTAAATTATTAATATAGTAAGTCAGTTAAGTGCCATACGTAATACATGCTTAGGTGATCATGTCTTGAAAGAGACATTACTGACTGGGTAGAAGATTTTCCCACAGTAGGTTGCCATTACTTTCTGCAGTAGACTGGCTGCCAACCAAGACTATAGAACCCAAACTGTGCTGTTATTTAACCCATAATTGAAGGGAGAAGAGATGGATTCATAGCTTTCCCAAGAGTATTTGTGTGTAAGTGAATGCAACAAATTCAACTGGAATTCAAACTTGGTTTTCTGATTTCTCATTCTGAGACAATATCCACAGCACCACCACCATAACATGATTATTTACATATGCATTTGTTATATAGTTAATTCATCTATTGCCCATTGTGGGATTACCCCCACCTTATTTGTCAGAGTACTTCTCTTAATGCTAGGTACGTGGTATTGTAAAAAACGATATAAAAGAAAAACTCAAGCTTTTTTCTCTTTTTTTTTTCTCTCTCTTCAACAACAGGTTGCCACAGTAACAAGATGTTTCTCCAGATATTTTACCAGATGTTTCCCCTGATATTTCTTAATCCCTGGGTGAACCATAAGATTTTTCTCTGCTTTCTGAGCTATCTTGTTCCATATATAAATATATAAAGAAACATGTACAGGGTCCGATGGATAAATTGTCATCTAAATTATGCAAAAAAAGAAAATAATGCTGACATCTCAGAGTTATTTTCTTTTCTGAAGCCCTTTGGGAAGATGAATGGAGTCATAATGTTGCCATCATTAGTGATCATCCCAAATACTTTTGTAATCACCACTAGATTCATTCAACTCTTTCTGAATCCTCTGCACTGTCCTTAGATTGACTCATAAGCACAGTGAAATATTTTCATTGGAGCTTCCGGTGTGAATGCAAAGCAGTACAGTATGCCATTTCCAAATTTCTGACATTAGTCTTGATTACTCATATCTATCTATCTATCTATCTATCTATATATATATATATATATATATATATATATATATATATATCTGAGTGAGTACAGAACAAAGAAAGAATTTTTTTCAACGTCCAAAACATTAATTTAAAACAGTGCTCGATATATAATATACATAGAGATGTGAATATTTATTATAAATTATATTTTAGAACATGTTCATAATGTTTTTTTATATATGTCCTCTACAATCATATGGTTGTTTCAACATTGGGTCTCCAATGTCTCTTCAGGAGGAATGAACAAGAATGGAAATCCTCACTATCCATATTTGGTCCATTGTTAGTGTGAGGTTGGTTGGGGTTATTGATAATAAAGGGAATATGTCTTCTGTGTTGACCGTTAGAATTTTGAAGAAAGTGGTGTGTGAAGTTAAATGACTGATTAATGACATTAGCTGTTAGAATGTACGTTTTTGTTGCTCGGGTATATCTTTTGGTTAGAATTTCGAAGAAAGTGGTGTGTGGAGTTAAAAGGTTGATTACTTGGTCAGTTTTGCATGTGTGTGCAGGGGTTTTTTTTGTGATTAGGGAACCCATCCTGTTTGTTGACCTTAAGAATTTTTAGGAGAGTGGTATGGTTAGCTAGTGTTTGATTAATGATTGTCTGTTGTTACTAGATAGATTTTATGTATTCTTTTTTATCTAGTGACTAGACTATATTCCTTGGGGTTCCTTAGATGGACGTGATAGGGGTGGGATGTTTATCCCATAAGGAGTATTTTTTGTGTATTTCAGCAGGGTTTTTTTTATATATAATATAATTAATCTGAAATTGTATATTTAATCTTAGTTTTCGAATGTAGGAAACTGGTTTTTTTCCCGGGTTTGGGAGCCATTTTTTTCCATTTAATTTTGATTTTTCCAGATTCAAAATTCTAATGGTCAACACAGAAGACATATTCCCTTTATTATCAATAACCCCAACCAACCTCACACTAACAATGAACCAAATATAGATAGTGAGGATTTCCATTCTTGTTCATTCCTCCTGAAGAGACGTTGGAGACCCAATGTCGAAACAACCATATGATTGTAGAGGACATATATAAAAAACATTATGTACATGTTCTAAAACATAATATATATATATATATATATATATATATATATATATATATATATAAAACTAGTTATTGGTCAGAATTAAATTAGACCAGTATACAGTTGTGTTAAAAAGTGCTCAATACATATATAATGTAAAGATTTTATATATTTTTAATTCAGAAGTCAGTTGATTATGCAACCTTGGTTTCAACCTTATGTTATCTTCAGGCATTTTATATATAGATAGATATAAAACTTGATAGCATTTCAAACCTAAAATGACTACAAAGTCTGGGGGTGAGGTGATCTTCAATAGAACTTTGGGAATTGGGACATACCATATTTCTTTCTTTCTGATTTACCATGGAATTGTATCATAAGTGAGAAGAGCAACAAATGAAAAGGGAGGCCTACAAAGGATAAAGAAGATAAAGGGAGCCAAAGAACTCTCAAAAGGTTTACAACAGGAATAATGAATATTGTTAAAATGGAAAATGCTCGATCAGGTCAACATGTAGAGGTGGAAGAACCCTATGTGCAGAAACTGGTTTATCTAATAATGACAGTAACATATATGAAATACAAGTCAAACGAAAAAACAACCAGAACCATTAAACATTTTTTTCTTGTTGTAAAGCGTAAGGTAAGAAAGGAGACATCAGAATTCTAAGAAATAGAAGTCCCAAAATGTACAAAGTTGATGATGAAGTAAAATCAGATCTGGATAAAAACTCTTCTAAGCATTCAATTAAAAAATGGTGAGAATATTTATGGGTCAGCCAGTAAGGAGAAAATATTGGTAGTCACTGTGTTATTTCCTGTCAATTAGTAAGCGACTGTTAACATCTTCATTCCACCCAGGCCATGGTTCCAAGATATTCTACTGACAATAAGTGGAAGAGATTACAAAAAAATCCTCACTCAACCAGTGTAAGCCATAATATATTCTACATGGAATGGCTAAACAATGAAATGAACATAAAATCAAAATCCTTGGGCTATCAAATGCTTTTTCAGATCCTAAAAATGCAGCAGTAGTATAGAAAAAATTCTTCACATGATTTCTGTGACATTGTTCCTAGGTATTTATAGAAAAATTCATCTCATCAGGAATCGCAATAATGGTAATTAAATTACTTGTCAAATTGAGTAGCCATTATGATCCAATTCATAAGAACATTAATTCAAAGTGAAAGATTCAGACAACCAATGCAAGGCTAGAAGAATATTGTTTCCCAAGAAAGCCAGGACAAGTTTATTAAATGCTGTTTTCATTGTAATGAAAACAATCATTAAGGTGATTTTCAATCATGTTGAACAAAAAAAATTAACTCAGAGCTGTGCAACCTGTATTCATGCTTTATGTCCAATGGAAAAATGAAAAAATACATTATTAAATAAAAGAAAATGTTCTTCAGTTTCAGTCTTTATTAATAAGAAAAACAAGCAACTGTTGCATTGATCTGTGATATCCTAAAGCCATCATAGGCAAACTGCGGTCTGCGGGCCGAATGTAGCCTGTTTGGTATTCTGAATGGCATACTTAATTTAATTAGGGAACTAATTTTCATTAAATTTTTGTTTGTTTTATTTCATTCTCATTTGTTTACTTAGATACTCTCTCATGCACAAGGACGTAAACAATAACAATTAGATACAATGTTACTTGAATTTTGTAATGTTTCATTGAAGGCAACTTTTGCAGCATTTTAAAGTATGTAAGTTTTTCATTAATGGTGATCAGACCTGTAACCATCTTATGTTTTAGAAAGAAGAAACATTTTTTTTGTTTTTAGTAATGATTTTACCCCAAGCAAGGCAAGACACTACTGGTGCACAGGTGGTTACAGGGAAAGAGAAAACAGGGTACAGGAGATACTTAAGAAAGCATGAGAAATGGATGGGATTTAGAGAGTTGGATAGGATTTATTAATAACTTTTTATTTATCTTTTTTTTTTATTGTTTCCCCCCAAGCAAAGCAGTACTGCTACTGGTGCACAGGAGGCTACATAAGGAGAAGAGTGAGGAGAAAGAGGAACAGCTCACAGGGAGTGTTGGAGGATGGGTAAGAGAAGGATAGAAACTGGTGTGAAGAGAGTTGTGTGGGAGCGTGTGATAGGAGTGGTCACCACTGTAGCAGTAGGGAAATGATTAATGTTTATTAAACTGGCCTTGTAGATGGCCTAATGATGGAGACCTCAGCAGTGATGCCCACAGGATAATTTATGCAGGTGACAAAAACAACAAAAAAGGGGTTGGCTTAATACTAGACAAAGAAATGAAGAAATGTGTTCTGGCATACTGCCAGCTTTCAGAGAGAGTCCTCTTGGTTAAATTGCAAGAAAGACCCTTCAACATAGCTATCATAGTAGTTTATGTACCAACAACTCAAAGCACTGAGGAAGAAATAGAATCATTCTACTCCATACTGGACAATGCCAGAGCCAAGAAATTAGGATCATAATGGGTGACCTGAATGCCAAGGTAGGTAGAGAAGGAAGGAGCATGACCAGCAACTTTGAATTAGAAGTTCGCAATGAACAAGGAGAAAAATGGGTCCAATGGTGAACAGCAAATAACCAAGTAATTACTAACACCTGGTTTCAAGAATACCCATGATGTCTATGGACATGGAGAAGCCCAGTAGGCAACATGAAAAACCAAATAAACTACATAACTATAAATAAGAGATTCAGGAATGCAGTGGTTCAATGCAAAACCTATCCAGGTGCTGATTTCAGAAGCGACCATGTCCCAGTCATCTACAAACTAAGGATAAAACTCCAGAGAATGAAAAAGCCTAGCACAGCACCAAGACTGAAATACAACACACTCATGAACGACCTCAACCTGCAGAAAGAATACACTAACAGCATGAGAAAGAAATACGAAGAACAAATTGGAAAAGGACACTCAAAATGGGACTGACTAAAAGGAAGCAATGGTGACATCAGCAAACAATATTGCCCCAAAGGAAATCAGATGCAGAAGAAAAAACGAGTGGATGACTGAAGAGATTCTTGACATGATGGAAAGGAGACAAAAAATAATGCCAAGACATGGAAGGGAATACAGAAAACTACACAGAGAGATAAGGAACAAATGCAGACAGGCTAAAGACAAATGGCTCAACAACAAATGCGCAGAGGTAGAGAGACTGAGCAGGACCAATAAAGCAGAGATGCATAAAGAGACAAGAGAATTGACAGGACAAAAAACCTGCTCCTCAACAGGATGCATAAAATCCAAGGATGGAACAATAATATTGGAGAAAGAGGAAATACTCCAGTGATAGGAAGAGTATATAAAGGATCTTTTCTGTGACAGGAGAGAGCCACAGAGAATACACAAGGATGAGGACGAACCAGAAATATTAAAGTCCGAATTAGAAGCTGCATTGACCAAACTGAACAGAAACAATGCAGCATTTCTAGACAGCATTGTAATAGAGTTGCTGATAGCCCTAGAAGAATTTGGCATCGAGAAAATTATAGAAATAATAAACAAAATTTATAATAGTGGAATAATACCAGACGACCTATACAAGTCGATTTTTATAGCACTGTCGAAGAAACCAGGTGCAAACAAGTGCGAACTATACAGAAGTATCAACTTAATGAGTCACATTATCAAACTGATTGTCAGAATCTTGATGAATAGAGCAAGAAGCAGAATCAGGCCAGAAATAGGACAGGAACAGTGCGGGTTTGTCAAAGACACTGGAACAAGGTATGCTATATTTATGATTAGAATACTCTCTGAAAGGTCAATACATATGAAGAAGGATTTTTTTTTTAATCATATCACCCCGAGCAAGGTGGTAAGGCCACTGGTGTGCAGGGGGTTATGTAAGAGTGAATAAATTGGAAAAGAGAAAGCCGGAAACCACATCCTAAACAGGGAACAAGGGATGAGCCTCTACACCTGTTCAATAGACGTGGGTGGAGTGTGAACCAGGCGATAGTTCAGTCTATCTACTCCAATTGAAAAAAAAATAAACAAAAAAGAAAAGTGAAAAGATTGGAAAAGAGAAAGCCGGAAACCACATCCTAAACAGGGAACAAAGGATGAGCCTCTACACCTGTTCAATAGACGTTTGTGGAGTGTGAACCGGGTGATAGTTCAGTCTATCTACTCTAATTGAAAAAAAATAAACAAAAAAGAAAAGTGAAAAGATTGGAAAAGAGAAAGCCGGAAACCACATCCTAAACAGGGAACAAGGGATGAGCCTCTACACCTGTTCAATAGACATGGGTGGAGTGTGAACTGGGCGATAGTTCAGTCTTTTTGTACCTATGTTTTATTGATTATGTGAAGGCATTCGACAAAATACGCCACAAAGATGGAGATGCTCAGCAGCCTCAACATTTTTGGGAAAAACATAAGAGTAATCAAGAATCTCTACTAGCAGCAAACTGCCTGCATACAGACAGGTAACGATTTCAGCAGATATACAAAGATAGAAAGGGGCATAAGACAAGGATGTGTCTTTTCACCAGATCTGTTCAACTTGTACAGCGAGAATATTTTGAGGAACCTAAATGCTACACCAGGATTTGTTATCAGAGGCCACAATTTGAACAACATAAGGTATGCAGTGCTGATTGCAGACACGGAAAGGAAACTACAAGACCTCCTACAGAAGGTAGCTGAGGAGAGTGACAAAAAGGATTACAAATAAACTGCAAGAAAACTGAATGCATGGTCATCAGCAAAAAGAGCAACCCAAAAGACCAAATATAGGTGGGGGATACTAGAATCAAGTAAGTACAAAAATTTAAATACCTAGGAAGTGTTCTAACAGGAAATGGAAAGTGTGACACAGAGATCCGAAGGCGAATCGGCGAAGGCGAAGGACACTTTCCAGAAGCTTAGTAAAGTACTAAGACACAGGAAAATTTCACTAGAAACAAAAAGAGAGTGCTAGATTGCTATGTAATATCAGTTCTTCAATACGGCAGTGAATGCTGGAAAATATCATCAAAGATCAGGAAAAAACTTGAAGCAGCAGAAATATGGTTCTACACAAGGATGCTGCGGATATCATGGACTAAGCATGTCAGAAATGAAGAGGTGTTGGAAAGAATGACAACGAAAAGAAAATTAATAGTGAGCATCAGGAAGAGACAACTGAAGTTCCTGGGACATGCAATAAGGAAGGAGGGCTTGGAGAACCTGATACTGACAGGCCAGATAGAAGGCAAAAATGACAGAGGAAGGGAGCGGATAACATATTTGAAGGGGCTGAGCAGGTGGATGACAGAACAGGGGTTGCATGGTGTAACAGGAGAAAACATGCTGAGAGCCACCAGGGATAAGGAGACACAGAAAGCTATGATTGCCTACGTCCTGAAGGGACAGGGCACATAGAAGAAGTCAAACATAATTGAACTCTCCGCAACTTAAGGTTTTATTAGAATTATCAGAAGGTTATCGAAAGGTGGATTTGTGGCAGAATAAAAGGATATATTTCTATGTTTAAATAAATTTATAAATAGAAAAGAATAACATGAATTGGTAGAAGTTAAATGTTCAATGAGAAACAATATTAAGAAGTTAAGGGTATGAAGAGTTTGTAGTAGTAACTTGCGTGTATGTATGTATATTAGCATGTATATATGTATGTATGTATGTATGTATGTATGTATGTATGAGCATTATCGTTGGGTAAGAATATCTTTCAAGTTATTGCTCAGTTTTAAAGGGTTCTGTTTGTTTATCAAGTATAAAAAGAGGTAAATGCATGACCGGTGAACAGGAAGGAGGTGAAAGAGAAAGGTAGAGATAATAATAATTGCTTAACATATTAATACACTCGTCATCTTCTCTCTGGTGACAGACAAACTTGCCCATCTTTTATTCTGTTTGTGTGGCTTGAAAAGGCCATTTGGGAATTCACTCCCAGATGTGATTTGGGCCTTTCCATTAAACAACGAACAAATTTCCCGTCAGCTCACAAAAATGTCCGTAAAAGAATTTGTTTCTGAAAATTGAAGATTGCTGAATTTTGTTTTTAGATGTTCCCTAGTTTTCTATTGGCTGAAAAACATTTCATATCAAGGTGTGAAATTTCACGAGTTTTGTTTTGCATTTGCTTTTGCATGTGTGCTAAGCAAAGTTTGTAAATTCAAGTCATTTAATTTCTAACAAAATGTCAGTGCTTAGCATTTGAATTTTAAACCTAGATCTTATTTAGTTCACTACAAGAGTAGAGTGAAAAGGGAGAAGAACAAAATACAGGGGTGTCGGGGAAAGAATGGGAGGGAGTCAAAGAGAAATATATCAATTGACGTTGCACTTAAATTCTTAGAGATTGTAGCTATCAGGGAAAAAACATTGAGATAGATATGAACAAAATGAGATAGCTGGATATTAATAAAGTGAAAGAGGAATAATTTGAAAGTCTTCTCACCAACATCATACTTGCAGTTGACAAGGCAGACACACATCCATCTGTAAACCAAAGAAAAAAAGAAGACAATATTAAAAACAACTTGAAATCTATTATTTTTTTTTTAATTTTTTAGGAGAAGTTCTCTGACCTTTATAGTTTCAGGACAATATTTCATTTTTCACAACCTTATGCCATCATCATGTGGTGCATCTGATAAACCTTGAATATTACTCAACTTTTTTTTACCTACTAAATAGGAATAACACATAGAAATGACTGATAAATTCCAATTCTTAAACTGAAAAACAAAAGGCCAAACTGACATAAAGAAGATGTAATATGTATGTTAGAAAAATACAGTTTTATCAGATGCTATATTTATGAGTAAAAATGCTCAGTATCAATGATACAGTGTACATAAATATAAAGTGTACACTGAGTCGACAGTCTGTTTTATACTTCAACATGTCGACAGTCTGTTTCATACTTCAACATACATGGGCAGAAGATTGTTTTCAACTATGAAATGTAACTGCTGCCACTCAGTGTTGAACTCAGTGTTCACTTTTTATATATATATATATATATATATATATATATATATATAAATTAATAAATATACATACTGTCCTACGTCTATGGCACAATTGAAATTTTCTTACGTTATACAATCATTAGGTGCATATTTCAAACTGACAAACTTTAATAGATTTGAATTTAATTTCACTCGATGTTCACTGGAATTAAATCTTACAGAGTTAAGTTACTGTTTTTTTAATAACGAGATTAAAAATTTAAATATTCTAAGATTACATATAGATAAAATTTAAAATTAGAACAATGAGATAAAAAACATTAAAATGCAGGGAGAAGAAGTCAAAGGAGCATAAATCATAAAATGAAAAATTTGAAAATTTAAATATTCTAATATTAAATGTAGATAAAAAATTAAATTTTTTAAATTTTAACTAAAAATAAAAAAATTAAAATTTTTAAATTTTAACTAAAAATAAAAAAATTAAAATTTTTAAATTTTAACTAAAAATAAAAAAATTAAAATAAAATAAAAAGTAAAAAGTAAAATATAGAATTAAAATTAAAAATTAAACAATGCAGGAATGACAGAAGATGGTGATTAATGTTCTATTTAAATTTTTGAAGACTACAGATGGTTGGTTGGTTGGTTTTATGGCATATCAACCTTAGTAGGTCATTTAATGCCACTACAGGTGGTGGGAAAACAAGAAGTTGGAAGGGAGTTTCTCAGATGAGAAGTGTGGGAAAAGAACCTATTATAATAGAACATATTGTTCAACAGTAAAATAGTGAGACCTAATTCCCAATCTAGCAGCACACTTAAATTCATGCAGTTAATGCACCAAGTAGAAAAGCTCATCAGAACAATTGTCATTAAATTATTTTAGAAAGTACAGAGGGAAGCCACATTTACATTGGTGACTGAAGTCGAGATGCCAGGTCAGGATTGATTACAGTACAGACACTCCTTTGAAATTTGTCACGAATAGTAGGAGCACCAGACCAGATATGGTGGCAATATTCAATACACAGACAAATGGCAGATTTATAAATGTACAAGATGGATTCTGATGAAATAAATTGTCTGGTATGATGCAGTAAACCAACTTCCATAGAAGCAGACCTAGCAATTTATTCAGTATAATCACTTCACTTCATGTCAGTGAAAAACATGAGCTCAGGAAGGTACAAAGAGTTGCTCTTCTGGAGTTAAGCATCAGTCAAGGGAATGGCAGGTAGTAAATGTTCTTTAATCAGTCAGTTAAGTGCCATACGTGATACATGCTTGGGCGATCATGTCACGAAAGAGACATGACTGACTGGGCAGAAGATTATCCCGCAGTAGGTTGCCATTGCTTTCTGCAGTAGACTGGTTGCCGACCAAGGCTATAGAACCCAATCTATCCTGCTATTTAACCCATAACTGGAAGGAAGAGACGGATTAATACCTTTCCCAAGGGTATTTGTGCATAAGTGAATACAATGGATTCAACTGGAATTCGAACTCGGCTCCCCGGTTTCTCGTTCTGGGCCAATAACCACTGTACCGCAACATTCATAAAAATACATATTTTCCACAGTGTTTACTGATATTATGCTTTGATCCTTGGTAGATGTATTGATTTTTACATGAATAATTTCAGTTTTTACGAATACTGTTCTTATGTGTGTGTGTATATATATATATATATAGTAGGGGGAAATAAGTGTTTGTACACATGAAAATATTTAATATTTTTACTCATAGTGAGTAAACAAAATGAGAACAAATTTACTGTATAAGAATACATACTGCCAATATATGCATATGGAACTAAACAATATTTAATGCTTAAAAAAAATATTGCAAAATCTTAATTTTCGAAGGTGAAAAAAATAATCATACTACAGAAAAAAATAAGTTATCGCCATTTAATACTTTGTAGAAAAGTCTTCATTAACTTCGACAGCAACAAATCTCTACCTGTAGGCTTTAATCAACAATTTGCATACTTTAGTAGATATTTTGCTTCATTCTTCTTGGCAAATTGTCTTCAGATTTGTGATGTCTGTTGGACCTCTTTCCCAGATTTTAATTTTCAAATGCTGTTTTCAACAAGCCACTTTTTTGTAGTCATAGCAGTATGCTTGGGTTCATTGGGTTCCAATCAGGAAGCTTAAGGCTCTCTACAGAAGGCACTAAATTTTCCCTTAGGATTTGTTGATATTTTTCTGCATTCATTTTACTGTCTATAATTGACAGTTTACGAACACCTCCCACAAAAAAGCAATCCCAAACCCTGATACTACCACCACCAAATTTGACAGTATTGTGTTCTTTGGTGCGTACACTTTGCCATCTTTTCTCCATACATGATTCCGAGAATTACAACCAAACAACTCAGTCTTAGCTTCATCTGTCCATAATAGTGCTCTTTTGCAAATTTTAATGCTATATATTGTGCCGTTTCAAAAGAAGTGGTGTCTTCCTTGGTGTGCGCGACTTTAGACAGTCTCTGTGTAGTTCATTACTTATTGTTTGCTTAGTTACGTGAACTCCTGATAAACGCAAATCATTCTGAAGATCTTCTCAGGTGGTCATTGGATTTTTTTTGGATCTGTCGTCCCAACTTTCTCCATAACTTTGGAAAAGATCTTTCTAGGAGCATCTGGTGTGCATTTTTCTCAACAGTATCACCTCTTTTAAATCTTTTTATGAATGAACTAACTGTAGAAAATGGGATGTTCAGGTTACTAGAGATCTTTCTGTAACTTTCTGTAACTTTTCCATCTTTCCAGAACTTAACAATCAGTTATTTTTACGCATTAGTTAATTCCTTACATCCAGCCATAACTGGAATTGCTTTCTGTGAGTAATGACTGCAGAATGTCCCAATTTTCATCTAGAGTTACCAAGAACATTCTAGAGCATCTAAAATATTCTACTCTGAAGTTTAACCAAAATCTGCCACTTTATAATGCAAAGTTGATACTGTACGAACACTTTTTCACCCTCCAAAACATGAAAATGCATATATTTTTTAAATATCAATGAATTTCTTGTTTTCATTTGCAGGTTCTGATTCTACTCCCCAAAATACATGTATAATATTGTTATTTGTGCTTTTCATTTGCTAGAAATGTGATTAACAAGCAATTGTTTGGTGTACAAACACTTATTTCCCTCCACTGTATATATATATATATATATATATATATATATATATATATCCCAAAGTGTTTGATTAACAAAAACATAAAAGGATTGTTTGCTTCTTTTTATTGTTTTCATTGTGTTTTTTTAATTTTAAAATAAGGTGTTAAGTATTATAACTAAAATTATGGATAGACCGTTGAAGGGATTTTCTACCATTTTAAGCACAAATTATTTGAAAATTAGAAAAATATAATTTCTTTTTAATCAAACTTATTTGGATGAATACAGGCTGTCTAAATATACCTTATATATATATATATATATATATATATATATATATATATATGAACTTATTCATCTTATGTAAACAACTTCAAAGCAAACTTTGAAAATGTGTCATGAAAAATTTTGATGCACTTCGAGCCAGAAAAAAAAACATTGCTTTTAGCACAAAATGTCAACATATAAAAATTTCTGTCTAAAAAAATATTTATTTTCAACTGTAAGTATTTTGATCTTTTGGGAAAATATCCATTATTTTTTAATAAAATATTTTCTTTCATACATTATATGACTTATTTCTATGATGATTTGTTTAGTTTGAAAAATACGCAAACATAATAGCTTTTGTGTGTGGGTATATATTTCCTATTAGTACACACTTACACAGAGATGTGACTTCATATATGTCTATAAATATAAATGTCTTCATGTAAGTATATATATATATATATATATATATATATATATGAATGCAAATTTATCACTATACTCGTTTCGAAAAACCCTCCACGTCTATGTGCAGAAGGAAAAAATGGTTGTAAAAAAAAGAAAGAGCTAAGCACATGAACATCAGCCAAAGCAATTTGGACCGAGCTAGTACGTAGCCCAAAGAAAAAACCTGAGACGAGTAATCAATAACAAAAAAGCGCTCAATATGTAAGCAGAGCAGAATAAGTAAATTAACCTAGTGAGCCAACAAACCTACCAAGGTTTCACCTAAACGGATCTTCAGGGAAGGTTGGCTCCCTGAAGATCCTTTTAGGTGAAACCTTGGTAGCTTTGTTGGCTCACTAGGTTAATTTACTTATTCTGCTCTGCTTACGTTATATATATATATATATATATATATGAGCACACCTACTTGTATCTATGACCCATTCCCACTCTCCAGATTAGTCTATACTATAATATTTTTTCAAGTAGAAAGTGAGTGAAACTTTAGTTAATGAAATAAAATCTTAGTCACTAAAAGTTCTTCAGGCTAAAATAACAAATCTGATCCATCTTTAATTTAAAAAAATAACTTCAGAATGTCTTCAGGGAATACGAGAAATCCTCAAGTAAGATCAATCACTTAGAACTGATCATTTTCTGGGCGGGCTAAAAAATACACTGATCTAATGAAAGAATACTAAAGCAATGGCTGATAAACATGGAAGCACTAGCTGTACATGTCATTCCCTTTGCAGGGCATTCAACATTCCAGTCATGGTAGGTGAAGGATGATCTGATTGGGAGGCTATAGAACCCAATCTGTCCTATTATTTAACCCATAACTGGAGGGAAGAGACAGAGTAATACCTTTCCCAAGGGTATCTATGCATAAGTGAATTCAAGGAATTCAACTGGAATTCGATATCCACTGCACCACAATGCACATCCATCAGTCAGTTAAGTGCCATACATAATACAGGCTATGAGTGATCATGTCTCGAAAGAGACATGACTGACTGGGCAGGAGATCATCCCACAGTAGGTTGTGATTACTTTCTGTGGTAGATTGGTTGCATAGAACCCAATCTGTTCTATTATTTAACCCATAACAGGAGAAGAAGAGACAGATTAAAAGGTTATTTGTGCATAAGTGAATGCAAGAAATTCAACTGGAATTCAAACTTGGCTCCCCGCTTTGTTGTTCCAAGTCGATATCCACTGCACCAAAATGCACATAGGAGAACTATACAAGTTAGTGCTGAAAATTTATTAACCCAACCAAAATGTTTTTATCTTTGCTCATGCATTTTTATATACACTCACACTCACACACACACACACACACACACACACACACACACACACACACACATTAGAAGAAGTCCTTCTGTACATCAAAACATTTACTGTAAAAGGTTTTTTTACATTTGTTTTTCATTTCAATTAACCATATAGAGTGTGCGATGGGGAAACTTTTGCCATCTTAAATGTTTACTTTCATGCATGTGTGTTGTTTGTTTTTGATTTTGTCAACTGCACATTATAGTGGGATCAGTTGGGTGCCATCTGTGAGAAAAGAGCATCTTGACACAATTCACTCCACCAGAAATTTGAGAACGATATGCTGTACTGATTGGCATTCATGCTGAAAGCTCCATTACAAACATATTAGAGAGTTTGGGTTTCAATCAGAGGACAGTGCAGAGGATTCAGAAAGAGTTGGATGAATCTCATAGTAATTATGAAGGTATGACAGCTTGGAAAACTCACTCTGATCATTCTGATGAGAAAAAAACCCTGAATTTGTTGCTGCGGGCCTCAGAATCAATATGGAGGCTTATATCATATGTGTGTGTGTGTGTGTGTGTGTGTGTGTGTGTGTGTGTGTGTGTGTGTGTGTTTGTTTGTTTTTATTACTATAGACATGGTTTTTAGTGTGTATGTGTATTTGAGCTGTTAACCCTGTTTTTTTATTTTCTTAAACACTGGTATATATTAAGAATTCCTACTAAAGAAATATTGTATCTCCAAGAGGAATTGAAACTGCATCCCCTTTATCATTAAGGAAGCCATTTTTATTACTGAAATGTGCCTTTATCAATTCATCTATGGTGGCTGCATTAATAGCAACTCATATATGTGAACCAACTAACCATCTTCTCAAGGATGAAGGAAAGGCTCAAGGCAGCAGAAATGTAGTTCTACAGAAGGATGCTGAAGCTAACACGTGAGCAACAATGAGTGTTGGAGAGGATGCAAATAAGAAGAAAACTCATACTTAACATTAGGAAAAGACAGCTAAGATTCTTGAGACACATAATAAGGAAGGAGGACTTGGAGAATCTAATACTCACAGGATGGACAGAAGGAAAGAGAGACAAGGGAAAGCAGCACAAGAGGTATTTGATAGGCCTGAGCAAATGGATGGCAGAGCAGGGTTTGGGAAAGATACCAAGAGGGAAAATTTTGAAAGTGACAAGAGACAGAGCCAAGTAGAAGTCCATGATCGCCCACGTCCTGAAGTGGCATGGCATACAAAGAAAAAGAAAACAAAAATGTGTTGAGAACTTTCTTCCTTCTTTAAGAATAGAATCTCTAAAAATACTACATTAATTTTGACAGAATTTTTTAAAATCCACACTGATGTAACAGCTATCATAATGTAATCAAAAGGCAATCTTTTCCATTTAAATGAAGTTTAAACTAGAGAATTTTAATCCCATATAAGAACAAAAACAAACTGTTTATGGCAGAGGTTCACAACATTTTTACATCATTGCCCACCTGTATAGTACATATTCAAAAGCATACACTGATGAATAACTTATGTTTTGACAAACAGTTTTCCTGCCTTTGTAAATTCAAGATGGCCAATGTGATAAAAAAAGTAAAAATAATTTTACATTAAATAAAAATTATCTTGAGGTCACTTTTTAAGGTCACTGGAAATGTTGTTCTTTGTCTATCCTTATCTAATTTATATACCCTCACCAAAAATAAATCTTGAATGTTAATGACTTTTCTCAAATCTATAGAAAATACCATAATATTCCTTGTTTATTTATATTTTATTTCAGAATGTAGCTCAGTTTATCATCATTTAATCTTCTGATTCTTTTCATTTATTGCATGTTTTTTGCATATCTCACTTTAATATCTTTTAGCAGGTACTATATGTGGAAATACCTTTTTAATACTCAAAATCCTATATTGCCAACTCAAATTTCCAGTTGCCCACTATTACTTTTTAATTTCTCATAACCCACCCAACAACTGAAATCACCCACCAGTGGATGATATCACCCAGGTTGAGAAAACTTGGTTTAGAGTATTTTCTGCAGTTTAGATATTTAAAAGCATTTCTTTTATACAAGTTGGATCTTTGAAATTTCCACAGGCATTGGCAACTTTTCCATAATTATTACATTTGCAGATATATTTCTGCAATTACTCACAAAATAGATCTATTAAAAGCTAATTAATTTATATTAAATAGAAATTTACATATATAAAATTAATAAACAAAATGAATAAAAAAAGTTATCAAAGAAACCAAGAAAGTGTAATGTGATATTAATATATAATATTACTGACAAACTCTAGCAACAAACATTTCCATTGTGTCAGTTGAGCAATGATTATGAAATTGAAACCTGTTTGCAAAGTGTAACATTAAACACATGGAATTAATTATTTAAGCATAAATATTTTTTTCTATTTGTTTAACTGTCTTGTTACTTCAGGATACAAGTGATAATGGCTCTCCACAGATTCCTTTTCTTTATTTTCTATGAATTACTTTGACAACTTGGGAAAAGATAATTGAATGATTCATCATTTCTTTTTCTATGGTTTTGAAGTTTATAGGGTTAAGGGAAATGATTAATTTCCCCAACACTATATTTTTTAGGCACACAAATGAATGACGAAACTTCCTTTTAAAACAACAACAAAGAACGGTTTATTCTCTTAGTAGACGTACAAGAGTGATAGTATATAAGTGTCCATTTGGTTCGCTGGTCGGTAGGCTGGTACTTGGTTTGTAAGGAAGAGTGTGCGAAGCTAGCGGCAGCGTCTTCTTCAGCGAAAGTGTTCCAAGGGGAATCAGTGGCAGCAATGTGAGAGAGGCGTCTGTTTCTCCCGCTGGCTCATGGCTCTCTGCCTTTTGTCCGTTCTACCAAAATGGACTAGGAAAATAGTTCTAGAGAGGAAGAAGGAATTAATGCGCTCTGCCAATTGATTGGTTAGGAGTGACCGAATCTCCCGTCGGGGGCACTGATTCGCGAAAGGAAATAGATCTGTGGCTGCTACAAGTTCAAAGTTGTTCTTCTCCTAAACTGGCTGCCACCCAGTGCTAGAGATTCCAATATGTTCATTTATTTAACCCATAACTGATGGGAAAAGAAATAAATTCATGCCTTTCTCAAGTGCATTAGTATGAATATGAACAAAAAAACCAAGACCTCCTATATATTAACCAAGGTCTATCCTATGATTAAAGTTGACGTGCTGACGTCACACTTAGTAGAATTCTGTTTTATACGAACTTATTTTCAGAACCAAATATGCCTTCTTGTGTGGTACCACAATGTAAAGGGAATTATAAAAATGGACCGAAAGTTCATTGTTTTTCGTTTCCAAAAAATAAACATTTAATTTGATAAATGAAAACATGCCATTAAAAGGGAGAATTTTACCCCAAGTCCATTTAGCAAAGCAAGTAGTTAAAATTTTATCACCATTTCAACAGTCGCTAAAATCAAAATTTGCTAAAAAATTAGTTTTGCCGTAGCACAAGAAGAAAGAAAGCACTTTGTTTATATCTTTTAAATTAATACAATAAATTAAGATATTATTTTTATTTCTTTGAATAAAATTGAAATAAAAAATTTCTGAAAAAAAAATTAAATACGGCTATTCGTTCGTAAGTTTTTTTTTCGAAATGTTTTAAAATTTAAACTGAAGCCGAAAAAAGTTGTTAAACATTATATTTTCTAAAAGTATTTGAATTAATATTTTATATTTTATTTCAGAAAATAGTGTTTTCTTTTCATTGAAATGTTTAAAAATTCTTAATGTTTAAAAACGAAAGTAAAAACTTTTCTATACTTCTTGCAACTTTATGAATCATTTTTAAACATGAAAAAATATTCCTGAATTAAATTTTTTTATTCTTTTTTTTGTATTAACAAAAACTACAAAATTTATCTTATAGTCAATTTTAAAAGAATTTGTTTTATTTTTAAGGTTTTTTATTTGAAAACTCCGTGAAATTATGTGTTACAAAAAAACAAAAGTCAAGTGCAAGTCACTATTACCGAAAATTTAAACTGGAAAATGATGATTTAAACTTTGTTTATTATTTCTGACTAAGTTTTGAATTTATTTGAAACATAAAGGCCTAAATCACACCACACTTGAATTTTAAAACCTAACTTTTAAAATATTTAATTTTTAGAAAATATTTAGCACAAAATGAACACCCTCAAAATATATTTTCCAAACATTTTTTCCTATTTTTGATAATTTGAAAGTTAACTATCGATATTAATCCAGAGAAAAAAATTGGAAATAAAAAATTAGAATTTTAACTGAAGAATTCTTTTATAGTTGGTTTAGGGTTTTTTAATCCTTAAAAATTAAAACATTAACCAAAAAAGAGTTTTGCAAAAAAAAAAACATGATTTTTTTATAAACAGTTTAAAATTTAAACTGTTTATAAAAAAATCACGTTTTTTAAACTTTAATGAAATTGAAATAAAATGAAATTGAAATAAAAACATGAATTTTTACTTTCTTTTTTCATTTTTTTACTATTAAAATATTTTAAAAATGTAATTTAATTACCAAATATCCTAGAATTTTTTTAAGTGTATCTTTTTTGAAAGGCAAAAAAAAAATTATCTTTTTATTTCATCCAGTAGGATTAACAATGGATTCAAAATATGTCAAAATTTTATTTTGAAATTCGAACACCGTTGTTTTTTTAGCAGAATTTCCCTAAAGACATTTGATATTCTTAATAAATCTATTTGGATTAAAAGTTCTCAAGACTTTTTAAAAATCTATTTCAGATTTAGCTATCCTATCATTAATTCCTTCGATTCATAATTCTTTTTATCCGCTAAAAACTGGCAATAAAATAAAACTATTACTACTAATGCATTTTTTTGCTGATTCTATTCATTAAATATTGTTTTTCTAATAAATGAATATATATTTTAAGTTAAATTAAAATAGGGAAATTCACATGATTCCGTGAATAGGCGGACTTTGGAATCGTCATACGAAATTTCGAATTCCAGTCTTTCCGTTTAACGTTCACATTTGGACTAATATCCTTGGAAAAGGTATAAATAATTCTCATATTCCCTTCAGCTATGGATTATATAATGCTTTCACTGCCGATGTTATTCAAAAACTGTGTATTGACAAAAACGTTTTTGTTTTCGGCATTAAAGGACCTAAAATAGTTGATATGCAATAACAAAAGCAAAAAAAAAAAAAAACGAAAAATTAATTCATGAGTTTTTGATAGGCATATTTCTTTTTTATTCTACTTAACCCCGATGACTATTTTTTTTTATCCTTAGCGAGTCATTCATTCGTTTAAGATTTAAAATATGTTATGGTTTCTTTTGAAAATATTTTTCAGGTATGTGAACTTCATTTTCGACCTGAAGACATAAAAAGAGAATCGTCAGTATTTGATAAAAAAACGGGTAAAAAACTATTACAGTTAAACTTGAAAGACCATATCTTTATGATGGTGCTATGATATACCTAGGATTCTTCCAAACTGTCCCTCCTATTTATCTTCATCGACCTCCTTTAGAAAATCACCAAACTCCAAGAAAAATCAAAGGGAAAATTTTGATCAGAAAAGAGCTTTAGATCAAAGTATTGCAGATGACCTAGCATACAAAAAACAAAAAATGTTCCATAACATTAATGATATGGAAGATAAATTAAATTTTATCGACAGAAATTATTGGACCATTATTAGGAAACAGGATAAACTTATTATTTGTCATATCATCCAGTCTCCATATCCTAAAATGACCCTGTCTATTGTAATTGATTCCGATTTTGCAGCACAAGTGTTCTGTAATGATGTGGAAATTCACAGAATAGGGGAGTATAAGATTCCTAACTTTGTAACTGATGTGAATATTTTTGAAATTTTGATTTCAAACCTTCAAAAAATGAACATAGAAGAACAACAAAGCAAACCGCAAAATGTTATTTCAATATTAAAATTGATCATGTCATTTCTGTTATTACTGCAAGAGGAGTCAAATAAATATTATAGTGCAATTAAATTTATATATGAACAAATAAACCTAATGACAATAAATAAGTTCAATTATTCAACAGAAATGATGATATTTTCTTCATTATTATATAACTGTTCTCCTACTGGATACAGACTGTTGAGAGATTCAAAAAATGTAATTTTACCAAGCTATTCAACCATTAGAAGACCTACCCTATCACCCTCTATGAATCCTGTTGTTGAGCAACATAACAACAATTTTCTAATGTATATAAAAAATAAGTTCAAGTTACTTGCTCAGAAAGATATCACAGTATCTTTGTTGATGAAATTCATTTTCTAAAACCTTATTTTGATTATAAAGGTGGCAATGTTGTTGGCTTAGCCAATAACACCGATGAGGCAGCAACAAGTGCATTTGTTTTTATGCTTAGTAGTGTGTTATCGAATTATAAGGATGTTATACATATAATGCCGACTAAATGTCTTAAAGCAGAAAATTTATTCAACATAATTAAACGCTTAATAATTGGGTTGGAAGAAATAGGCTTTAAAGTATTGTGTGTAATAATGGATAACAATGCAATGTCTTTATTTTGTTCCCAGGCAAAACTTTTGATTGTATATCCACACCCAGTTCTAAAGTCTAGACCTCTTTTTTTCATATTTGACTCAGTCCATATTTTAAAATGTATCAGAAACAACTGGCTTGGTCAAAAAGATGCAAGTAAATGCATGATATTTCCAAAGTTTT
Organism: Ascarosepion bandense; assembly: GCA_037127315.1. Taxonomy (NCBI): domain Eukaryota; kingdom Metazoa; phylum Mollusca; class Cephalopoda; order Sepiida; family Sepiidae; genus Ascarosepion; species Ascarosepion bandense. The sequence continues at coordinate 578,699 of JBBBDQ010002084.1, forward strand.
GTTTCAATGGAAATTATGAATTAGATAATGTCCAAAGTGCTCCATTTTGTACCTTAAACAAACTTCATGCCCTGGAATCGCAATCACTTCTAAAACATTGTTACCAAATGACTGCCAAGGCACTTTCTCCTAGTAATCTTGAAAGGCAAAATGTTAATTTAGTATTACAAATATTTAATGAATATACTATTCAGGGATTGCTAACTTTAGGAAAAGAAAAATGTTTGCCCAATTTTGCTGAAGTTGCGGAATTTATAAACATTTTTTTTATTTGGTGGAATATAATGAATGTGAAAACACCAGTTAAAGGTTGGAATCTTCAAAATAAATATTGCAATCCATTAAAAATTAAATGAAGAAAATTATGCATTTCTAACAATATTTTGTAACTGGTTGGAATCTTGGGATAGCATTCCTGGAAAAAGTGGTAAATTAACAAAGGAAACTTTTACTGCTTTACATCATACCACTTATGCCATTTTAGAACTAACACAATATTGTACAGAAGAACTGAAAATGTTATATATACTACCTGGAAAATTTCAAACTGATCATCTGGAGGCAAGATGTGGCCAGTATCGACAACTTAGTGGTGATCAATATAATATCTCTATCCATCAATTATTTGAATGCGAAAAAAAACTAAGAATGTTGTCTGTTTTAAAACTTAACCTGCCTTTTAATAATCAAAGTATTAATTTGAAGAATTTACAAGAGGTGAATTGGAATGAAATGACAGAGGAACAAAATTTAGATGTTTATAAATTTAACATAGATGTAACTGATAATGATGTTCATCAGTGCAAAGAAGTCCTGCCTATTATAATATATTTAGCAGGTTATTGTTGTTATGCCGTTTTTAAAAAAATGAAATGTTATAGTTGTAAAAGTTTAGTATCAGGAAGAAATGATATGCTACCTGATATAAACAGTTATTTTCATAGAATTAATAGAGGTTCTTTGTTATATCTCAATGATGTAACAACAAATTTAGTACTATACAATTATATTGTTATTAATAAACTTGTAAAGAATCCTTCTTTTCTTCATTCAATGAATCAAAGAAAATTGTCTATGTACATAACATTGACTGTTTTGGCTAATGATGAACTTCTTTTTCATGTTGACTCATGTGGTGAAGGTCATAGCATTGAAAAAAATAGAAAAAAATGATTATCTGGAGCTCTTCTAATGCATTATTAAATAATTTTTGTAGCAAGGAAAATGATAATATTACTTGTAAGAAGTTAAGTAAAAAAAGAAAACTTCAAACATTCAGCTGAATTTTGAGACATAAAAAAACCTTTATAAGTTTGATTTTTAAAAAAACAGTAACTTAAATTTATTTAGTTTGAATTAATTTGCTTGAATTTAAATTGTTGCATTTTTAAATATTTTAATTAATTTGCTTATTTATTGTTGCTTCTTGTTTGTTCCTAAATTCTAAATGGTTTCTTGATTGCTATATTTGAGTGATTCTGATTTTAAAATTCTTGCAATTGAAAAAAAGTGATTGTGATTTTTCATAATTAAATTAAAAATATGAAAATTTAAGCAGTGTTTGTTAAATTTTTAGAATTTAGACTAATAAACGAAAAGTTTTGTCTTTAAAACTGTGTTTATTTACAAACACGGCCGACAGTCAGTAGTCAACAATGATGTTTATATTTTCTTATTGTTTTCTTAATTTTATTTAAAATTAATAAAACCAGCATAAATCAAAACATGTGTCTTTCTTTTTTTTTTCTTGTTACATTTTAAAAAGTTTTCAAATCTTTATAAAAAATAACGACTTTGTGATTATCAACATTGTCATGAAGACGGCTACGCTACAGCTACGATTCATGACTCTACTACCGTGACCACATTTCATTTGCTTAGGCCTTGGTTAATATATAGGAGGTCTTGACAAAACAGACTTGGCTGGAATTTGAACAATGTCTACCAATTCCACTTTCCATGCTACTGATAGATAGCTAGGCCCATAGAAATAATCAATAGAGAGATAGACTTTCTTTGTATCACATCCTGTCTTGGTAGGAAAACGTGTAAATACCCAATGTTCCACAGACCAGATGCCTAGGAAAAAAGCATGGGTTCAAGCAGCCAGCCTACAGTTACATCACCAGTAGCATTTTCAGCTAGCCAGTGTTCAACATCTCCTTTAGGCCTCCAGCTCCAGCTACCTCTAATAGGCTTCCTTCTCTAGCTATCCTTGCTAGCAGCATCCACAAAACTATCCTCAGGATAATGCTCTCCAGTGACTACCAAAACATCCTTTTCAGGACAATGCTCTCCGGCAATTACCAACTGACCTTCTCAGAACAACGTTTTTCTCACCCTCAACATGAGCTTGTAGAGTTATCTTTTGCCTTGTGCACTGTAACATTATTTTTGTCTATGTATTTTTCTTCTTTTTTTTTTTTTTTTTTTAATCATTTCACCCCGAGCAAGGCGGAAACGCCACTGATGTGCAGGGGGTTACAGAAATGTAAAAAGATTAATTAGAAAAGAGTGAGGAGTACAAACTAGTTAGAAAGGGACAATAGAAAGCTGAGAAAGCAGGTGCGATGACAGATACATAGGTGGAGAGAAAGGGAAGGTTATACAGGGGAGAGGAGAGAGCTAGAGGCCAGTGGTTAGTAGATGAGTATTGACTTTGCATTTAAATTTCTGGAGGTTGTAGCCGTCAGGAAAGCAAGAATACGGGAGTGAGTTGAGTTCCACAGGCAGGAAGTGCGAGAGAGGAAGCTGCAGGAGTAGAATTGTCGTCTGCATTTGGCTAACCTGACTGTGAATGGGTGGGACCCAGTTGCCAGTCTGGTTGCACGAGTAAACACCTATTGAGGAGGCATCAGTGACTTAAGCTCATCCGAGCAAAAGCCATGAAAGTATTTATAGAAGAGACAGAGGGAGGCCACATTTCGACGATGGGGAAGTGGCTTCAGTCAAGTCGCCAGATCAGTACCTATCACATTACAGACTCTCCTTTGGAACTTGTCAAGAACACTGAGGAGAATGGCAGGGGCACCTGACCATAAATGGCAGCAGTACTCCATGCACGGACGGATAGTTGACTTGTATATATGCAGGATGGATTCAGGTGGAAAAAACATCCTGGATCGACATAGTGACCCAACCTTCTTAGCAGTAGATTTTGCTATGGATTCAATATAGTGGTTCCATTTGAGGTCTGAGGACAGGGTAAGTTCGAGGAGGCGTAGTGTATTACTCTCAGGGAGAATCACTTAGGTCCATGCTTATGGGAGGCAGAAGAGGTTGCCTGTAATGGTTGACAGACAACAGCTTGGTCTTAGATGAATTGAAGTTGACAAGCCACTTCTTGCCCCAGTTCACCACAGAGTGTAGATCCCGCTAGGTTTCTTACTAGTGCGGGAGTGCCATATTGTAGTGCCATTTTCTTAAACAAAAATAAACTTAACAATATATTTTTACTCACATCTTTGCTTTGTTGTTGTTTAGCATCATTCAATATCTGTTTGCTGGGCAATATACCACCCACAACAGACTCATAAAAATAAACAATATATAGACTCACAGATAGATAGATATACTCATAAAAAATAAACCACTGATAGATAGAAAGACTCATAAAAATAAATGATAGACTTATGAAAATAAACAATAGATAGATAAACTCATAAAATAAATGATAGAGAGATATATAAATGCAATTCCATGAATTTACACTAACTTTCATCAATTTTTTCACATTCGTAAGTTTTTTGATATTTCCGTCTTATATAAATGTACTTTTAATTTAAACTAGTCGCCACTTCTTAACAAAGTAGTTTATATATAGTTGGCCATGACTGAATTCTGGGATATTATTATTGTATTTTATTTTATTCTATAAAATTATTATGCTAAATGAAGTTGTCTATTTAATGAAAAAAGTATTCCCAGCAGTCATAGATTTGAAATTTTAAAGCAATGTCTATCTTGTTAAAATGCAATCAAATTTCAAGAGAAAGGTTCAATGTGTAAAACATTTAAAAATCAGAAATTAAGTTTTGTTCTTTAATTTTTTTAGACATTTTGGAAAAAAAAACAAATAAAAAGAAGTGATGAATTCAAGTAATTACAAAGAACAATTGTTAACTCAGTATTTCTACATTAACTTCAGCATAATGGATATATCATTTGTCTACCCGTCTCCAGTGTTAATGTTCAGATCAGGATATGATTCACCTAATTTTATATATCTGTTTGTTTTAACATGAATAGTCATAAAAAACTAATAAACAAAAATGTGACATGTGCTATATAATATTAATATTAAGTTATAATTAATAATAATATTATATTATTAATATTATTATTATTAATTAATATTAAGAAAAAGCCTTGTGGTCATCCAAACAAAAAATAACAGTACAGTCAAAATCTATGAAATAGAATACAAGAGATCTGTTAAATGATTACTTGATTCAACAAAGTTACATTCTTTTTGAAAAAGAACTTGAATCAGAATCAATGACAAAGAAAATTTCCTTCATTATCTAATCTTATATTAACTCTCAGCCTTTTGAACAAGTGTAGAGGTTTGTCCCTTGTTTCCTGTTTAGGATTGAATTTCAGGTTCCTTCTAAAATCTACTTCAACTCTATAGTTCTACTGTCTCTGCTTAAAACTTTTATTTACTATTTATTTGTTATTTTTCTTCAATAGAAGTGTATAAGTTTGCCTATCATCCAGTTCACACTCTTCCCCAGTCTTTTGAACAGGAGTAGAAGTTAATCTCTTCTTTCTTGTTTAAAATTGAGTAGACATCATTGTTAAAATAAAATTTAAAAATCCATAAATTAATTATCTCCCAATTTGCTTTATAGTTATTATATTTGTGTACTTGTAAAATTTACCAAACCCAAATCGTTGTTGACTTTGTAAGAAGAAATCTTTATGTAATGAAGCAAATTCAGATTTGTTTGAAGAGATGCTACTAAAATAAAGAAAAAATGACAAAAATATTCTGACAGACAGGTTGTTTATAAAGTCTTCATGAAACTTCACCTTTTTAATAACTTTCCTTCTATATATGATATTAATATCAGAGGAAATGCAAATGGAAGCTAATTTATTCTTGTCTCTTTATACAGACTGTCTATAAAGACCTTATGAATTAATGACATTCCTTCTATAGAAGATGAAAATATTGGAAAACTTACAAATGAAAACAAATTATTTTGGGTGTTTTTTTAACACAGTCTATGATATCCTAGTGAAGTTTAAACTTGTTACTAATGTCTCTTCTACATGAGATAGAAATGTCAAACCAAATGAAAGCAAAGACAAATATATTTTTATCATTAGAATCTCTGAGATGAGTAATTATCACTATCTTATTTATTAAAATGAATCCTGATTGTTATAGTTAGATTTTGACTATTATATATTCCAGCCATCTTTAGGTGCCTGTAGTGAATGCTGGACAATATCATCAAAAGTGAGGACAAAACTGGAAGCAGGGGCGGAAATGTGGTTCTACAGAAGGATGCTGCGGATATCGTGGACTGAACATGCAAACAACGATGAGGTGTTGGAAAGAATGGCAACCAAAAGGAAATTAATACCGAGCATCACGAAGAGACAACTGAAGTTCCTGGGACACGCAATGAGGAAGGAGAGTTTGGAGAACCTGATACTGACTGGCCAGGTAGAGGGAAAGAGAGACAGAAGGAAGGCAGCGGATAACATATTTGCAGGGCCTGGTCGGGTGGATGACGGAACGGGGGTTGCCAGGAGCAACAGGAGCAAACAAACTAAGAGCCACAAGGGATAGGGAGACGTGGAGAGCCATGATCGCCTACGTCCTGAAGGGACAGGGCATATAGAAGAAGAAGATTCAAAACAAGTATAGAATATATTTCTTAGAGGAAACATTCTCATTATTAATTTCTTTTTAAAAAAAATCATGTGTTTAGTAAGTTTCAAAATCTGTTTTATCTTCACATTCAAGCTGATGACACACACAGCGGCCCCAGATTAGGAAAGTGAGAAGTTGTGTTATATAAATATTAGTAATGATGAAAATAATTTTGGTTTCTTCATTTTTTTTTTGTTTTTATCTAACCCTTTCATTCATTCAGTGATCAAAATAAATTCTGAAAATTCCCATAAAAGTAGCAACTTTCAAGGAAATTTGAACCCAACAACATATATCAAAAGATTTTGCTATGTTATGTAGAACTGTTAACATTATTTTGTTCCTTAAAGACTTCAGAAGCTGGTAGAATCTTTCATCTCTCATCTTAATAACTATCACAGTCTTTTCTTAAGGTATTACGCACTGGTATTGTGCTATCAAAAACCATCTACATAAGATACAAAATGTCAAACCGGATGAAAATATATATACTATTATTTGATAGCAAATATATTCTTAATATTTGATTTTTTAAGTTGAATAATTATCACTATCTTGATTTAAACTCTTGTCTATGTCAGTTGTTATCTTCTACCTTCTTACTTCCTGTTCTTTTATTGTGCTCTCTCCTTAATGTTTTTATGGTATAGATGAAGTTAAGAGGATAAATGAGTAAAGGCCAGGTTTTATTAACTATACCCCCATTTTTATTTTTCTGACTCCATAAAGTTACATCTTTTACTATATGTGAATGATTATCATTTCCGCTTTTTTTTTGTATTTTTTGTCTTTGATATGTTTCTTGTATAAGTCATTGTGGTATTCACGTGAATGCTCATTATTATGTATATATTGCTGTGTTCAGGTTATAAAGATTTTTTTCTTCTGTGTATATGTATATTCATATAAATATAGCATATATGTTCCTCTACGTATGTGTCAGGTGGAATGTAATATCAGGTTGCTGTTTGTGCTATGTTATATTATGTTCCAGGTATTTGAGTGTGTGGATTGTACTCTTGAATCTATTCCTTGGTTTTCTGCATATTTTTTTCATGAAGATTATTTAAGCCCATCTCTGGTTTGCATGGAGATAGTCTCCTTTTGGCTGGTTGGTGTATTGATTGGATCTCTGATGGCTGACTCAACTCCCACCAAGCACATGTGTGCGAATGTGGACTAACTGCTATGCACGAGCTTAATGTTCTTTTTATATTAACTTAACGCCTATGCATTTCTGATTTGATGTGTTAGTTTTGACACATTATGCAAATAACAAGGGACCTCCTGTACAAAGAGACATAAGGAACCTAAGCATCAACTCAGACACATTAGAAACTGCAGTTTCATCGTGTCAAGGGACTGATAGATGCCTAAACCTAATCCTGTCATCTGTACATACTTACCTGGCAATGTCAAGTAGGGCTTATCATCTCTCAGTTGTGTCTCTATCATTGGGCAGAGCGCAAATCAGTTGTGGCTCTATCTGTGGATAGAGATACAGCTGAGGAAAATAAAAGATGCCCCAGTAAACAGCTGTCCAAGGCTGCACATCTTCATTGAACTAAAGAGTTAAGATCAGTAGTCATACCGATGACAGTACAACTGACTGGCTGGGCAATTTTATCTTTGGCCTGGTTGTACATGCTCAGGTTCCCTACATTACACCTGATTTTGTGCCACATCCTATCTTAGTGGGGAGACTGGGGTAAATACCTCTATTTCTTTGTCTCTCAATTATCATTTGTTTTAAAATGTTATGGTCATATCTTTTCTTTATGCTTAATTTGTCACTGTTTTGTCATAGTAGCTGAAGGAAGTATTGACCCAGAATGTTATAATAACACAAAAATGCTCCTTATTAACAGATACCTATGATTGTCAAGGATATATCTTTTTAGTAAAATTTATAATTAACCTCTTAAATGCAAACTAGAATTAAGTCTAGGCCCAGGAGAAGCACTCTGTAGACAGATCCCAGCTACACTGCAAAGATGTCTGTAAAAAAGATCTAAGGACTCTTGGCATTAATTGGGTCATATGGGAAGCCTTTGCATGGTCATACTGGAGACAGTGCAGAAAGGTCTCAAGTTCAAAGTGACATTTTCTCAACAGTCAGAGGAAAAAAGACAAAGAATGAAAACCAATGTCAAACAGACAGACTAATGTGAGAGAGACTTCTTCTTCTTCTTCTTTTTCTTCTTCTTCTTCTTTTATGTGCTGTGTCCGCTCAGGATGTAGGCAATCATAGTCTTCCACGTCTCTCTGTCCCTTGTAGCACTTAACACACTTTCTCTTATTACTCCTACCAAACCCTGCTCCGCCATCAACTTGCTCAAGCCCATCAAGTATGTTACGCATTACATTTCCCTGTCTTTCTTTCCCTCTATCTGTCCTGTGAGTATCAGATTCTCCAAACCCTCCTTCCTCATTACATGCCACAGAAACTTTAAATGTCTCTTCTTGATGTTAAGTATAAGTTTCCTTTTCATTTCCATCCTCTCCAAAAGCTTGTCATTGCTCACGTTTGGTCCATAGTATCCTCAGCATCCTTCTGTAGAACCACATTTCAGTCTTTCCTTCATCTTTGATGAGATTGCTCAACATACACTGCCATATTGAAGGACAGACATCATATAACAATCTAATACTCTGTTCTTTCTTTCCAGCAAAATTTTCCCATCTTTCAATACTTTACTTAGTTTCTGAAATGCATCCTTGGCCATACCAACATGCCTTTGGATCTCAGTGTCATACTTTCGGTCCTCTGTTAGAACACTTTATAGGTACTTGAATTTCTGTACTTGTTTCATTTTAGTATTCTATTGATGACCATGCATTCCATCTTCTCTTACACCTCATCATTGCTCACATACTTGGTCCATGGTATCCTCAGATTTTCAAATATGCTAATGAAAACATGATGGATGCTGTACCTTAAACATCATCCGGAGAACAGCTTCATAGTCTCCAGCATCTTACAAATAATAATCTGGTATAGATTTCTCAATTTAACCTTTTTTTTTGCACAGAAGGATTAATTATCAAAGAAAGACTGTTCAGGATCAGAGTCTTCACTTCAAGCCCAAATTTTCTGTCCTTGTGTCAAACTGAGATAAATTTAACAGATACCTATGATTGTCAAGGACATAACTTTTTAGCATAATTTCTAATTGACCTCTTAAATGCAAACTAGAATTAAAAGTCTAGACTTGGTAGCTGTGACTACAGAATTATTGCACGTTGCCATTTCCAGTAATATCAATGACTCAATCAGACAAGTCAGAAAATATCTGAACTTTTCTATTTGTAGGCCTATCTTAATTAGATTTGGCAGAAAAAAATTCAATTTTTTTTTAGTTTTCTATATATTTGATTTTAAAACCAGCTGTGTATTTTAAAAGTCTTCTAATAAAGTATATTCAACAGATATCGTCCAAGACAATGATTATATCAAACATAACTTAACCTGGCACAAGGCTACAAGATTGGAGATCAAGTGAGAGTCAAATTTATTACACTAGTCTTCTTCTATGTGCTGTTCCTTTCAGGATGTAGGCAATTATGGCCCTCCGCTTCCTCCTATCCCTTGTCAATTTTCATACCTCTTCTCCTGTTATCCCACTCAATCCCCACTCTACCATCTATCTGCTCAAGACCATGAACTATATCATGTACTTCTTTCCCTTGTGTCTCTTCCCCTCTATCTGTCCCATGAGCATCAGGTTCTCTAAGTTCTCCTTCCTCATTACATGTCCCCAAAACTTCAGCTGTCTTTACCTGATGTTAAGTATCAGTTTCCTTTTCATATCCATCCTCTCCAAAACCTTGTCATTGCTTGCGTGCGCTCCATTCATAATATCCTCAGCATCCTTCTGCAGAACCACATTTCAGTTGTTTCAAGTCTTTCATTCATCTCTGATGAAACTGTCAGGACTCACTGCCATATTAAAGGACAGACATCACATAATCCAGCACTCTTTTCTTTGTTTCTCAGTTTCTGGAATGCCTTTTTGGCAATGACAATATGCCTTTGGATTTCCATATTTCACTTTCCATCCTCTCTTAGAAAACTTGCCAGGTATTTAAATTTTTGCACTTGTTTGATTTTCATATCACCAACTTGTAGTTGGCATTTTGTGCTCCTCTTTTTACTGATTCCTATGCATTCACTTTTCTTAATGGCATATAAAACTTAATTTATAAGGGCTGCTGTTTTATAGAAGTGACTCCTAAGAGAATGCATCCACTCTTAACCACTTTTAAATCCAGGATCAACCGCATCTATCCTATGTATTCTCAGGAAAGTCTTCCTGATAAAGGCAAGAACTCAAACATTTAATACTTTTCTGTCTTTTTCCTTTTTTTTTTTTTTTGTTTTTTTTTTTCATAATCATGTCACCCCAAGCAAGGCATTTTACTGCCACTGCTGTGCAGGGGGTTACATAGGAGGAATTTTATGAAAAGGAATGAGAGGTTGTGAGGGGTGTCAGGAAGAGAGTAGGAGAGGGAAGAGAGTACTGATGAGAGTGGGGTGGACAAAGAAAAAGCATGAGAGAGAGGATGTAAGTTCTAAATAAAACAAAATACTTAAAGAACAAATGATGATGATAATGATGATAGAAATTAACATGAGCGAGCAAGTATGGGCAACCTTGAATGTCTATGTCCAGTTGACTTGGCATTGTCCCTTCAGGCTTGAAAACTACAATTCTGAGCTGTCATGTTCCAATTATGCATGAATTTCCTGTCCCGTATGACAAGTGACCAGTTATAACTGGCTTTCTCTGGCCAAATGTGACAGCAACAATAGGAAGACTTTTAAAATAATTTTTTTTATGATAAAAGAAACAAACACACATATACAAGGGTAATTGAATAATGCCATAACTTAATACATAGTTACTAACTGGTGTGTGCATATGTAGGGTGAGACTTTCATTGTATAATGTTCAATGTATGCCAATATTATTCACCATGGAATAAGTGCACTGCCAAGGAAAGAGATTATTTTGAAAAACAAACATTTTTGTATAAAATAAATGCTTTACTCATCAATATGCTGAAAACTTATTGATATACATGCATACACATAACTACATATTTACTTTGACACACACATGCACATATATATTTGGCTGATGCTAACCACCAGGAAAGTGACTCATTGCATCTTAGACTTAGATGAAGTGCAATGGCTACATTAAATTAATTGCAAGGTCTGCTGCTAGAAAAGTTGGTCCACTGTGTTGTGCTTAACAAATTTTTTTCACCTGAATTTATCGTACACTGTCATATGAATAAAGTGTCACTGCTGAAACTTCAGTTTGAACACAAATTGCCAGAGAACAAATATATTGTTTTCATGTAATTAGAGGAATCATGCTGTTAGGATCATGTGATGTAAAAATAATATAGAATATTCCATAAAGACAGATCAAAGTTAGTAATAAATAAGACAGTGTTGTTGGTGAAATGTTATTGATTTTACTATTGGATTATCTAAGTCATGGCAATTATGTGTGAAAAATAATATTGCCCAAATGTCTGTGACGGTTTCAGCGGCACACCTCCACTCGATGGTCAAAATTTTTTATGAAGACTCTGTATAGTCGCTCCTCGATCTCACTAATATGCCTTATTATCTCATCCTTCAGCTGTTGAATTGTTGTTGGCTCATTGCCATGGACCTTACTTTTGAGATGATCCTAAAAGAAGAAATCTAAAAGTGTCAAGTCACATGAATGTAGTGGTTAATTGACATCACTGTTTCGAGAGATGATGCAACCTGGGAACTTCTCATTTAATAAAGTCATTGTTGCATTGGTTGTGTGGCATGTGGCACCATCCTGTTGGAACCACAAATCTTCAACATCCATAGCATTCAATTCAGATCAGAATTGTCATGATGCAAATAACATGATTCAACAGTGAAATCAATAAAATTTCACCAATAACACTGTTTTATTTACTGCTAACTTCACTTCATCTTAATGAAAGACCCTATATATATATATATATATATATATATATAGGGTTACATAATAAGCATTCAAGAGAGAAAAGAAAAAGTTCTGACAGTATTCTTCAAAGGTATATGTGACTTTACAAAAGACACATTCATAAGTCTATCATTTGTTCAGGGATTGAATATTTCTATTACACTTGATCTTGTGCTTCTGCTGTGTATTTAAAGATTCTTGACAAAATCTGAAAAAGAATTTGCAATGTTATTAGTCCTAACTTGGTATCTAAGCTTCAGTCACTTTCTCACTGCCCAAATGTAAATTCCCTCTGCCTTTTTTTATAAATAATTTCATAAAAATTGTTCTGATAAGATTTCTCCTTCAGTATTTCTTTGAGTGTCGTAATTGATTGGCGGCTAAGTCACATCATTTTACAGTCAAAATTACTTGATCTAAATCTAAATCTAAATTTATTTAAACTTATTTATAAATGGAACTTAGTATGTGTGTGTCTATTACCTATAGACTCTGAAACGAATGAACCAATTTTCTTGAAAATTTACACAGTTGTACTATAAGTATCTGCAAGTGTTCTTAGCTAGGTTTTGTGCCAAGATACCCCCGATAAATATGAAAAATCGATAATCATAAAAATCAGGTTATAGAAGGAGTGGTCCAATTTTAATCAAATTTGATACACTCATAGACAAAGACATAAGAAACGATATTCAGAAGTTTCAAGGTTGCAGTTCTTACAATAGTGCAGAAAATCGATAATATATATATATATATATATATATAAAAGGCAAGATGTTTGTGTGTGTGCCTGTTTATCTGCTTGTATGTCTGTATTTTTTTCAGCCCCTTTAATTTTAGTTTTTGCTTTGGGTTTGGCTCTAAGTAGGTATAATTGTAGTTCTTAGTCTCAGCCATGATACCATTTACTCAGAGGACTTATTTAGCCTTCAAAATTCAGTTTACGACAAAAAAACTTATGTGATATTTATACCAGGAAATCAAAATTTGACTTACATCCATTCATTTTTCTTTCAGTCTATGGTTTCACTTTAACTGGAAACAACTATTGCTTTTTAGTCTTTCGTGCCAACGTCCAAAGAGTCTGAGCTCCAGAACTATGGATTAGTTTTAAAGCTTTCATTACACTCAAGCAACACCGGGCTATATTGCTAGTATAACTATAAATTCTATACTAAAACTTCTGTGGAACTCTCTTCCAACTTTCCAGTCACCTTTGATCTTCAAGAATTTAAATGCAATGTCAATCATCATATTCTGTCTCCTTAATTTCTCTTCTCTTATTGGCTTCCCTCAATAATGTCTTCCTTTTCAATTTTTTCTTTTGCATTCAGTAAGCTGTGTCTTAGTAGCTTTATTACCTTACTAGGTGTGAAATGATTTTAAAAATTCCTTCCTTTTCATTCAAATGACTAGTTCAATATATGCTGGTGATTATATACATAACCTGCACCAAGTTTCAACAGGTGAAACAAGTAGAAAAAAAACAAAAAACTTTTGAATAATTCTACTAAGCTCCCCAAACATATCTATTATATTGATGATATTTTAACAAAAGACTTAGATGAAATAAAAATTTTAAAGAAATGTTTCAGAATAACTCCATCCTATACTTTATTTATGAACATAATATTAATAATAAAATTCCTTTTCTCGATGTCTTAGTAGTTGTCAACAGCCATAACGTTACCACCTCTGTATATAAAAAACTCACTAGCAGACACTCATGTTTACTCAACTACAGAAGTGAATGTCTTCACAGATACAAAAAAGCTATTATAAAAAACATGATTTACAAGGTCAAAATAATCTCTTCTTCAGACATATTTTATAAGTAACTAAGCAACATTAAACAAACTCTAATCAACAATAACTTTCCTATGTTGTTAATAAACAAATCAAAATTAACAAAAAATTAATGCAAGACACCACCTTGGTGTAAATAAATATAAAAACATCATTGACTTATTCTATCATAGGTAACATCACAAAAATATCAATACCTATGGTTTAAAATTAATTTTTAAAAATGAAAAAATCTTTCTTGAAGCTTTTATTTTAGTTTTAATTTCAAGCTAATAGATTAAATTTAATATTTCCAATAAGCAAAATACTTTACTGTATTTCAAAAACTAATTTAGGTTGACTGGAAGGAGTTTTATTTGTTTCTTGCTAAAATAGCTGGTTAGTGCCCCAGTCTTTCATCATAATGAAATTCTCTTTATTAAAAAATCTTCCAAGAATAAAATATACTTTTCATAAAATTTATTTGAGGAATATTAATTGATTTAAAGACTGAAACAAATATTATTTACTTTATTTAAGTTTAAAATATACAGAAATAAATCTTTTAACATTGGGTAGCTGTTTATTTATGTTGATAGGTTGATGATAGCTTGAAGACAGATTTTTATCTACAGTGGCTGTACCCATAAAAATATAATTGAAGAATATGATGCAAGTGGCTTTTAAGTACTCAGTAATCTTAAAATTTAAAAAAAATATTCTTCGTAATCTAATGTTTTATTGAATTTTATTGACACTTTAAATTTAATATAGTTATCACTCTTATTTTCTGATAATGTTGTGTTAAACAATGAGTTTGAAGTTCTCACCTACTCAGCAGACAAGGCTGAATGCTTTGCCCGTAGATTCTCCACCAATTCGACACTGGACTCGTTAGGAATACCTACACCAGACTTCCCACCCAGAACTAAGGCTCAACTAAATAACGTCCACATTACACCCTCGCTGGTCGCCAAGATAATTGGCACAACTTGACCCACACAAAGCGAGCGGCGGTGACGGAATCCCAATCATAGTACTGAAGAAATGTGCCCCAGAACTCTCTTCTGTCCTCTCTAAACTCTATAACCTCTGCCTATCTGCTTCCTGCTTTCCTGCCTGTTGGAAGTCCTCCTGTGTAGTTTCCTATATTTAAGAATTCTGGCGAACCCTCAGACCCCGCCAATTACCGTTCTATTAGTCTCCTTCCGATCTTTGGCAAAGTTTTCGAAGCCATTATCAACGCCGAGGTGATTCAGCATCTCACAGCCAATAGTCTTCTCTCTGACAAACAGTACGGGTTTCGCTTCACCAGGTCTACTGCTGATATGCTAACGACCATTACCGAGTACATATACCGGGAACTTGACAAGAATGGTGAAGCCCGAACCGTTGCCTTGGATATCTCCAAAGCGTTCAACAGGGTCTGGCATGCTGGCCTCTTGTGCAAACTGCGGAGCTACGGGATAACTGGACATCTGTTTGACCTCATCCAGTCATTCCTCTCTAACTGCACATTGAAGGTGGTATTAAATGGGCATGCCTCCCAAAACTACCATACGAACGCAGGCATCCCTCAAGGTTCTATCCTAGGTCCCACGCTCTTTCTGATCTACATTAATGATCTCCCCGATGCCATTAGATCCCAAGTTGGCATGTATGCCGATGACACAACAATCTACTCTCGCATCGATCAAAAACCAGGTGTGGACGACAAAGTGAATCCGTCGTGGCCTGGAGTAGGAAATGGCTGGTAAATTTCAATGCCTCTAAAACGAAGCTGTTATCAACTAACCACCATAGACAATCGCATCTACCTCTCCCATTAGCATGGGACAGGCTAGCCTCCCAGAGAGTAAAATACTACGCCTCCTTGGCCTTACACTTTCGGTGGACCCCAAATGGAATGACTATATTGAATCCATTGCCAAATCTGCTGCTATGAAAGTCGGTTCTCTGTGCAGGGCCCGGAAGTTTTTCCCGTCTGAATCTATTCTGCACATATACAAATCTACCATCCGCCCGTGTATTGAATATTGCTGCCATATCTGGTCGGGTGCCCCTGCTGCTCACCTTGGGCTTCTTGACAAAATACAAAGGAGGATCTGTAACGTGGTTGATACTGACTTGGCAGACCGGCTACAACCACTCTCTCACCGGCGTGATGTGACTTCCCTGTGCCTCTTCTACAAGTACTTTCATGGCTTCTGCTCCGATGAGCTTAGATCACTGGTGCCGCCTAAGCACGAATTTACATGAGATACTAGATTAGCAACTAGGTCCCACCCTTTTACAGTTAAATAAGATGTAACCGTAAATTCTACTCCAACAGCTTCTTTTCTCGCGCTTCCCGCCTGTGGAACTCCCTTCCACAGGTCTGCTTTTCTGACAGCTACAATCTCCAGGTGTTTAAATGTAGGGTCAATAGACACCTCCTATCACACTAACTCCCAATTATTCTCAGAACACTCTCATCTACCCAACCCTCATTCTCGGTATCCTTACCCGCCTATCACCCACCCTCTGACATTTCCTATATTTAATCATCCTTTCTCCACTCTATGTAGCCCCCTGCGCAGTAGCGGCAGTGACATGCCTTCCTCGGGGTGAAACGCTTATAAAAAAAAAAAATGAACATTGTATCTACAAAAATTGGCATGTGTATACACATACAAAAAAAAAAATTCAATATTCTTTAGAAAATATTGATGTTCGATGATTTGTACTAAGCTTTTCCACTTATGATTAGTAAATATAGTTTGTACTTAATAATGATATCATCTAAAAGGTTGAAACTGATACAGAATTTTAAAAGATTTGAACGACGAACTTAAGTTACTGGTGCCCCCACCACAAGAATTTACTTGTGTAACCAAACTGGCTGCAAGCTCCCACCCATTTACATATACTTACTTTTGTGACGACTACAACCTCCAGGAATTTAAATGCAATGTCAATACCCATCTCTTATTCACTTGACTCCAGTCCTTTTCTTCGCACTTGTGTTCCCATCCTTTTCTTGCCCTTTCTCTGACACCCCCGGTTAGTCTTTCTCTTCACTCTCCTCCTGACTAAACTTTAATCTTATGTAGTTCCCTGCACATCAGTGGTGGTACCACCTTGCTTGGGGTGAAACGATTAAAAAGAAACTTTTGAAATAAATGTTTCTAATTAAAATTTTAAGTCATGAAAACAATTCTTTTAAAAATTAATTATTCATCAAATTTTTCTTTTTTCTTAAGACAATAGTTTTCCATAATACAGCTTATATATAAAAGCAATTTAAAGCTTTTCTAATTTAATAAATTCATAGTTTTGTTTCATCTTTAATAATTTTATAATTCAGAGCAGATTTTCAGTAAATGGTATTTCTGTTTGACAAAATTAAGTGGGGAGTATAATTGTAATAAAAAATTCTTCCTAGAAATAACAATTTAAAAACATAATTTAATTCATTGTGAATAAGTCTTGAAAATTTTATTAAAATCTAACAATCATTTCATTTTTGCAAGAATTTCCAAAACAATGTTTTTACCACACAAAAGAAAAAAAAAGCTAAATTTCCCATACTAATCTTTGGCCTACCCACTGAGGCTAGAAAAACACAATTTTTAACAAAAATTATAAATATACTGAAAATAACTGAAACATATTTTTGTAATGTCACATATACTAGAACTAACACCTTTGAAGAATAATGTCAGACCTTTTTCTTTTCTACCTCAAATGCTTATCATATATATATATATATATATATATATATATATATATCTCAAACTCAAATGTCGATAGTGACACTTTATTCATATATGACACCTTTCCTTTTGAGATGACTTCCTCTGGAGTCTTTATTTCTTCAGTTCTGGTTCAATATGTAAAAATTTTGTTGCTATTCTTTTTCTCTTGCCAAAAACCTTGGTCCAGTAATTTTTGATGGCATGACTACATCAAATGTGTTTTACAATATTTCCATCAGTACCTTTTTTTGGAGACTTTCTAAATCAGTGAAACTGATTAAGGTGTTGTTAATGTTCTCACCTTTGTCCCTGTACCATGTATGTCATTTTGCTTATCTGTTTTTTTATAAAGCTATCTTCCAAGAATTCTTTTCCATGTTGATACATTTTAATAAACAACTTATCTTTTGGTTTGAAGTATTTACTTATATTGTTATTGCTTGATGCTTTCACCTTACATTCTGGTAGAAATTTATTAAAAATGGACTTAATCTTCCTGGCAAAAATCAACTCTGCAGGCGACATTCCAGACACGGTGTTTGGGTTTGGTGTTATTCTGGAAATACTCAGAAATTGTTGTAGCATTACTTCATCCGACTCCTCTCCCTCTGACATTTTTAGTGGCCTTTTAAATGTATTGACAAACTGTTTGGCTGGTCCGTTTGGTCTTAGGTGACAAACATGTTCTATTGCTAATGATTTAAAGAAAACTTTAAATTCACAAACTATAAATTGCGACCAATTATCTGAAACAACAAAGTTAGGCATACTGAACCTTGCAAAAATCTCATGTAAAAAATTTATCGTGACCATGGTAGTCAGTCTTTAACATTTTAATATTTCTGGTCATTTAGTGTAACTATTAACTACCACTTGATAGTATGCTCTGTTTATCAGTCCTGTGAAGTCTATATGTATTCTGAACCATGGAATATCGCTTTCAACCAAGGTTGAAAATTGATATGTGGTGACTTAACTGCTAGAGCACAATCTCTGCATGATTTTACTAAATTTTCAGTATCTTGATCCATTTTTAGCCAATATGTATAACACCTCATTAAGGATCTCATCCTAGAAATTCCTTGATGAGCTATGTGAAATGCTTTTAGCATACTGTTGTACTGCCACAATGGCAGGACGATACCCAGAAGATGTGTGCTGAGTATCTACAGCACCATATCCATGCTCAGGAATGTTAATACAAATAAAAAAAACACCATAAAGACAAAACAACTAATAGTAGAAAAGAGGAAAGGTAAATTTGTTAGAGTTGCAGAGAGCACAGTTTGATAATTATCGTCAATGATACTCCAAAATCCCAGACTGCTATTAGCCTTTATTTTTATAGTTACCTCAGTCCACAGAGCATTCCAGTCTTGAGAGCATTAGAGGAGTATTAGCTGCTCTACAACACATGTTTTTGCATTAATGCTGGTATCGCAATTCTGCATACATTAAGTACATTATTACATAATGAAAATGCATTATTTTCAGTAATATTCACTTTTATATTTTTTCTTTAAATCTTATTTATTTCTTCAGGTTTAATATAATGTTATTTTTTTCTGACTTAATTTTTATTTTCCTCTAATGTTATGGACATTTCTCTAACTGTATTGGATAAAACATTCATTTCATTTTCAGTCCTTATCACCACAATTACTGTGTCTTTATGTGAATCAAAGAATTTTGGTATTAGTTTAGATAGTCCATCTGTATGACTTAATTTTTTTAGATGGCAGAAACTTAGGGTAAAAATGAGCTAGTGACAAATCAAACATTAAGACTTTCTTACTATCTTTAACCCTCTAGGGCCATTCGTATCATATTTGATACAGTATGAAAACAAGCCTTGAAAGAAATATTTTCCTGAAAAATTTTTTAAGAGAAATATTTTATAAATTTCAAATGAAAGCAGTACTGACTGCTCAGTCAATGAATACCAAATGTTTCCTTATAGAGAAATACCAAATGTTTCCTTATAGGGAAATACTGTATTAAATATGATACGAATGGCCCTAGAGGGTTAAAAGCACTTTGACATTCATCTGAATAGTTCCATTTAATATCTTTCTGTAACAGATTATTCAATGGTGCCCTTAATTCATGCATGTTTGGTATATATACATGATAGTAATTAACAAACCCTAAAAATGATTGTAACTTTATTACATTTGCTGGGACAGGCATATTTTTATTGTGCTTAACCTCAAAGGATCTGGTCATCTACTGTTTGCATGATAATTTGTTCTAGATATTTACTTCTAAACATAAATAATCTGCATTTTCTATCGCTGATCTTAAAACTGTACTCTTTAATTCTCTCAATTACTCTTTTTACATCTTTTATCGGTTGATTTTGGGTTTCAATTTTAATAAGTACATCATCTAAACATGTTTGTGCACAATCAAAACCAGCAAACACCATATCCATAATATGTTAGAATATACAGTATTGACATTATTCGGAACTATTGTCCTCATCTTTGTTGACATTTGTATGACATTTCAGCCGTTGTATGCTCTGGCCTTCTTCAGGTGCAAGGAATTTTTAACCAAACCCTTTATTACAATCACTAGGGTATACCATCCTCATTCCTTCCTTAAGGACACATGGCCCAGTGGATATAGATGTTGGTTAGTTCCTGTGATTTGACCCAAAGACTTGTGAGTTCAATATCAGGCTACAGCAGTGGTAAACAAGTAACTTGCAGAGTTAGAGAGAGAACTCATGACTTCCAATCAAGGCATTACTTTTACATAAAAAATGTGGATGATATACCCCACTGACTATAATAAAGGGTTCGGTTCAAAATTCAAAACATCTGAAGGAGGCCAGAGCATACAATGGCCAAAACATCGTACAAATGTGGGAACAAAGATGAGGACAATAGTCTGAATACTGTAAATACTACCTCATCTCAGAAATATAGACAAATACAAATATGTTTGGTGCTACTTTTATACTTAAAGGAAGCCAGTTAAAATTTGTATAGTCCTCTATGAGTGTTAACTGGTAATAGTTTTGAACACTCTTCATCTACTAGTATTTGTAGGTAAACAGCTGACAGGTCTAATTTTAAAAAAAATTACCACCATTTAATTTGATAAAAATTTCCTCTGAACTTGGTAATGGGTAGTTGTATTGTTTCAAACTTTCACTTAGCCCTGTTGAAAAATCAGCACATATGCGGATTTTATTTTATTTTATTTCTTTTTCTTAATGTAAACTGTTGGTGATATGCATTCAGAATAATTTATTTTTGATATCACACCTAATTTTTCTAGTCTCTCTAATTCTTTATTAATTGGTTCTAAAGCTGAAAAAGGTACACTCCTTTTTGGCTTAAATATTGGTGTTACATTCTCTTTTACTTCAAATTGAGCTTTTGTTTTTGTGCATTTTTTTTTTTTTTAATCATATCACCCCAAGCAAAGCAGTCCACTGCCACTATAGCGCAGGGGGTTACATAGAGCGATTGGGTATAGGAAATGTCAGAGGGAGGGTGATAGATGAGTTAGGAGGTACATAGGGAGAGTGTTGGAGGGAATGGGTGCAAGTTAGTGTGTTAGGAGGTGTCTATTGACCTTACATTTAAACTCCTGGAGGTTGTAGCCGTCGGGGAAGCAATCATGCGGAAGGGAATTCCACAGGCGGGAAGTGCAAGAAAAGAAGCTGTTGGAGTAGAAATTGCAGTTACATTTCATCAGTTTCACTGTAAAGGGGTGGGACCTAGTTGCCAATCTAGTATCTTGTGCAAATTCACACCTAGGGGGCACCAGTGATTTAAGTTCATCCGAGCAGAAGCTGTGAAAGTACTTATAGAAGAGGCACAGGGAAGCCACGTCACGCCGGTGAGAGAGTGTCTGCATGCGGTCAGATAAGTCGGTATCGATCACATTACAGATTCTCTGCTGTATTTTGTCAAGAAGCCCGAGGAGAATAGCAGGGGCACCCGACCATCCTAATTATAAACTGTTTTCCCCTGCCTCTTTTTCCCTCTATCTGGCCTATTAGTATCAGGTTCTCCAAGCCTTTTTTCCTCATTGCATGTCCCAGGAACTTTAGCTGTCTCTTCCTGACGCTCAATATTAATTTCCTTTTTGTTTCCATCTTTTCCAAAAGCTCATCATTGCTTACATGCTCGATCCATGATTTCTGCAGCATCCTTCGGTAGAACCACATTTCAGTTGCTTCAAGTTTTTCCTTCATTTTCAATGATACTGTTTAGCATTCACTGCCATAATGAAGAACTGACATCACATAGTAAGCTAGTACTCTCTTCTTTGTTTTTAGAAAAATTGTCCTGTTTCTTAATAGTTTACTCAACTTCTGGAATGCTTCCTTCGCCATCCAATTCACCTTTGGATCTTTGTGTCGCACTTTTTGTCTTCTGTCAGAACACTTCCCAGGTAATTAAATTTTTGTACCTGCTTGATTTTAGTATCCCCCACCTGTATTCGGCATTTTGGGCTGCCCTTTTTGCTGATGACCACGAATTCAGTTTTCTTGCAGTTTATTTGTAGTCCTTTCTTGTCATTTTCTTCAGCTATCTTCTGTAGGAGGTCTTTCAGTTTCCTTTCTGTGTCTGCTATCAGCACTGTATCATCTGCATGCCATATGTTGTTTAAATTGTGGCCTCCAATGACAAACCCTGACATAACTTTTAGGGTCCTCAGAATAGTCTCATTGTGTTATATGCAAAACAGTTGTTAGGGACTCAAAAGTCTCCCAGAGAAAAAGAGGAAACATCTTGTTGCAGACATAATGTGGTTAAAGAATGAAAGAAAAGATAGAAGAATTGTACTCTTTTTTTTTTTTTTATATAGTTTTGTACAATGCCACCTCATGGGCATAAGGAGAAGACTCCTGGTAGACAAAATAAGATATGCCCACAATTTCATTTAATAAATTTAATGAGAAGATTTCTTAAACTGTGTTATATATATCCATGTTTCTTAAACACATGAAATTGTAAGTATAGGATTAGAATTTTTGCATTTGTATTATAATGGTGTTTGTTACATAAGATATTTAAGATTAAATGTGATTGTTTATTGTTAATAATCTAGTCAATGTTAGAAATTTCATTTTTTGTGACACCATTTCCCACATAATGCCTATTTCTAGTGAAAGTGTTTTGTCTAAAGTTTCAGCTGAGTTGATAGAATCATACAAACTATTATCACTCTTATATTAGAAATTAAAAATGAATTCCAATTAAAAGGAAGTAACCATAGAAAGAAAAGGAGTTATGCTTTGAGGGTGTAGTACACAGTAAATAGAAGAAGCCTACTCATTAGCCAAAATTAAGAGCTTAATGCTGATGTCATGCTGTCCTATGTAAGTTCATGAATAAACAGTCCATTTTATTTTGAATCTACTGCCAAGTGGACAGGAAAGCACACACAATCTCTAGGAAACTGCTACCACAATAAATTGCCAGACTTAAAGTTACACCCACTGACTGTTAAGAGGATTCTTATAAATTCACAGAGTACGATGATCTGCAAAACTCTTTTTATTTCTTTTTATTCTCTTATTTCATTAATAAACGGTTCGAGCTGAATAACATTGTCATTTGAATACTGTGTTAAATTCTCAAAATATAATGGGAACATTTCTTAAAGTGGCAAGAAAAGCGCACCAAAAACAAACTCATTTGTAAACTCATTTCTATTATGTCATCTAAGGCCAAAGGTTCTGACACTCATGTATTTTTATTTCTTCATTTGATCCAATCCTGGGAAAATATACAGACTCAATGCAAATCACCATTACATAGATTTGAAAAAGAGGAATCATTTTATGTAACACTTTATTATCAAGGTCAAGCACAATTGAGACTCGATTCTTTTGACTTTTTCTGATGATCCGATTTGCTTCACAAAGTCTTGGAGCACAGTTTGATAATGGCAAAGGTTAAGTCATATTTTGTCTGTGTCACCAATCAGTTTAATTGGCTCATCCATCTTTGAACTGTTATTTTAAACTAAGTTAACTTATCTTCATTACAGATCTTGTTGTTAAATGCATTTTGAATCTATTGATTGCACATAAGTTGCCTGAATTCATTAGATTTGTCTTTTGGAATATATTGAGGCTTTCATGCTTGCATATCCTCTTGGTATCAGGGCTTATGGCCATATGATGTTAAAACACTGGTTCTTGTACAATCAACAAAGTTAAACAACATCAAGTCAGGTTGGCAGTTAGATAGGTGATCACTTAGGAATACCAGGCGCTGTAAGCTTGGATATGTGGATGGTGTAATGATAAACAGCTCAGAATTGAAAATCAGAGAACTGAGTGCCAAAGTTTGTTATATTTTTATACATGCAAATACCCTTACGATAGATATGAATCTATCTCTTCTCTTCCCCGCTATGTTTTATTTACTAGGACCTATATCAGTAAATCATTACTATCTCCCAAAAATTCTTAATTTAAAAATATTTTCTGGCTTTAAATAACCTAAAAAAGTTTGATACACCATAAAAACAAATCAAATTTTAGTGCACAATTAAATTGATGCTATATATATATATAATGGCTTACCACTCTTATTTGAGGATACCTATCCTCTGAGGCAGCTAGCTAATCCCCATTGCAGATGCTTTCTTGGGCACACTTATGTTTGTTCAACACCCACACAGCCCACCTCTGGTTTATACAACAACTATGCTGAGCAGACCTTAGTTACAGTTTCTGGGAGAGAGCACATTATCTAGCATGAAGAACAGTCTGAACAAAGCCTGGATGCTCATACCCTCCGTTACAATGACTTGTGACTTTCCACTAGCACAACCATTGATGGCCCCTCAAAAGGAGTCATCTACCCAATTTCACTAACGAGACTTGGGTCAACCTGTGGTATGGTTTTCAGGCACTTTCCAAAGGTGCCACATGCTGGGATCACCTTCTCCAGATCAATAACATTAAGAAGTCTCCTTCCTGACAAATCAACCATGGAGAGATTCAAACATGGGCTTCATGGTCAGACATTCTAACCACTTGGCCATGCTCCCATAATATATAAATAATAGTTTATATATATATATATATACATACACAGAGAGAGAGAGAGAGAGAAGAAAAGTGAGAAAAGCTGTGAATGTTTTGTTTAAAGTGTAGATTTATTGTTGTTATTATTATTAATATTACTTACTTTTTGTACGATATATTAAGTGTCCATAATTTTATTTGTGTCACTACATGTCTTTTGAGTCTAAAGTTGACTCTCTTCAGGGGAATAAATTTGTGATTTCACATTTCGAGATTCATTTGTTTATATATGTATAAAATTATAATTTTGCTCAGTGAAAATTTCACTGTACTATATTGGAAAAATTCCAGTTTTCATCTGAAATCAAGACAATACAAACTTTAAACAAAATAGTCACAATATATTGAAAAAAAGGTGATTTCAGTTTAAACTAACATAAAGATATGGGAATAAGTAGTTATTCATTTCAGATGTAACTTGAAATAATCTTCTGATGCCATCTATAACAAGCTTTGATACTCTCTAAGAGAAGTCATCAAACTGTGCCAATAGAATTATGTCTAACTCGTGGAATTTAGCAAAAGTTTATAAATCTCTATGCTATGCTTATTTCCTTGATTAAAAACAGATGTTAGTACGATAATAAACTACATCCGGTAGGTGGCAAAGCCTCCGATTAGGAGAGTGGTGTTTTGAAGAGTGTGGAACCACCTCTTAATTGCTGTTGTTCCCAGGTGTACCCAGACCATGGTGATAGCACCTGTTAAGGTTCCAGCTGTGGACACATAGTGTATCCCCAAGCAAAAGCAAAACACTATGAAAGTGTAAAAATGCATTTTTATGAAAATACATTTCTATATCTAAAAAATTACCAATGATACATATTTTTAGCAAAATTAACAACAATGCATTTTTAAAGCAAAATAACCAGGAATACATTTTATAGCAAAATGACCAACAATACACTTTATCTATAGTTGAAACCATAAAAGTGTGTTGAAAATATTTACATTTTGGCACTAAATAGCACATAGAAGTTGATATGCTGGTAAAAAAAAAAAACAACCAAAAAATAAATGTGATGCTAGGACTCTCTTCCAACCAATGAGAATCACTGGCAGAAGCCTATGAAAAAGAGAAGCAATTGATTGCCCATCTTTTTGCTCTTCCCCAATTTCCATAACAAGACTTTTCCTTTCTTAGTGTAGAGTCAACATTAGTGGACATCACATGACTCCCTATACAACTTTCACAGAGTGTTTACATTGTGTTGTCCAGAAAGAGGCTCCAACTTCTGTACATTCTTTAGGTATGGGCAGTTTATTTTCAGATTATAAATGGAGTTTTTTTTCATTCTTCGTTCATTCTAAAGTTGTTTTCTTTCATACAACAAAGAATGGTATTATTTCATTCATTATTTATTATTCCAGCTTGCTTGCTTTTCTTTCTCTTTTTCTCTTCCAACCTAGTTCCAAAATTCTCTATTTACAATCATAAAGTGAAGGACATACAGTAATGTTAGTCATGACTTTCAGACAGAATTACTACATGTTTGAGGCTCAAAGTGGTTTAGAGAATTACCTTGAGGGGTGGCACTGTATTTGATAGCTTCCCTGATGAATCAGAGAGGTATGTCACTCTTGCATATATAACATCATATGCTGCAGAACACACATACACAAGGAATCATTTTGCTTCTGACTCTCATTCACGCTGCTAGCCCTATTCCATCATAAAAATATATACATCATTTTTTCAAATCGTAATGTTATGCTTCTGATGTTCAAAATATCCTCTTTCTGCAGCTAGGCATCAGCTGGTGTGCAGATTGAAATGGAGCAAAATCATTAAAATGAAATGAATTGATATTTATTATAGCATTTATTGTCCTAGAATAGTTTCATGAAACTGCAGATATTATTTCGTGCTGATAGCAGATACAAGAAAAAACTACAAGACCTTCTACAGGAATTAGTTAAATAAAACAGAAATAAAGGACGACAAATAAATTAGAAAAAAATTGAATGCATGGTAATCAGTAAGAAGAGGACCAGAAAAGGCCAACTACAAATTGATGATATGAAAATCAAACAGGTGCAAAAATTTAATTAGTTGGGAAGTGTTCTAACAGAGGACAAAAAATTTCAACAGAGATCTGAAGGTGTATTGGCATGGCCGAAGGATACATTCCAGAAGCCGAGTAGAGTGTTAAGAGACAGAAAATTTCACTGGAAACGAAGAAAACAGTACTAGATTGTTATATGATGACTATCCTTTAATATGGCTGTGAGTGCTGGACAATTTTATCAAAGATGAAGTAAATTGAAGTAACCAAAATGTGGTTTTATAAAAGGATGGTGAGGATACTATGGATGGAGCCCGTGACCAATGACTAGGTTTTGGAGAGTATGGACACTAAAAGTAAACTGATACTTAACATCAGGAAAAAACAGCTGAAGTTTTTGGGACATGTAATGAGGAAGAAAGGCTTCGAGAACCTGATGCTCATGGGATGGATAGAGGGAAAGAGAGACATAACAGTGCATAACATACCTGATGGACTTGGGCAGATAGATGGTGGAGTGAGGATTGAGTGAAATAACAGGAGAAGGGGTATTAAGAGTGACAAGAGATAGGGAGAAGTGGAGGGCCATGATCACCAACATCCAGAAGGAACACAGCATATAGAAGAAGAAGAATATGTACAGAGAGATGCACATTGTGGTGTAATGAATATCAGCTCAGAATGAGAAATCAGATTGCCGAGTTTGAATTCCAGTTAAATTTGTTTCATTCACTTATGTTCAATTACCCTTGGGAAAGGTATTACTCCATCTCTTCTCCCGCTAGCTTTGGGTCGAATAGTAGGACAGATTGGGTTCTACAGCCTTGGTTCACAACCATTCTACAGCTGAAAGGGCAACCTACTACAGGAAAATCTTCTGCCTAGACATGATCACCCAAGCATTTATCACATATAGCACTTAACTGACTGGTATGTACAAAGCAAAATCAACATGGTGATTGCAAGTTTTTGTAAACTATATAAATTTCAATTTAGTACAAAAACAGCAGAAGCAGCTAGGAGGCCAGAAAAGATGAATAGAAAACAGAACTTATGGTTATAACAAATCCCTCATGATGCAAGTGACAAAGTGGAGATCTTAAAATCAAACAATTTCAGAAATTTAACTCTCTGGAAAGTATTTTAACAGATAACAGAAAATGTGATACAAATGTTCAATCCAAAGCAACATTGGAATAGTGAAAGATGCCTTCAAAAAGTTAAACAAATCATTAAAGAACAGGAAAGTTTCATTAAAAACAAAGAAAAGAGTGCTGAATTATTATGTAATATCAATCCTGCATGGCAGTGAATGTTGAAAAATTCCTCACAGAAAAAGTGGAGACTTGAGAAAACAGAGACTAGTTCTACAGAAGGATGTTGAAAATATGATGAATAGAGCATGTGTGCAAAGAGGAAGTTTTAAGGAACAAAAGAATACTTATACTTAGAGTCAGAAAGAAACATTTGAAATGTCTGGGACACATAATGAAGAGAAAAGGCTTTGAGAATTTGATACTCACTGGTCATATCAAAGGCAAGAGATGCAGAGAGAAATTAAGCTAACTCTAGGGTGTGTGTAAATGGATAGACTAGAAGGAATAGTTGGGAGACAAACATAGCTAAGAGCTACCAAGGATAGGAAGTTGTGGAGAGAAATAATCAACGACATCCTTAAAGGATGTGGCACATGAAAGAAGTTGGTGATCACACAGATCAAAAGTGACTCAGGAAGGTTTTATTTGGAAATGAGTCACTCGAAAATAAAGGAAACTCAATAAATATTGATAATGACAATTTTGAGACTTTCTTTAGAATTCAGTCTGCTTTCATTATGTTAGATAATCAAATTAAGGCTTAAAACAATGAAACTACATTGGAAAAAGATACACAATAAATAATCAATGTCCTGTACAACTCAGTAAACAAAACAAACACTAACAAGTCACAATATGCTTGTCATTTCTTTCATGACAAATAAATAAATAAACCATTTCAAATTGATTATTGACCAGTTCTTTGCATCAATTGAAAGTGATCATATGCTTTATTTATATATATATATATATATATATGAAGCTCTATGAGTGATTACAATGGAAACTGAAAATCTGTCTTTCATTAACAAAAGTGATGTTGTGCATTGTGGAATCCCATTAGTCTTATTCATCTCAAGTGGCTACAAACTGTAATAACAATTTCAGGTGAGGTAGATGCTACACAGTAAGAGTAAGTCTAAAGTATGTTGATCTAAAAACATCCAGTCAGTGCTAGTCAATCACAAAGGAATTGTTTTCCTTTACAACAATTTACCATCACATATTGCTCACATCAGTCAAGATGCACTGGGAATTTTTATGCTACTGTTCACCTAATGCAAGTCACAAGAGGCACTCAAGACAGGGTATTACTGAATGAAGTAGCTGCATAGGGTAAAAATGGATGAAGTAAAAAGTGAATATTATGAGGATATGGAGGATAGATAATGGTTGATCCAAGACTTGAAGTGATGAAAATTGTAATGATCAGGGAAGCATCTTCTGAGGTGTCTATTCCACAAAGTAACCATTCTGAGAAAGAAATAGTCTAAGTTGAATTTCTTCTTTATCAATGGAATACAAAGGAATGAATTGACCCTGTGTATATGGAATGGTGGGTTCTAGCTGTAGAGGTCTGAACTAAGAAGTGTAACTTGTGAATGTTGCAAAGAAAACAATGACAGAGAGTGGAAAATAATTCATCATCCACAAGGCTGTGTAAATGCTTTTGAACTCTATCAAGGTTGGCTAGGGAAGAACAGGCAGATCCAACCCATATATGGCATCAGTAATTCACTTTTGGTTTGATCTGACTCTTATAAAGAGAGGACATGGTCAGAAAAGTTGTGCACTTTATGGAGTTAACCAATGACCATTTTTCCAGCATCATTAGCAATGGCCTGTATATATGAGTTCCACTTGAGATTTAGGCTGAACTCATTGAGAGAGCAACCTTTCATCATGATGGGAAGAAAATTTAGAAGCAAGTTCAATATCCCATGTAAGATCAGGTTGGTCAAAATTTAGGGAACTTTTACCTTTTCTAACATCTTGAGTATTTTTGCATAAGATGAAAGGTAAGATATATGCAGCTTGTGTTAGAAATGCTATGCTTTATGGTAGCTAAACCTGGCCACATAAGGATGTTGATATTAGCAAAATTGCTTGAACTGACATACAAATGGTATGGCAGATGTATAATGTCAGTCTTAGGGACAGAAAATCATTAGAGGAGTTTAGAAGTAGGCTGGGTATTGCCGATATAATAGATGCTATATGTTAAGGTTAGGGTTAGATGGTGTGGACATGTTGAGAGAAAATTCAGTCAGCAATTGTAGGTTTATTAAGGTCGGTGGCCAAAGAGGAACAGATAGACAATGTAAAACATGGACCCAGCTTATCAATGACGACTTAAGAAAGTTGAGATTACAGCCAGGCCTTACACAAAATGGGGGATTAGTCAATGTGGTGAATTTCAAATGCAGAACTTGCCTGAACCTACCAGTTGCAACTGAAGTGTTGAGCTTGATAATGTTGATCACTTTTGCTATCTTGGTGATATGTTAAGTGCAGTTGGGGACACAGAAGCAAGTTCAATATCCTGTCCAAGATCAGGTTGGAAAAAATTTAGGGAACTTTTGCCTGTTCTAACATCTTGAGTATTTTTGCATAGGATGTAGGGAACAATATATACAGCTTGCGTTAGAAGTGTTATGCTATATGGTAGGGTATAAAAGAAAAGAAAATAAAAAAATCAAAACATGAATTTTTTCTTGTTGGATAACTAATTAGATTACTAAGGGACATTATACAATTTTGTGTATTTTTATCTCTCTTTATATACCAAATATATTTGAGTATAATGCAAGTTTTTATAATCAGCCTTTTAGACAAAAATGTAGGGAGTTGCATTATACACAGGTAATTTTTTTTAAGATTTTAGACATCATGCATTTTTGGTGACTAGTTGCACTATACATAGGTAAACTTTTTTGGCAATGATAGTATCTATGGAATGTGTCATATACTTTCAGAATACTTTGGGTCAGGCAGTGTGTATTTGAACTCAGTGCAAATGAACAAGCAATAGCTGAATGATACTAAATAAAAATAAGAATTAGATAATATCCATGGAGATGAGCAGTGTAATGGGAATGGTTTTTCCTCATAGATTTGTGGTTCAGTTCAGAATTCCCTATGGGTTACCTGGATTGATATGTATCTGAGGAAGTTGGAAGGTGCACAGCCAAAATGTGTTATTAACAACAAGGATGAGCACAATAATCCAAATTCAAATACTGTATATAATTTTGACAACGTATTTTAAGACTTTAAACCTTTGTTTAAATCGATGGCAATTTAATATAATACACAGCATTCACTAAAATTTTAACATTTTCTTTTCTCTTTCAGATGCATTGAGAGCATTGATATGGAAGCTTCAAATCAGATACAAGAAATAAAAATGCACGTGTTCATGGTATTAGCTGCAAACTAGATCTTTCATGCTCAAAGTTAGCAATGTGTTGGCAGAGATGTGTCATCCATGAGCCCCTTCCCCCAAAAACAAATATTATATGCAGTCAGACATCATCCAGCATATCCAGGGCATCATCAATCACTGTCCAACAAGTCAATGACCGTCATCACCAAGCAGCTCAATGTGATAGAGTCCACCATCAGATGTGTGGTGCATATTTGGGTCATATGTGACGAGGAAATGGCAGTTCATATTTGACAAGATGCAGGACTCTGTGATCTGGTTGAAGTGTTTGCTGGGCAACTGCAAGCATCCTAAGGGGAAAAACATTCTTCAACTTCAGCTTTAAACTTTAACCAGGACCAGATGAACAGAAGAAATTATAGGTGAACTCCCAACAATGGTATCTATAGCAATGTACACCAAGTTTACATAACCTGTGATGGTACTGGTGATTGTGACTAATATGAATATATTTTGCTACCTGACTTCTTCCTACAGGTTAATAATGAACAAATCCAGTCTACATCAAAGTAGTCAATATGATGATCAATCTCTGGATCAAGTGATGGACAGAGGAAGTTATACATATTACTGCAGGACTATGCTATCTCTCACATAGTCAACATGACCCAGGAGTGGCTGACCAAGAATTTTCACATTCATGTCACCGCCAACAGGTGATCTTTCCTCTGTCCTGATTTGAATGTCCTCAATTCGTACATCTGCAGCATTGCTAAGAGGGAGACTAACCAGTGTCTTCACAATAGCAAGAACTACTGAATAAAATTGGTTCACTTGTGAGGAAAATTGGTAAAGAAAAAATATTTTTGACTAATTAATTTTTTTTAAATATTTCTTCATAAAAAGATTTATTTTTAAATGAAGAACAAAATGGATATATGCATTTTTATATGACTTACTTTAAGAAAATATTTAAAACCAACAATCTATTTGCATAACTAAAAGAAAATTATTTTAAAAAGCATTTAAAAGAGGACAAATATTTGTGCAAGAGAAATAAATTTACTTTAAGAAAATATTTAAAAGAATTAATTGTTTAATAAAAATCTTTTAAAATTATGAAATTTAGGATTTAGAGTACATTTCAGCAATATGATCCAATGTATATAAATCTCAGTATTTGTCTATATTTCTGAGATGAGGTAGTATTTGCACTATTTACATTATTTGGATTATTGTCCTCATCTCTGTTGCCATTTGTATGGTGTTTTGGCTGCTGTACACTCCAGCCTTTTTCAGGTGCTAGGAATTTCGAACCGATTCTTGGGGTATATTCATTCTCATTTCTTGTGTTAAGTTTCTTTTGGTAATCATGAGTTATCTCCTTCTAACCTGACTTGTTACTTGTTCACCACTGCTGTAGCCTGGTATTGAACTCACAACTCTTTGGGTTAAGTCACTGGAACTAATCAACATCTATATCCACTGGGCCATGTGTGCTTAAAGATCAAAAAGAGGCTTCACACAAGCAATGTGAATGATATATCCCAGTGATTGTAATAAAGGGTTTGGTTCAAAATTCCTAGCACCTGAAGAAGGCCAGAGTGTACAACAGTTGAAGTATTGTGCAAATAGCAACAGAGATGAGGACAATAGTCCAAATAATGTAAATAGTGTACATAAATCTGTTTTTTAAAAAATCAGAAAAGGACAAATCAGTAGGACACAGTTGTAAATGATGCAAACAGTTTCAAACTTTAAAATTATAAATAAAATAAGGTAAAGATAACACATTAAAAAATCAGTGATAGATTTGACATTATATTTATATTATGAACATTGTAAATATAAATTATCAATATAAATACATTATGAACATTATATTTGGCCTTATATTTATATTATGAACAGGATTCCCACTTTCTAAAATGATAAAAATCAATATATTTCCATTCTGATAAATTTCATGGATAGAGTTGATTTTCTAAATATCATTCAGATGTGGCACAAAGTCAAAAGTATTGGGTACCCAGTGAGGATCGAACTCACTACCCAGGTGTAATAGCTAACAATTACTTGATGTCAAGCTTGCTAAGAATTACTTCATGTCAAGGTTCCCAAATGTCATGGGTAGAGGATTGGCTAATGAATTAGTACAAAAATTAGTAAGAAAAATTTTTTTTTCCCTCAGAAACTCATGGCATCTGACATTGTAGACATGAATGAGAAGCACCTGGTTCCACTAGCCTGCCATCACTTTTGAGCTCACCTTGAGGTTTTATTGAATAATTTTTCTCAAGTTGAACTAATTTAAAAATTTTTTAAAAAAGATTATTTTTTATTGAATGACTTTGTCTGTCTTTATATTATAATTTGTTTTCAATTACCTGGTGCACACACACACACACACACATACACATTTCAGATTAGAAAATAAAAGGAATAGATCCACTATGGTTCAATTAGGCATTTGCTCTAATTATGCAAAGTATCATATCAACTTGGAGCTGCATTGTACTGCAGTGAATATCAGCTTGGAACAAGAAATCAGAGATTCCAGTTGAATTCAATGCTTTCACTTACACACAAATACTCTTGGGAAAGATATTAATCTGTCTTGTTTCCAACCAGCTATGGGTTAAATAACAGGATAGATTTGGTTCTACAGTCTTGGTTGGCAACCAGTCTACTGCAGAAAGTAATGCCAATCTACTGTGAGAAAATCTTCTACCCAGTCAGTCATGTCTCTTTTGAGATATGATTGCATAAGTGTGTATCATGTAAGACACTTAAGTGATTATATCAACTTGCATACATGCATTTTTCTATTTTACTGTCAACTATCTATAGTCTGGCAAAAAATTAAAGAACTTATCCATTTTAACAAGTTTTAAAATATTACTTTTGCTATTAAACAAGAATACTACAAATTTCCATAAATTTTTATGCAAAATTATTTAACTTTTTCATATCATACAATGATTCCCATTTTCTCATGTCTTTGTTTTCCAGTTTCAATTCTTTGTGGTGAAACCCCAGAAATAGATAACTCATAAGCTTTTCTTTTTCTTTTTTTTAATAATTTCATGCCCAGTCAAGGCAAAAGAGCTACTAACATGCAGAAAAGGGGACTGAATTTTTTTTTTTTTTTTTTTTTTTTTTTTTTTTAATCGTGTCACCCCAAGCAAGGCATTCCACTGCCACTATAGCGCAGGGGGTTACATAGAGGGATTGGGGATTGGAAATGTCAGAAGGAGGGTGATAGACAACTTAGGATGTACATAGGGAGAGAGTTGGAGAGAGTGGGTGTGACTTAATGTGTTAGGAGGTGTCTATTGACCTTACATTTAAACTCCTGGAGGTTGTAGCTGTTGGGGAAGCAAGCATGCGGTAGGGAATTCCATAGGCGGGAAGTGCGAGGAAAGAAGCTGTTGGAGTAGAAATTGCAGTTACATTTCATTGGTTTCACTGTAAAAGGGTGGGACCTAGTTGCCAATCTAGTGTCTCGTGCAAATTCACATCTAGGGGACACCAGTGATTTAAGTTCGTCAGAGCAGAAGCCATGAAAGTATTTATAGAAGAGGCACAGGGAAGCCACGTCACGCCGGTGAGAGAGATACTGCAGGCAGTCAGCAAAGTCGGTATCAATCACATTACAGATTCTTCACTGTATTTTGTCAAGAACCCCAAGGAGAATAGAAGGAGCACCCAACCAGATGTGGCAGCTGTACTCAATACACAGGGTGGATGGTGGAATGAAAAAATATCAGAAAAACATTTTTAAGGAGCAAGAACAGTAAAAGAAGAGATAATGACTGAGATTGCCTTTAATCTTTTTTAAGTTCAAAATTGACTGGAAAGCAAAAACCCAGAAGAGATTTCCACAAGTAAGAAATACAAGAAAAGAAACTGTTGGCATAGAACTTATGGTTACATCTAGTTTTACTTAATAATAGTCCCAATGTGTAAAAGGATTGGTGTTGGCAATTTGTATAGGCCAGAGAGAAACTATAAAGTGCTTCCTTTAAATGAAAAGTTCTTAACTAAATGAAAAAAAAATAGTCCTATGCTGAGATTGCAAAGATCTATAGTAAGAACAGATCCAGTATCCATCACATCATTTTTATTGCAATAAATTGATATAATTCTATTATGATTTGATATTATTGTTAATCTTGCATTGTGCCTACTTTCTAAATGAAACTATCATAAGTATGTATTTTTAGAAAAAAAACATTTGTATATAGGGAGTTTCATATGATCTGCAGTTTTAAGCACTTACTAGTGATTTTGGAGCATATCTCCCATAGATAAGTGTAACTTCTGTACATTTAATATTGTACTGAACAAGAAGAATCTTTAATATTCATTGGCATTTGACAAATTGATCAAGTTTACTCTGCAATAGTCAATTAAGCAAATGAAATGTAAAGATAATGGTCTGCATTCTTAATCTTCTTGTGTCAAACAACATCATAATCCATTTGTATATTTGATTGATTCCTGGTTAGTCATGTGATGTTTTTAAGAGTTTGGAATTTTGCAACAGTAAATGGCTGCTCACAAGCGCCATATAATAGACATTTCTTAACAGAGGCTAACCATCAGTTAAAATTTGTCTGAAATATATTCTGATTAACAGCTTATGAAGTTAACATTATATATA
Organism: Ascarosepion bandense; assembly: GCA_037127315.1. Classification (NCBI taxonomy): domain Eukaryota; kingdom Metazoa; phylum Mollusca; class Cephalopoda; order Sepiida; family Sepiidae; genus Ascarosepion; species Ascarosepion bandense. The sequence goes on from JBBBDQ010002084.1 coordinate 614,330, forward strand.
TATATTCATTTTCGTTACACAATTATTGTCTCAGCTTTCTCTGTATCCTAGAATTTTTTAAAAACAAAAAAGAAAGAAAACATTGTATATTTTTGATCTGACTTAAAGAGGTCTTTGAGTATGAGTATACTATTTTTATTTTGGTTCAGAATGCATTTTTTTTCCTAATCTTTTCTTAAATTCTTAATTTGTAAAAATTGTAATATCTATTTAATTAATATTATAATACAAAACAAATTATCGGATATATGTAAATTAATGGATATTCTTTTATTTTTAAAGAATTTTTTAACCATATTCTAAGGTGAATATTTTACAATGTTTACATATGACATTTATTTCATTACATTTATTTAATAGATTTTTATTCTTAAGAAATTTAGAATATATAGTTTTTCATATAGACACAAGGGGCCTGGAAAATTTTTAAAAAGCTAGAATATGTAAGTCTTTAAACGACGCATGTGTTGCAATGTAAATTAAATTAATCTTAAATAAAAACAAATTTAGTTATATATATAAACTCATCTCATAATGCAGATACAAAAATTCTTACTATATTACTTAATATTTAAAAACTAAACATGAATACTTTGTAAAATATCACCATGATAAAGGAATAATCGATGTATATATATATATATCAATATATAATACAGATAATGTAACATACTTTAGACAAAGCCAATACTTTAAACTTAAACAAAGATAACCAACCTTCTCCTAAATTATAATAATAATAATGCACACATAAACACAAGTAAATATATTAATAATCAACAACAAATAATAAAATAATCATTACATAATAATAAGTAAAAAGTCAGCAAACAATACTTTATAATAGCTATAAATAACCACATCCTGATCCACAATTATTTCTACTTAATATTTTCTAGAATAATTTGAAATATAATCATTAACACCTGCCCAATAACCATCAGGATAATTCAATAGACTTTGCTACCCATATTGCACCATTGACTTGTATATATAAATAGTTAAGCTAACAGAATTGATCTATAGATAGTGCTCATGCATGAAACAGACTGTTGCCACTCGGTGTTGATCTCACTATCCACTTTCACACACACACACACACACACACACACACACACATCTTAGTTACACTATTTATATTGTTCAGACTGTTCTCCTCATCTTTGTTGCCATATTCACAATATTTCGACCGTTGTATGCTCCAGCCTTCTTCACTGGAATTTTGAACAAAACCCTTTATTCCATCCACCGAAGTAGATTATTCTAATTCAACATGCCATGCAAACACATATTTATATGAAATTTTGTCCTTGTTTGATATGAGGAATCCACCTCTGAAATTTGTAAATGTATTTCTGATATATCTTTTCTATATACATACACAATGGTTGTAATGTATTTGTGCAATCTTGAAAGAGGCTCTTACAAAGCAGGACATGACCGCAATCCCAGATAATACCTTTGTAAAAAAGTATGTGGCTCAGCAGCAAGCCTGAAGAGTCATATAAAAATGCAGAAGTACTGGATAAACTTATGCCAGAAAACCTGCAAGCATGAAATAAGCATTTTTAGTTACTTATATGTAAGCTAAAATCAAATAGATAGCATTTTTCTACTAAGAAGTGGCAACCAATATATAAAGTAGATGCCATTCATAACTATGATGAAATGTACTTGTACAGAAAGCAATTTCTTTTGGTTTAAATTAAACTTATAAAAAAAAGTGAACCATTTTAACTAATGAAATATGATTTACTAAAATGAAAGATGTTATTGAGTTTTCATGTTCTAAAAGCAGTTCTTTATTTAATATACAAATATCTCCATATTATTTTTATTGTTTTTACTAAATGTTCACTAAAATCAAGGTCCAAGAACTACTTAAGTTAGAAGATTATTGAGTGAAGCTGTTGTAGGAGGAGGAAGTAATTGCAGATTATAAGGATATGTAGGATAGATAAGATTTCTAGATTTGAAGAGGTTAATATTGTAGTCATTACAAAATCATCCTTTTTGTTCCACAAAATAATAGTTATTATCCTGTGGGACAATTCTCTGTGGAGAACGTGGAGCCTTAAACTTAACCTGCCTGCTGATGAGTGTCGCTACTGCTGCATGTCATGATTGACTGTAATTTCTCTTTTGTTACAGCTGCTGCTGTTGAAGACATATTGCAGGTTACCCAGATCAACATGCATCTGATGTAGGCCAAAGAGTACAACAGCTGAAGCAGTGTGATAACAACAAGAAAGGTGAGAGCTATAGTCAGCAAGTCAATAGTATAATCATCAGGATCTGTTTCATACTCTGACTGAACACTCATCCAATCATAAAGTTGCATATAGTCAATATAAATAGCATGTTTTGGGGGCTGAGAAGAGGCAAAGAGCAAACACAGTTATAGTAGAACAGCCATATTGTTTTAGCATTGGCCATTTACAATTCTCTGTAAAAGAGATAGCTGCTTTCTTTAATTAAAGCCTTTAAATCTCTCACAAGCACATCTAAATACAACAAAATTCCAAACCAGCATCTAGAAATGAATATACAACAGAAATTAATCCATTATTAATTGATAATCTCTCAAAAGGCTTAGTAAGTCAGATGTGATGATGGTACAAACAAAATACTTCCTAATTTATATGACTAAGTGGATATTCTAAACGGATTCTTGCCATTTAAATGTCCTACTGTTCATGTATTAACTTGTTATAGTTCAATTCTATGTTTCTTACAAATGTTATTCACAAGTAGTTAACTATAAAATAAACATATCAACATCAATAAAATATGTTGTTATTGAAAAGTTGTCATGATTGCTGAACTTTGCAGTTTATTGAATGTCACAAATCTCAAAGGTTTATTTTCAAGCAACAAACATCCATACAATTGGGTTGAATTGATTTACATCTTGTACTTGTTGCCTGCATGAATTGTACAAGCCTTCTTTGAAGTGGGTTTGAAGTGGATTTAATTGTCTGCAAAGTAATTTCACATTTTGGAGGAAGGAATAAAAACTAGTTTAGAGGTCATGAAAAAGCCAAATATATCTGTCAAGTACATAATCATCTTTGTTAGCAATATCAACATGGAAACTAAATATTCACCCCAATAAGGTCATAGAAAGCATTTATTTGCAAGCCCACTTATGTGTAATGTGATAAAAGGTCAAATTTAAAGCAGATTGGGAGACCACCTGCACATGGACTATGGACAAAAATTGCTCAAATTTACTTTTAAGGATAACTTCAGGTATCAGGTAATTAACCTAGCCTCTTTTTGATGAAGTATTGCCTGGGGAGATGGCTTTCTGGGGTTCAAGAATATAGCATTAAATTATAACCACCCCTGGGTGAGTAATGTAAGTATAAAGCCATAGTCAGAAGTACATATGGTAAGTTTCAACCTTTTACAAACCTAAAAATAAATAAAATCAGAGTAAATCATTATTTAAAAGAATGTAAAATTGAGATTTATGCAAAAATGAGTGAACCCCTGCCATCAAAATGGTTAAAATATTTGAGAGGTGTTTCTTCACAAGTTATCACTCCTGAACATGACAGGAGGGAATATATATATATATATATATATATATATATATATATATATATATATACACACACACACACACACACACACAAATAAATACACAACAGCCTTTATTATAATAACGAGAATTTTCTGAGGCAATAAGTAAAACTTTGATCAAATTGTTATGTTGAGATATTCTACCTCAGTAATTCTGTTCTCTGAATAATTAATACTTGCAAAGTTTTATTTATTTAGATCACTGGAACTTGTTTTATCTTCTGATAAAAACTCTAGAAAAAAGAACAATTCAGCATGCTCCAAGTACTTTTCATTCCGAGTCTAAAATCTTTTTTAACAAGAAATTTAGTCATGTTCTTTCCTAATTGGAACAATTAATTCCCACAGGTGTTGAAAAACTCAACTAAGATATCATCGTTACTCTTATCTACTTGAAATAAAGTATCTATAAACCAAAAGTTGTTGGTTATTTTTTAGTTGACCTTATGAATATTCATGAGTTTTTTTTCCAGTAACCAACATCTTTTTTGCTTTTTTTTTTTTTTTTATCATTTCACCCCGAGCAAGGCGGAAATGCCACTGATGTGCAGGGGGCTACATAACTGTAAAAAGATGAATTAGAAAAGAGTGAGGAGTACAAACTGGTTAGAAAGAAGCAATAGAAAGTTGAGAAAGCAGGTGCAATGACAGATGCATAGGTGGAGAAAAAGGGAAGGTTATACGGGGGTGGGGAGAGAGCTAGAATCCAATGGTTAGTAGATGACTATTGATTTTGCATTTAAATTTCTGGAGGTTGTAGCCATCAGGAAAGCAAGAATATGGGAGCGAGTTTCACAGGCGGGACGTGCGAGAGAAGAAGCTGCAGGAGTAGAATTGTCTGCATTTGGCTAACCTGACTGTGAATGGGTGGGACCTAGTTGCCAGTCTGGTTGCACGAGTAAACACCTGTTGAGGAGGCACCAGTGACTTAAGTTCGTTTGAGCAGAAGCCATGAAAGTATTTATAGAACAGACAAAGGTAGGCCACATTTCAACGATGGGGAAGTGGCTGCAGTCGAGCCGCCAGATCAGTACCTGATTACAGACTCTCCTTTGAAGCTTGTCAAGAACACTGAGGAGAATGGCAGGGGTGCCTGACCATAAATGGCAGCAGTACTCCATGCACGGACGGATGGTTGACTTGTATATATGCAGGATGGATTCAGGCGGAAAAAACATACTGGATCGACATAGTGACCCAACCTTCTTAGCAGTAGATTTTGCTATGGATTCAATATAGTGGTTCCATTTGAGGTCTGAGGACATGGTAAGTCCGAGGGGGTGTAGTGTATTGCTCTCCGGGAGAATCACTTGGTCCATGCTTATGGGAGGCATGACAGGTTGCCTGTAATGGTTGACAGACAACAGCTTGGTCTTAGATGAGTTGAAGTTGACAAGCCACTTCTTGCCCCAGTTCACCACAGAGTGTAGATTCCATTCAAGGTCAGCAGCGAGATTATGTCTGTCCGCCACGACAGGTTTCTTACTGGTGTGGGAAGTATATTGTAGTGTCATCTGCATAGATGCCTACTTGGGACTTGATCTCATCTGGGAGGTCGTTGATGAAAATAAGGAAGAGCGTCGGGCCCAGGATAGAGCCCTGTGGGACACCAGCATTCCTGCTGTAGGACAAAGAGGCACGCCCATTCAAAACGACCTTCATTTTGCGGTTATTTAAGAAAGATTGGGTTAGGTCAAGCAGGTGACCGGTAATACTGTAGTTTGCATAGGAGGCCAGAGTGCCAAACCCTGTCAAAAGCCTTGGAGATTTCCAGAGCAACCGTGCAAGCCTCATCAGACTCATCAAGGGCCTGTAGCATGTACTCCGTTACGGTTGTTAGCAGGTTGGCAAAGCGGAATCCATATTGCCTATCAGAGAAGAGTTTGTGGGCAGTAAGATGATAAACTATTTCAGCATTGATTATGGCCTCAAATACATTCCCGAATATCGGTAGAAGACTGATAAGGCGATAGTTGGATGGGTCCGAGGGTTCACCACAATTCTTAAATACAGGAATGACTGAAGAGAACTTCCAGCTTGCGAGGAAGCAGAAAGGCAGTAGTTAAATAGTTTAGAGAGGACAGGGGAAAGTTCAGGAGCACACCTCTTAAGGACTATCACCGGGATTCCATCATCTCCACACGCCTTATGGGGGTCAAGTTTTGAAATTACTCGGGATACTACTGTCGGGGTAATATATACATCGTGCAGTTTGGCCTCAGTTCTAATAGGGAAGTCGGGTGGGTGTACTCTGGACGAGTCAAATGTGGAGTTGGATGAGAATCTGCGGGCAAAGCACTCAGCTTTGTCTGCAGATGATGTGAGAACCTCAAAATCATGGATACTTTATTTCTAATAAATTCATTTCGTTTTTTGCCTCAATACAGTTTGTCGGTGGATGAAAGGCATTGGCTAAAACAAAATATAGTTTTACTCTTATCTATATATATTTCTGCTATTAAAAAATACAATTTTATTAAAGTAATTTATTACCTGGTATATGTGTGGGTAGCATAAGGGTTATGAGCAGGAAAAAGAGAAACAGTGAGTAAGGTTAAAATTCTAGTCTAATCTGTTGCATTTACTTTCACACTAATACTCCTAAAGGCATAAATCTATCCTCTCCCCTTAGTTTTCAAGTAAAATAGCAGAGTAAACTGACTTGGGTAGCAGCCAGTCATGGAAAAATATAATTCAAAACTGTGAAGAAGCCATTCCTTATCTTTCCCAAGAAGTCATGGCAATTTCTACATAATAAAGAAGAGGAATTTGTAGAGAATTATGATTACCAACATCTTAAAAGGATATAAAACAAAGAAAAATACTATTACTGTGTCAATGTATATATATATATATATAGAATATGATTAATATTAACTATATAGTATCAATATTAACTAATTACTATTAAGAATTACTAATAAAAATACTAATATTAACTATATTTTTTTTCTTTTTTTTTAATCATATCACCCCCAGCAAGGCGGTAATGCCACTGATGCACAGGGGCCTACATAAGAGTGAAAAGGTTGGAAAAGAGAAAGCCGGAAACCACATCCTAAACAGGGAACAAGGGATGAGCCTCTTCACCTGTTCAATAGACATGGGTGGAGTGTGAACTGGGCGATAGTTCTGTCTATCTACTCCAATTGAAAAAAAAAAAATAGAAAAGAGTAAAAAAGATTGGAAAAGGGAAAGCTGGAAACCACATCCTAAACAGGGAACAAGGGATGAGCCTCTACACCTGTTCAATAGACGTGGATGGAGTGTGAACCGGGTGATAATTTAGTCTATCCACTCCAATTGAGAAAAAAAAAACAAAGTGAGAAGACTGGAAAAGAGAAAGCCAGAAACCACATCCTAAACAGGGAACAAGGGATGAGCCTCTTAACCTGTTCAATAGACGAGGGTGGAGTGTGAACCGGGCGATAGATAGATCTATCTTAATTACATATAAGGGGGTGTTGAAAAATCCACTAATCTGGCCAAGTAACTAAACATCAATTTCTTTGTCTTTAAATAAAATAATTCTTGATTGAGACAAAAATCATTTATACTTCCATAATTTGTTTTTTCATTATGCATGTGCTGATATCAAATTAAGGAAAAATGACAAAAAGAAAAAAATTTCTTTGCAAAAGCATTTTGTCCTCTGGTGGAGATGTTGGTAAATGTAAAGATTTTATTTTGCAACATGTATTTATAAACAAAAGCAAAAATAGTTCTAGGTTTTCAAAATTTTTTAAATTTAGAACATTCAAAAATTTTCAAAATTAAGAACATTTAATGCTAACTTTGAAAATCAAGGCATACTATGGAGAAGGCTAAGTGATGTAATTTAATACCTTTATTACATATTAAATTACATCACTTAGCATCTTCCAAAAAAAAAAACGTCAATATGCAAGATAGTGCAGTAACATTCTTATTACTGTTGTATTTTCTTTCTTATTTGATTATTTATATATATATATATATATATATAATCTTCCCTGAAGATCTGTTAAGGGGAAACCTTGGTAGCTTTGTTGGCTCACTAGGTTAATTTACTTATTCTGCTCTGCTTACATATTGAGCGCTTTTTTGTTATTGATTACTCATCTTGGGTTTTTTCTTTGGGCTACGCACTGGCTCAGTCCAAATCGCTTTGGCTGATGTTAATGTGCTTAGCTCTTTCTTTTTTTTGCAACCATTCTTTCCTTCTGCATATATACACGGAGGGTTTTTCAAAACAAGTATAGTGATAAGTTTGCATTTATATATATATATATATATATATGTGTTCTACTTATCTACTCCAATTGAAAAAAAAACAGAAAAGAGTAAAAAAGATTGGAAAAGGGAAAGCTGGAAACCACATCCTAAACAGGGAACAAGGGATGAGCCTTTTCACCTGTTCAATAGACGTGGGTGGAGTGTGAATCGGGCGATAGTTCAGCCTAATTAATATTACTAATAAAAGTATTATTAATATTAATCATATAGTATCAATATTAACTAATTATTACTAAAAAATATCATTAATATTAACTATATAGTATCAATATTAACTAATTACTAAGTAATATTAACTAATGGTATCAATATTAACTATAATAACCTTCTTCTTCTGTGTGCCCTGTCCTTTCAGGATGTAAGCAGTCATGGTTCTCCATGTCTCCCTATTGGAGATGGCTCTTAGTATGTTTTACCCTGTTACACCTCGAAACCCCCGTTCCGTCATCTACCTGATCAGGCCCTTCAAATATGTTATCCGCTGCCTTCCTCTGTCTCTTTTTACTTCTATCTGCATGTCCCAGGAACTTCAGTTGTCTCTTTCTGATTCTCACTATTAATTTTCTTTTTGTTTCCATTCTTTCCAACACCTCATCTTTGCTCGCATGCTCGGTCCACGATATCCGCAGCATCCTTCTGAAGAAACACATTTCCGCGGCTTCAAGTTTTTTTCTTATCTTCGATGATATTGTCCAGCATTCACTGCTGTCAAAGGCAAATGAAATCGATATATTTGTTGCCATTGTTATTATTGTTAACATTGATCGCTTTTGCTATCTGTCCATGGTAATGATATATAAAAATTTATCAAATTCTGCAGAGAACATTAAAGGACTGGATCACAAACAATGAAGTTCTCCATGTAAAGAAGGAGAACCTAGAAATCATTATGGTTCGCCACCAACATTGATGGGCTGAACACCTTGCCAAAATGCCAGACATCCACCTACCAAAACAAATCCTCATCTCAGAATTTGCATCTGGCAAGAGTAAATGTGGAGCCTATGTTGTCAATTCAAGGATCAGCTCAAAAACATCTTGCTGAAAACAGAAACCCATCTGGAGACAAAAGCTGCAGAAAGAACCAATTAGAGAAGAGCAATCCATTAAAAAAACAACATCCTTTCAAAACACCAGAAAACAAATGGAAGAGAGGAAAGGAGCTAAAAAAAATGTCAGAGCTCTCATCCCTTGAACTCTCATACCCTACCATTAGGTGACTGTAGATATCTCTTCAAATCCAACATAGGACTCATTCCACACAGAAGGAACTGTTGATAAGCACTCCAATACTCAGCAACAAGTTCTACCAATGATGAATAGTAAAATTAACCATTTTTATAATAGAAACATTGAATAAATTGTTAATGTTATTGTCGGTTGAAATTTAAGGTAAAATATCTTTATTAAACTGTTCTTTTCAGGAACTTCTCAAGGATGAAGATGACACAACAGAAATGTGGCTCTACAGAAAGATGCTGATGAGACTATGAGTTGAACATATGAACAATGACAAGGTTTTGGAGAAAATGAAAACAAAAAGGAAACTGGTATTTAACATCAGGAAGTTGAAGTTTCTTGGTTATTTAATAAAGAAGGAGGGCTTGGAAAATCTGATACTCACAGGACAGACAGAGAGAAAGAAGGACAGAGGAAAGCAGTGCATAAAATACTTGATGGACTTAATCAAATGGATGACAGAACCGGGTTTGGGAGAAATAACCTAAAGACAAAATTTCTTAAAAGTTACAAGGGACAGGAAAATGTAGAGGATCATGATTGTCCATGTCCTGAAGGGAAATGGCATATAATTGAAAAAGATAGTGCTGAACAAAAGTAACCCAAATACAAACTATCCTGCATTCTTCCCTACTAAATTTGTTATAACTGATTGAAATGCCAAAGTTTTTAAGTGCTTAAAATTTATCAATTCCATATACAGCATTTCTATGATGGATTCAGTGTAGGTGCCATCACTAGACTTATTACAAGTTCAATTCCAAAAGATACATGTTTGGCACATAACATACACATCACTCTATATTCATAAACTTTATGTATATTTAGTTACAAGTAAAAAAATTTCATCCTTGATAATGGTTAAAAGTATAGATGAAAGCACTTAAAAAAATAAAATCTTCAGACAGTTCTTATAAAATTTGACTTCTGAAAAGAAAGAAATCATAAGAACATGAAAATTTATATAAAAAGCCTAATGATAATACCTTGTCTTCCATTTTCAATGAAACCTGCATGAAAGTGAGATTGCTGCTTAAATACACAATTTTTATATATATATATATATATATATATATATATATATATATATATATATATTAGCCATCTACATACAAGCCTCTCATCAGTGTGGCTAGATACATCCACTTGCTTCTGGCCAGGATTGAAACTCAACCAATTTGGTGTCAGTCGAAGTCGCTACCTCCTAAGCCATAGGTGCAAGGAATCAGAGAAGGGAAATTGTAACGTGTTGTATATAAGCAGTGTATACACACACCAGTCGCCAAAAGAGCTCAATTCATTCCTGAAGATATATCGCAAAGGTGGAAACTGTTTTTTAAACTTTTCTTCTCTAGAGAGCTCAATCATAATGAGAGCATAATATTAGATAGATAACAAACAGATCAAGATAGATAGATAGATATGAAGAGACTGAGATAGATAGATAGATAGATAGATAGCAAATATGAGAATCAGTTTCCCAGGAACAATTTTCTTTCAGAATCTTTTATAATATGATTGATTTCTCCCTTTCAGACATATGTTCAGCTATATTGCAATGACTGTTCATTGTTTTGAAATTTGATTTTGAATACTTATTAAATACATCTATATATGATCATATAAAAAATGTCTGCTAACGTTAAAAATGTATCATTCGGGAATTCATATTTTTCAGAAATTAAGAGTATTGTCACCTGATGTCAGCTTTTATTTATTTGAAATCTTTTTTTTTTTTTTTTTTTTTTTTTTTTGGAGAGTGCAGGAATATTTGTATCTCAGTACATCAGTGTAGAAGATATTTATGTAGTTTAACTTTGTCTGGCACGAATCAAAATAACAGAAAATAAGGATCAGGAGATTGCGATTATTTTAATTGTCCAACTGGGGAAGTAGGTGCCTACCTTGAAAATCAGTCAGTCAATCAGTTAAGTGTCATACGTGATACATGCTTTGGGGGATCATGTCTGAAAGAGACATGACTGACTGGGCTGAAGATTATCGTACAGTAGGTTGCCATTGCTTTCTACAGTAGACTGGTTGCCAGCCAAGGCTATAGAACCCAATCTGTCCTATTATTTAACCTGTAACTGGAGGGAAGAGATGGATTAATACCTTTCCCAAGGGTGCATAAGTGAATGCAAAGTATTCAACTAGAGTTCAAACTCAGCTCCCCGATTTGTCGTTCCGAGTTGATATCCACTGCACCACAACACACATCAGTATTTAAAAATATTTTTAAATTAAAAATATTTTAGGGGACAATTACAATTTACAGTTCCTACTAAGTAACCCATAGCTGGGGGAAGGAGAGCTGGATTCATACATTTTGTAAGCATATTTCCATGTAAGAATATAACAAACCAAAATGGAATTAGAACTCAACTTTCTAATTTCCAAATCCGAGTCATTATCCATTATATCAGCCATGCATCTAAGCTAACAGTACCTAGTATTCTTAAATGGCTAACCATTTGGGTATTGACCAACAGTGAATGTTAAACATTCTCTTCACAGATGAAAGAAAACCTTAAATCAACAGAAATATAGTTCTACAGGAGGATGGTGAGAATACCAATACTGAACATGTAAATAATGACAAAATCATAGGAAAAATTTAAACAAAAAAGAAGACTTATACTGTGATTCAGAAAGAGATTTAAAATTTCTCAAGGATATCAATGAGAAAAGAGGACTTGGAGAATCTGATACTCACAGAACATACTGAAGGCAAGAGAAACAGAAGAAAGCAACAAATAATCTATCTAAACAAAAAACTTGAGTAAGTGATTAGCAGAACAGTGATAAGGAGAAATACCAAAAGGACAAAAATTTCTAAGAGCTAAAAAAGACATGAAGTTGAAGAGAGCCATGATTGTCCATGTCCATATATAACATAAAAGAAGAATGCAAATTTTTATTTGGCAGACACAAATGCATATATAGTTGAAAGAAAAGACATTCCCTTGTTACTTAACTGTGAAAATATAGATATCAGATTAAAAAAAAAATACAGTATTTACATTATTCAGACTATTGTCCTCATCTTTATTGCCATTTGTACAACGTTTTGGCCGCTGGATGCTCCAGCCTTCTTCAGGTGCTAGGAATTTCAAACCGAACCCTTTATTACAATCACTGGGCCATTAGTGGATATAGACATTGGTTAGTTCCTGTGACTTTACCCAAAGAGTTGTGAGTTCAATACCAGGCTACAGCAGTGGTAAACAAGTAACTTACAGGGTCAGAGGGAGATAACTCATGACTATCAAAAGAGGCACTACTACACAAGGAATTGAGTTCATATACCCCAGTGATTGTAATAAAGGGTTTGGTTTGAAATTCCTAGTACCTGAAGAAGGCCGGAGCATACAATGGCCAAAATTTCATACAAATGGCAACAAAGATAAGGACAATAGTCTGAATAATGCAAATACTGTAAATACTACCTCATCTCAGAAATATAGACAAATAGAAAAATATTTTGAAAAAGAGATTTTAGTATTGTCGTCAGAAATATTTCTTCAGTACAATATTTTAACTGAATGATAAATATTTGATTATAGCCTTCAACAAGTCATAATAGTTAATGTAGCTTTTGGCAAGTCAATTTTTCTAAATAACAAATTAAATATATAGAAAATTTTGAAATGTTGGTAGTATATATTGCAGAAATTTGTCCTAAATTCAAATGTACGACTATTTCTGCATGAAAGATTAGCTAATGCTTACAATGTGGAATCAATTTTATATTTTGTAATTAATATGATCCTAAAATTTGTTTTCCAAAAACAGATTCATTCTTTTTATGAAAGAATGATATACATCTTGATAGCCTAAACTAGAAATGCATTTTAAAATCACGTGCATTAAGGAATTAACTTTTTATATTCTATATATTATTTTTTAAATTCACAGCTAATGCCAACAATCAATGTGATAAGTATCAGAGTAGATTGTCATCCCTAACCATGGAAAGTTGCCTACAAGAAGGAGAACTCTAAATTTTAAACTGCACAGGAAATGATCAAAAACCACACTATAACCCTTGCCAAATTCTAGTCCTTGGTATGACGATAAACTACATTCAACAGCAAGGCCTCTGATCAGATGAGTGAAGATTTGGAGGAGTGTGGTGTGGTGATACCGAGCAAAAGCGATGGACCAGATCTTTGCACTTTCACGACCAAAAAGCAAATGATCAAAAGTTGTCGCTGCGCCGCCAGCTCCACGCAGATGTTCCAGTTGAAAACTAAAAATTAATTAAATATTAAATTTCCAGTTCACGAGCCTACACAAATTTTAATTCTCAGCCAATGGGAAGCCTAGAACCAAATACAAGTGTGAAATCCCAAATGAGCTGCTGTGATCCAAAAAGAAGATATAAAAAGCTGCTACAGAAAGCATCGTCAGGCAGACCAACTCGAGGAGAAGAGAGTAATTAGTATCTCCCTTGACCGAAGTCAAGCGGCTTACTACGCTCGCCTCACTTACCTCTTTCCTTCTTCCCTATCTCAAAAACTACTTACTGACCTAAGGAGCAAATACATCAAAGACATTCCTTACTTACATGCTCCCAAATTCCTAAGCATTAATTCTCTTTCAGCATTTTTATTGCCATGAACATTTTAACCTCTGTTGGACCTATACTTCATGTATTACTTCAATCGTAAAAACATTAATTGATATGTGTATATATAAAATGTTATTTTTCCACTCAAATTGCCTTTCTTGATTTGTAATCATTTTATGACTTATAGTGGGCTATCTACAACAAGGCCAAATTCTGTTAACCTGCAACAGTATACAACTAACCCTTCACTAGAACAGACTCTCCACTACTAACAGAAAAGAATAGATAAGCATCCCATTATAGTGGAACCACCTCTTAATTGGTGCTTTTTTCCAGCTCCACCCTGACTCATGGTGGTAGTAATTCTTAAGGTTCCAGCTACGGGGAAACAGTGAACTCCTCTAAAAAACCAAACACTATGGAAGTATAAAAATCAAGTTTTATAGTAAAAATGCCAACAGTACATTATCATATAAAAAATTACTCACAATACTTAAAGTAAAATGACCTACATTGTATTTTATCTGTAGTCAAAGGCATACAATTGCATTCAATATATATTTAATTGAAGCCACAAAATTCTGTTCAAAATATTCATATTTTGACAATAAATCACTCATAGCGGTTGATATGCTACTTGTCATATAAGAATAATGTGTCATTGCTGACACTTTGTTTTGAACACAGATTGCCAGAGAGCAAACACAGTCAACCTTGTCTTGAAGTAATTAGATGTATCGTGCTGCTGGGATCACATGATATATAAAAGCAATATATATATGGGTATATAATATGCATTTGGGGATTAGCATTGAGAAAAACACTAGTCTGACTTTGTCAGATTCTCTGCCTGAAGTTAGAGAGGAACTCAGATGAAGCTTCATCAAAGGGCAAAGTCTCGTCTGGGGAAAAACAGACAATAAATTTTTGCCTGACTTTAAGGGTTCAGATTTTCCACCTTAAAAAGGCCTTGTGCCACATTCTGCTTCAGTAGGGAGGCATAAATATCATTAACGTTGAGAAGACTAAGTGTTTGACACAGTATTGTTTGAAAGCGTTATTATTCTTGTACCTGTGACTTTACAAAGTGACTTTACAAAAGCGGTGACAAGTATTCATTAAACTTACACAAAGAAACAGAAAAAAATAATATGCATATCCTACATGTCGTAATAAGAAATTCAGTAATATTTACTACTGCACTAAAGAGTTGTCATATTCACAGGATGACAGAGCATTAACCAGGCAAAGTTATTCAAAAATGAATCTACAAAATATTCAGTGAAGTACAGCAAAATGGAAGAACTAAAACCTATCATGATTCAAATGTTGATGCTACAAAAGCAACAACAAGAAGAATTGCAGCAAACAAAAAATAACAACATGAACAGCAATTACAATAACAAAAACAAAAATTTCTTGAATTGTTTACTAAAACTACAGATTTATTCACTTCAGATGCTGTTGCTAATTCAGTTAGTGAATTTGTATACAATCCAGCTGAAGGGATAACTTTTCCAGCCTATTATAGAAGATACAAAGAAATCTTCAAAAAGAATTGTTTGCATTGGAATGAAGAAAAGAAAGTTTATTTATTATCAAGAAAATTGTCCCCTGCTAAACATGAAAAGTATGAAAATTTTATTTTACCAAAAACCAGGTGAGATAAATTTTGATGTCACTTTTGTAATACTATCAAAAATTTTGCTGATAGAAGCTCATTATTTAATACCCAATGGCAATGTCATAACTTAAAAGAACATCTAAATAAGATGGCAATATCAAAAAACTTACGAATGAAAATGCTTTCAAAAGTGTAAACTTATGAAATCATACTTCTATATCTATCACAATCTACTATTTATTGTTATAGGTCTGTCTACATATCATTTATTTTATGAAATCTATGAATTTATCTCTCTGCTAATGGCATCTAAAATTGAAACTGATAAACAGTTCAAATGCCAACTGAGTCTTTTCTGTTCATATTCATACTAATGCACTTGAGAAAGGCATGAATTTATTTCTTTTCCCATCAGTTATGGGTTAAATAACAGAACATATTGGAATCTCTAGCACTGGGTTGGCAGCCTGTTTAAAAGAAGAACAACTTTGAACTTCAAAACCATAGAAAAAGGAATGATGAATCATTCAATTATCTTTCCCAAGTTGTCAAAGTAATTCATAGAAAATAAAGAAAAGGAATTTGTGGAGAGCCATTATCACTTGTATCCTGAAGTAAGACAGTTAAACAAATAGAAAAAAATATTTATGCTTAAATAATTAATTCCATGTGTTTAATTTTACACTTTGCAAACAGGTTTCAGTTTCATAATCATTGCTCAACTGACACAATGGAAATGTTTGTTGCTAGAGTTTGTCAGTAATATTATATATTAATATCACATTACACTTTCTTGGTTTCTTTGATAACTTTTTTTATTCATTTTGTTTATTAATTTTATATATGTAAATTTCTATTTAATATAAATTAATTAGCTTTTAATAGATCTATTTTGTGAGTAATTGCAGAAATATATCTGCAAATGTAATAATTATGGAATAGTTGCCAATGCCTGTGGAAATTTCAAAGATCCAGCTTGTATAAAAGAAATGTTTTTAAATATCTAAACTGCAGAAAATACTCTAAATCAAGTTTTCTCAACCTGGGTGATATCATCCACTGGTGGGTGATTTCAGTTGTTGGGTGGGTTATGAGAAATTGAAAAGTGGAAATTTTGATTGGCAATATAAGATTTTGAGTATTAAAAAGGTATTTCCACATATACTACCTGCTAAAAGATATTAAAGTGAGATATGCAAAGAACATGCAATAAATGAAAAAAAATCAGAAGATTAAATGATGATAAACTGAGCTACATTCTAAAATAAGATGTAAATATCTCCACAATGGGCAATGATGTAAAACATTTTGTGAACCTCTGCCATAAACAATTTTTGTTCTTATATGGGATTAAAATTCTCTAAAATTCATTTAAAGGAAAAGATTGCTTATTGATTACATTATGATAGCTGTTATATCAGTGTGAATTTAAAAAGGATTCTGTCAAAAATAATGTACTTTTCTCAGGGACTCTATTCTTGAAGGATGTGCATTGTGGTACAGTGAATATTGGCTCGGAATGAGAAATCAGAGAGCTGAATTCAAATTCCAGTTGAATTCATTGCATTCACTTACATGCAAATACCCTTGGAAAAGGTATTATTAATTCATCACTACTCCTTCCAGCTATGGGTTCAATAACAGGACAGATTGGGTTCTATAACCTTGGTTGGCAACCAGTCTACTGCAGAAAGTAATGGCAACCTACTTTTTTTTTCTTTTTTTTTTTTTTTAAATCGTATCACCCCGAGCAAGGCGGTAATGCCACTGATGTGCAGGAGGCTATGTAAGAGTGAAAAGATTGAAAAAGAGAATGCCGGAAACCACATCCTAAACAGGGAACAAAGGGATGAGCCTCTACACCTGTTCAGTAGATGTGGGTGATAGTTTAGTCTATCTTCTCCAATTGAATATTTTATGTAATTCCAAGTATTTAGGGAAGTGTTTATTAATCAGTTTAACAAATATTTGCCCTATTTTGCATTTTATCCATAAATTAAATGGTAGGTTGAACCAAATAATGTTTCAATTTCTTGTATTATTTTTCATTTGAATGTTTATCTGGAGTTTGTATTCTAATTTGCTTTTATGTTCACTTTCATTTAAGGCCCTTTCATAATCTTTATTCCATTCATCAAAGATTGATTTATGAAAGGAACTTTTTGATAATCTGTGTTCTATTTCCTTATTGTGTTTGATTATGCTAGTAGGATGGTTAGATCTAGTGTTTATTTACTTTAAGGTTGTATCTGTTTCCATAGATGAGCAGAAACGGCCAGCTCATAGATTAAATTTTACATCTAAATAGTGGTGAACGTTTTTATTTATTTTGACTTCTATTTCAAAGTCAAGGTTTTTGAAGAGTTTGGAAAGCATTTTTCTTATTTTTTCATTTTCTCTTCTGTTGTCCGGCACGATCATTAGCCCATTCTCTTTGTATAATCCGTGGTTATTTATGTGGATTATTTCATTAATTTTATTTAGAAAAAAACTTGAAAATCTTCTGCCCAGTCAGTGATGTCTCTTTTGAGACATGATCACCCAAGCATGTATCACATATGGCACTTAACTAATTCTTGAAAAAGGAAGAAAGTTTTCTACACTTTTTTTTTTATGAAAGGTAAAAATGTAATCCAAATAAAAAAAGATCTCTACAGTCTCTGAAGAGGTTACAGCAAATGATAAAACATGTCAGAACAGGAGATTTATTGCTGGACAACACTACATAGTTGGGTAGACCTACTGTTGCTTACTATCATAGACATCCTCATTATTTGGTAGCAGAGTCAGTCAGTAATCCTGTTCATTCTTTCATCATACTCATGTAATTTAGTGCTCAAGTTGGACTTGTTTGTTTTATCCCAATGCAATCAAGGAGTCTTAGAGCATGTGCATACTTTGCATCACTACTGCACTCCTACCTGCTTGTATACCAAGGCTTGGGATATATTTGAACAGATACCAACTGTGATGCATATCTGAAGGTATATCAATGAAAACCCGAATAATAACAGATATCTTTTCAGATAAAACAGTATGAACAAAATCTAAACAAAACTCAAGATATGGACAATGAGAAAAATAACCATCCACTGAACATGATCTTAATAAAGACGTGCCCAAGATAATATTTTACAAGATGATCCTTTAAATACCTGAAGATAGTGAGAAAACAGATGATCAATCTAAAAATTCAATTGGCAAAGTTGAAAATGCATAGAAAGTGCACTGTTTGTGAAAACATTCATTGTAAATGTGTGTCCATGTTTTCATAACTTTTCACTCTTCTTAGCAGGTCTTCTGTTTTCACAATATGGGAAACATGAAAACAAAAAAGATAAAAAAATCAAAAACAAAGAGAAATTTTTTTTCTTTTTTTTTCTTCTTTACAGTATGGTTAACTCTGTACAAGCACAGAAAGGGCACTCAATGTTGAGGGTTACTTTGCTGGATAGTTTATGTGGATATGAATTTGGTTGCACTATTTACATTATTCAGACTATTGTCCTTATCTTAGTTGACATTTGTATGATGTTTCAGGTGTTGTATGCTTTGGCCTTCTTCAGGTGCAAGGAATTTTGAACTGAAACCTTTATTACAATCACGGGGGTATATCATTCACATTTCTTGTATGAAGCCCCTTTTGGTATTCATGAGTTATCTTCCTCTAACATAACTCTCAAAGTTACTTGTTCACCACTGCTGTAGCCTGGTATTGAACTCACAGCTCTTTGGGTCAAGTCACTAGTGATTGTAATAAAGGGTTCGGTTTGAAATTCCTAGCACCTGAAGAAGGCCAGAGTATACAATGGCGAAAATGTTGTACAAATAGAAACAAAAATGAGGACAATCGTTTGAATAATGTAAATAGTGTAAATACTACCTCATCTCAGAAATATAAACAAATAATGAATTAGTTGATTTGCTTTAGTGGCATATCAACACTTATGTGTGTCATTTAATGCTGAATCTAAATATTCTGAATATAAGTTTATGATTTCAGTTGAATATATTTTGAGTGCAATTGTATACTTTTATGATTATGTGATTTATGATTTATGATTATGATTATGATTTATGATTTATGATTATGTGATTTATGATTTATATGATTATGTATTCTTATGTGTGTCATTTAATGCTGAATCTAAATATTCTGAATATAAGTTTATGATTTCAGTTGAATATATTTTGAGTGCAATTGTATACTTTTAATTGATTATGTGATTTATGATTTATGATTATGATTATGATTTATGATTTATGATTATGTGATTTATGATTTATTTATGATTATGTATTCTTATGTGTGTCATTTAATCTGAATCTTTAAATATTCTGAATATAAGTTTATGATTTCAGTTGAATATATTTTGAGTGCAATTGTATACTTTTATGATTATGTGATTTATGTTTATGATTTAATGATTATGATTTAATGATTTAAATGATTGTGATTTATGATTTATATGATTATGTATTCTTATGTGTCATTTAATGCTGAATCTAAATATTCTTTTGAATATAAGTTTATGATTTCAGTTGAATATATTTTGAAGTGCAATTGTATACTTTTATGATTATGTGATTTATGATTTATGATTATGATTTATGATTTATGATTATGTGATTTATGATTTATATGATTATGTATTCTTATGTGTGTCATTTAATGCTGAATCTAAATATTCTGAATATAAGTTTATGATTTCAGTTGAATATATTTTGAGTGCAATTGTATACTTTTATGATTATGTGATTTATGATTTATGATTATGATTATGATTTATGATTTATGATTATGTGATTTATGATTTATATGATTATGTATTCTTATGTGTGTCATTTAATGCTGAATCTAAATATTCTGAATATAAGTTTATGATTTCAGTTGAATATATTTTGAGTGCAATTGTATACTTTTATGATTATGTGATTTATGATTTATGATTATGATTATGATTTATGATTTATGATTATGTGATTTATGATTTATATGATTATGTATTCTTATGTGTGTCATTTAATGCTGAATCTAAATATTCTGAATATAAGTTTATGATTTCAGTTGAATATATTTTGAGTGCAATTGTATACTTTTAACTGCAGATAAAATATATTGTTGGTAATTTTGCTTTAAATATGTTTTTTTGGTAATTTCAATATAAATAGGTGTTGGTTCATTGGCTCATTTTGTTTAGAACATATCACCCTGTAAAGGTTATTAAATGCCAACATCTGAATATTTTGTATGTAATTCTATGCTTTCAACTACAGATATTTTGTACATAATCTTAAATATTCACGGTAAAGATATGTTTTCTAGATATATAGTTTGTAGATGGGGTATACTGTTACATGTGACGTAATGGAGTGCCAGAAGTTATCAGCTTAGTACTTAAATATGACTCAGATAATTTGCATAGAATTGTTGATAATTTTACTATAAAATATATATCTTTATATTTTTTTTTTAGCATGATTTTTTATAAAAATGTATTGTTGGTCATTTTATTGTAAAATCATACTGTCGATTTTTGTTTAGGGTTCACTATTTTTTCATAGCTGGAAAACTAACAGCTGCTACCATCCTGTGTCAGGATGAATCCCAGAACAATGGCAGTTAAGAGGTGGTTCCACACTCCTTGAAATCACTAATCTCCCAATCAGAGGCCTTGCTGTCAGTCAAATTTTATTGTCATAGCCACGATGTGAAGATATAAATCATCATTTTCTTAACAATAAATTGTAGAGTTGGAATGAAGCATAGCAACCAATTAAATTGATTTTAGTCATTAAATGCACTGCATGCCATCTACCATTTAATATCAGATGAAAATAAATATTATGAAGAAATTTAAAGC
Organism: Ascarosepion bandense; assembly: GCA_037127315.1. Lineage (NCBI taxonomy): Eukaryota > Metazoa > Mollusca > Cephalopoda > Sepiida > Sepiidae > Ascarosepion > Ascarosepion bandense. The sequence continues at coordinate 635,493 of JBBBDQ010002084.1, forward strand.
TGTAGAATTAAAAAGGAACAAGTAAAATGAACATCTCTTTTATAAAAAGTAGATTCGGTCAGTTAAGTACCATATGCGATACACACTTAGATGATCGTATCTCAAAAGAGACATGACTGACTAAGCAAAAGATTTTTCCACAGTAGGCTGCCATTACTTTCTGCAGTAGACTGGATGCCAACCAACACTATAAAATTCAATCTTTTCTGTTATTTAACCCATAACGGGAGGAAGAAGCGATGGATTCATACCTTTGCTAAGGATATTTGTATGTACAATGAATTCAAATGAAATTCAAACTAGGCCCTCTGTGTTCAGGTTCTGACTTACTATTCACTGCACCACAATGCACATAAAAAAAAAGATTATTCTGAGGAGCCAAGAAGTTAAGCCAGGATTTGTCATTGGCGGCCACAATCTGAACAACATAAGACACGCAGGTGATACAGTGCTGATAGCCGACATGGAAAGAAAGCTACAAAACCTCCTGAAAAAGGTAGATGAAGAAAATCAAAACAAACGACTACAAATAAACAACAAGAAAACCAAATGTATGGTCATCAGCAAACAAAGGAGCCCAATTACAGTTGGGGATACTACAATCAAGCAGGTACAAAAATTTAAGTATTTGGGAAGTGTTCTAACAGAAGACAGAAAGTGCAACACTGAGATCCGAAAGTGAATTGGCATGGCAAGAAGAGAGAACTAGAATACTATGTGATGTCAGTTCTTCAATATGGCAGCAAATACTGGACAACATCATCAAAGATGAAGGAAAAACTTGAAGCAACTGAAATGTGATTCTACAGAAGGATGTTGTGGATATCATGGATCATCATGAGCAATGATGAGATTTTAGAAAGGCTGGAAATGAAAAGGAAACTAATACTGAGCATCAGGAAAAGACAGCTAAAGTTCCTGGGATATGTGACGAGGAAGGAAAGTTTGGAGAATCTGATACTCACAGGTCAGGTAGAGGGAAAGAGAGACAGGGGAAAGCAGTGGATAACATATTTGACAGGCCTGAGCAGGTGGATCGCAGAGTGGGCTTTAGGTGGTGTAACAAAAGAAAGCATGCTAAAAGCCACCAGGGATAGGGAAATGTTTAAGGCCCTGAATGACTACGCCATGAAAGGACATGCCATATAGAAGAAGAAGAAGATTGCTGAATGCTTAAAAAGTCTTTAGATATATATCAAGTTTTTGTTTTGCTGACATAATGCAAGGATGAACATTTATTTATTTGATATTTACACAATTTCTTTTCTATACTTCTACCTTACTCACTATCTGTCATCAAATGTTACAGTTCAAATCATTTTTTTACTGATTGGTTTTTACAATGAAACATAAATATTTAAATCTAACGGAATCAATTGTTTTCAACTGTTTACATAACCAAAGTCCAGAGCTCTTTGTCTCTCAAAATGCAAAACTTTAAAAACATTAGAAAAACGTATATATTTTCTTTCTTTAGACATTTAATGAAATATATATATATATATATATATATATATATATCACAGTAAAAGAGGTAGTGGTTAGACTAAAAGAGGGTTATTTTAAAAAAAAGTGCTTAATGCAAAATTAAAAAAACTAAATAGACAGAGCAATATATTAAAAAACAAAATGTTCACCACTTACTTGCTACCCAGGTTTCAATCATATTGGTTTCATCAGGTAATAAGGGCAAACTGCATTTCTTGATGCTTCTTTATACACATGACTGCCAGAACTCCCATCAAAGACTCTTAGTGCCTGATGAAACTGATATGGTTGAAAGCTGAGTAGTAAGTAAGTAAACATGTTGTTCTTTACTATATATATATATATATATATATATATAGTAACTCATTTCTGACCATACCATCTGCTAATGCAGCTAATCAATCACTGTTGCAGAAACCTGCTCAGGTATTTGTGATTGTTGAGCCTATCTGTGGTTTATACAACTATACTGAGCAGACCTTTGTTACAGTTTCTAGGAGACAGCACATAATCTGAAAATAATAAACAGCTTAAACAAAGCCATTAGGCTCAAACACTAGGTCACAATGATTAGTAACTTCATTAAGATTAGAACATTGTAAAAACTCAGCAAAAATCTGAAAAGATATTTTGTCTGTCTGTCACATTAAATGAAACATATGTATATATATATGTGTGTGTGTGTGTGTGTGTGTATATATAAAAAAAATCAAAACCGTTGGTATAGACAAAAAACAATTTCCCAAAAGACATAAATGCAAATTTCTTCCGAATAAATTCCATAAAAGAGATCATTTCTAATATTAACAAAAAATCCAATAATTTCTATTAACAAAATACAGGTTTCCCTTGATTTTCCAAAAGTAGAATATTGCATTGACACATTCTATAAAGTAAAAATAGGGGAAAACAGCCAATAACCTCTATTAATAAAATACAGGTTTTCCTTGATTTTTTGCAGAATATTGCTTTGACACATTCTATGAAGTAAAAATAGGAAAACACCCAATAACCGCTATTAATAAAACGCCAGTTCCCCATGACTTACCAAAAGTAGAATATTGCTTTAACACATTCTATAAAGTAAAAATAGAAAAACATCTAATAAACTCTAATGATAAATTACAGGTTTTCCTTGACTTTCCCAAAGTAGAATATAGCTTTGACACAGTCTATGAAGTAAAATAACATAAACTGTAGAAGTAATTACTATTACTTTAAATAATTATTGACTGTTTTCAAACCACTAAATTACATGGCAAGAATTATTTGCGACAATAATAGTACTGCAATTATTGCAGAAAATATAACTTTGAAAGGATAAACATGACTAGAGGATATTTTGAGTGCCACCAAAAAGTGTATGATAAAAAATTACATGCGACAAAGCACTCAAGCATATAGTTCTATTTCAAGCTTTTAAACAGCCATTGCAGATAATAAACATTGATCTATGACACCAAAGCCAGTAGACAGGATTGCATGATGCATTGAGTGCCTACAAATAATAGTATGAGAGAAAAATGCATGAGAGTATGCATAAAGCATCCTGTCATATATCAAGCCTTCTATCGGAGGTAATGAACATTGGCCTTCAATAAGGACCCTCGTAGGTTTAGTACAGATTTTTAGCATGCATTGAGTTTCTACAAAAAACTGTATGATAGAAAAATGTGTAAGGGTATGCTGTTAAATATACTGTCATAATCCAAGACTTCCACATCAGCTAAAACAGGCAACAATTCTTGACATTTGAAATTGAGGCAGGCAGATATAAAAGAAATTTTGGGATTTGGGAGCAATAAAAAATATGTCCTCTATAAATTAAAATAAACAATTCTTCACTTGACATCATTTCATATCAGTCATAAAAATGATCTAAATGGAAAACCAGAGCCTGTCTGCCTATATATCAAGAGAGTTATAGAAATAAAGATGAAGAAGAATGCAGCATCTTTATTAAAAGTTTTGAACTATGTTTAGAGACTACTCACTTTTTTTTTCTCTTTTTCTTTTTCTTCTTCTTGTCTCCCTTTGAAGGCGATTCAGACCCTTTTGATGATGCCACCTCCTCCTCAGCCTCCAACTCCCCAATACACTCTGCAGAAACAAATAAAGGAAGGAAATTTTCAAGAAAAAAAAGTACAGCTTCACTTAAATTTATTTAGAAACCAAGACTTATTACATATATTATAAACTTTCTAAATTAGTAATGATTTTCAATGCATTTCCATCATTTATATGATACTTATAATAGCCCTATTTTATCTCTCAGTAAGACTTGTATTAATTCTTCACCATTGCCAGTCCATTTCTTCTAAATTTTCAATGCATTCCCATAGCAAAATCATTAGCAATATATTTACATTATACTTATAATTGCCCTATTCTGTCATTAATGCCTGCATCAATTTCCAGCTACGACCAATATTCTTGATTTTCAATGCATTCCTCTGTCAAATTCATTAGCAATATATTTGCATTATACTTATAATACCTCTATTCTGTTAGTAATCCTTGTACATATTCACCAGAAATCTACTTAGCAGATAATATGCCAAGCTCCTGTATCTGACTATTTGGCTCAATGGAATACAAATCTTGTGAATCTTGGGGAGACCATAAATATGTGGCAGCTTTGTGATATAGTTAACCTACTACCAAAGAAGTACATTTTATAAGTTAAGAACTTATAATACTTTGTGGAAGTGGCTTAAGGAGATCTTATTCATAATGGTGGGCTGGATGTAGTGAGATTATTCATCAGCTTTTATATGGATGAAGCTTTATTGGTGGTTCAAAAGGGATTGGAATTTGGCCTTTGGAAAATATACTAGCATTTTGATAGATAACCTGATAGAAATTTGAACATTCTGTGTACAAACAACATACTTCTAATTAGGGTCTAACATATACTAACAGGACAAAGGTTTTATTATAGGCTCATTATTGTCACCAGTGATGGTGAACAAATACATATAATACTTTGAGGAAATGGCTTTAGTAATGGGAATACTAAAGCTAGTACCACTGCTGCAATATATAAATGACAACTTCATAATCTGGCATTACCAGAAAGCTGTATGAATACTACTGGACCACGTGATTGTGCTGAGTAGTGCTGACTTATACTTTGTAGAAAAAACAGAGTGAGCATTAACTGAACAGTGCTAAATAAGAACAAAATGACATATTCATAGACATAAACATAAGAATGAGAATAATCTACTTCAATAGATATAAAGGATTCAGTTCAAAATTTCCTGAAGGTTACCTTGGTTGACAAGCCCATGATGATTGAAGGCTGGAGGGAACAATGGTGATAATAACAACAATGATTAGAAGAACAAAGATAGTCCAAGTGTAATGTAAAAAATGATAACTCTTTATCCTAGAAATTCAGACAGAGATTACTGATATTTATTTATAATCTCCAATAAATAGAGATTGCTATTGGCTGTAAAAAAGACATAATCTCTAAAGAGAAACAACATTTTATAAATGGAAACATTGGAAATTGTGAAAAAGATTAATAAAGAGATCACTGAACAAAAAACAATGAAAACAATAGTAGCATCAGAACATGAGAAAAAAATGCCATGTCACAAACAAGAGACTTGAGAAAAATGAAAAGGGTAAGAAGAAAAGAAGGAGGATTGACAGCAAAAAAATATTTTAAGAAATTAGTGCTGTGATTATAAACAAAGAGAAGAGATTAAAAATATTAAGAACATTGGCTAAAGACATGAAAGCAAACAAATTTAAGTAAACATTACTAAGAAAACATGTAAGCTGGATGAAGTATATGAAAAACTGACTTCTTAACAATAATTTTTAATGATGAATATAGAGCTACATTGGCTAGAATTGATGGCTGTATAGAGTTTGACTCCTTCATGGAAATAATCAACTAACATGACTCAGAAGAAAAGAGGTAGAAATAGAGACGACTATTGTAGGTACCAAAATTATAAGCCCCCTCTAAGTTAATGCATAGAATTATTGGAAGTTCTAAGAAAAGATAATTTTCAAGTGGTACAGATCACAAGCAAGAATTTTTAAGCCGAAGAGTATATTTCTGCAAGATGATGCTCATTCACATCTTGCAAATCTGTTCATTGCCCATCTTGGCAAAAAATGTTTTAAAAATACCAAATTAATGGAACAGTCCAATTTTTCCAGATGTTAATCAATAAAAAGGGATGTGCGTTGTGGTACAGTGGATATCGACTCAGAACGAGAAACCGGGGAGCCGAGTTTGAATTCCAGTTGAATCCATTGTATTCACTTACACGCAAATACCCTTGGGAAAGGTATTAATCCGTCTCTTCCTTCCAGTTATGGGTTAAATAGCAGGACAAATTGGGTTCTATAGCTTTGGTCGGCAACCAGTCTACCGCAGAAAGCAATGGCAACCTACTGTGGGATAATCTTCTGCCCAGTCAGTCATGTCTCTTTCGAGACATGATCGCCCAACCGTGTATCACGTATGGCACTTAACTGACTGACTGAATCAATAAAAACTTGTGATTCAACATTAAAAAGTGTATAGAAGAATAAGAAGTGTAATCAAGCAATAAAAAATTACTGCAAACAATGTTAAAATTGATGCAGTCAAAGATTGACAAAATCGATGGTTGAAAGATTGATAAAGGTTATAGAAAATCAAGGAGCTAATATTAACATGTAAAATAATAATTTATTCATATACATGGGACATTCTGTTAATTAAATATATATTGGTAAAAAATTTAATTTGTACCAAATTAGTTTGTATAATAAAACCTGACATCACCCACACAAGTTATTACCAATATTTCAAAAAAGGGTGGACATTATAAATTAAAACTCAAATGATATAGTCAGTCAGTCAGTTAAGTGTCATACGGGATACCCACTTGGTTGATCATGTCTTTTTCGAGACATGACTCACCTGGCAGAAGATTTTCCTACAGTAGATTGCCATTACTTTCTGCGCTTGATTGGTTGATAACCAAGGCTGTAAAACCCAATCTGTCATGCTATTTAACTCATAGCTGGAGGGAGACTATGTGGATTAATACTTTTATTAAGGGTATTAGTGTGTAAGTGAATGAAACAAATTTTACTGGAACTCAAACTTGGCTCCCTGATTTATCATTCCAAGCTGATATTCACTGCACTATAATGCTCATCCAAATGATATATTGCTCTTCTTCTTCTATGTACCCTGTCCCTTCAGGACGTAGGCGATCATGGTTCTCCACGTTTTCCTATCCCTTGTGGCTCTTAGTATGTTTGTTCCTGTTACTCCTGTCAACCCTCGTTCTGTCAGGCCATGCAAGTATGTCATCCGCTGCCTTCCTCTGTCTCTCTTTCCTTCTATCTGGCCAGTCAATATCAGATTCTCCAGGCTCTCCTTCCTCATTGCGTGTCCCAGGAACTTCAGTTGTCTCTTCCTAATGCTCAGTATTAATTTCCTTTTGGTTGCCATTCTTTCCAACACCTCATCATTGCTTGCATGCTCAGTCCACGATATCCACAGCATCCTTCTGTAGAACCACTGCTCATATCAGTATAATTTCAAGCTTCTACCAATATTGGTTTGTAAATATTAATTTTATTGCAAAAACATTGATTTAACAAAATAAAATCTGATACGGTGTAAACAGATATAAGTAAAATGAAATTATGTTGAATTGTAGGAAATACTGGCAAATTCTAAAAGGTAATGAATGAGATCTGAGCTGAGTGAAATCTATTGATAGAATTGTATCATAAGACAGAAAATGAGATAATAAGCTAAAGAAAGAAAGCTAAAACAAATATAATTAAAGGTAATTTTCAAAACAAAAAACAAAGTTGATTAAAAAAAATCAAGCAAAGGTAAGAGAATGGGAAAATAAAATTAAGGCAACTGATGCAATTACAGAAGAGATAGTGACATTGGCAGTCAAGTCACAATCCCGAGAGAAAGAAGCAGAAAATTAATCAACAGCCTGACATTACCAATCAATAGGCTCTTGTTTATGTAAGTCCGATTGGACATAGACAGCAAATGAATTTACTTATCTAATTTACAGCTAAAGAGGTCACTTGCTAATTTTGCCGGCATAGTTTAGATAGTGTTTTGTGGGAAGTAAAGGTCAATATTTAAAAGATAATATCCAGTCTATTGTACTGATGATATGTTTCCATCAGTATTCATCAGAGTTTTCTCATTTACAAGAAGCATCCAAAGACAATCAATAAATGCTAGTTTATATAACCTTTGGAAAACACAGCCTGTAACCAAATTCAACAAATTTACAAGCTTGCAAACAATTGCTAATTTGGTTGATAAAATAGTTTTAGCATTCACTGTTTATAAATAAAGGCTTCATGCTGAAAAGTTAATGTACAACTACGTTATTATTATTGTTGATGTCACACCCTGACTTAGTCAATGGAAAATTCTGTTCTTGACTCAAGAACTTTTTAAAGAATTCTGGCAAAGTAAATAATAGCAGTTTTCTGATAGTCTACTATCTTAGTCTCAATTTCAATTTTCCCTAAAGCGCTTAGTGAATTTTCTAGTTGGTATTCCAAACCCACCTATAATACTACAGGAATTAGTTTTACAGTCATTCTCCATAGCTTTTTCAACTCTACTGGTATTATAATGAAGTATGAGAGAAGGTATTATAATTAAGTATGAGAGAAGGTATTATAATTTTTTTTTTTTTTAATCATATCACCCCAAGCAAGGCGGTAACGCCACTGATGCGCAGGGGGCTACGTAAGGGTAAAAAGAATGGAAAAGAGAAAGCCGGAAACCACATCCTAAACAGGAAACAAGGGATGAGCCTCTTCACCTGTTCAATAGATGTGGGTGGAGTGTGAACCGGGCGATAGTTTAGTCTATCTACTCCAATTGAAAAAAAAATAATAATAAAAAAGGAAAAGAGTGAAAAGATTGGAAAAGAGAAAACCGGAAACCGCATCCTAAACAGGAAACAAAGGATGAGCCTCTTCACCTGTTCAATAGATGTGGGTGGAGTGTGAACCGGGCGATAGTTTAGTCTATCTACTCCAATTGAAAAAAAAATAATAAAGGAAAAGAGTGAAAAGATTGGAAAAGAGAAAACCGGAAACCGCATCCTAAACAGGAAACAAGGGATGAGCCTCTTCACCCGTTCAATAGATGTGGGTGGAGTGTGAACCGGGCGATAGTTTAGTCTATCTACTCCAATAAAGTATGAGAGAAGAATGCTAACAAAATTATGCTAAAGTAAATATATATAAGGCCTAATGTACTCATCACAATATCAAGTCTAATAAGTCTATACCAGGCATATGCATCACAGCCAAAATGAGTGCAATATGGTAAGAAATATGGATATTCATCCTTCAAAGTTAAAAAAAACTTTTAATACACTTGGCCATGATGCTTCCCAGCTACTTCTGTTCATGAATAGAGATGCACAGTACATCAGCCCCTAAGGAGACATGCAAAAATTTAAATATCTGGGAATTATTCTAACAGAGGACAGAAAGTGTGACATTGAGATCCAAAATCGTATTGGCATGGCCAAGGATGCATTCCAAAAGCTAAGCAGAGACAGAAAAATTTCATTGAAAACAAAGTAATGAGTACATTGTTATGTGATGTCTGTCCTTCAGTATGGTAGTGAATGCTGGACAATCTCATTACAGATGAATGAAAGACTTGAAGCAACTGACATATGGTTCTACAGAAGGATGCTGAAGATTCCATAGACTGAACATGTGAGCAAAAATAAGGTTTCGATGAGGATGGAAATAAAAATGAAACTTATACTTAACATCAGGAAAAGACAGCTGAAGTTTCTGGGCCATATAATGAAGAAGGAGGGCTTGGTGAATACAAGACAGAGGGAAAGAGAGACAGTAGAAAGCAATGCATGACATATTTGATGGGCTTGAGCAGATAGATAGATTTGGATGGCAGATAGTTTGGGAGGGGTAACAAGAGGAAGGATGTTAGAAGCTACAAGGGATAGGAAGATGTAGAAAGATATTATTGCATATATCCTGAAGATGTAGGCAATCATGAAAAGTTGACAAGCAAATTTGGAGTATTGAACGAGATATTTACTGTAGCTAATTTTAAATTTGCCGTAACAAAATGGGAAATCTTGAAGCTTTATGTCCACAGTATGCCAAAAGAATGTTTTTCTCCTTGACACTGCTATTATTATAACTACCTTCACTCCTTGTCAATGTCTATTGCTTTAAAAAGCGATTACTAAAATTGTAATAAAATGTAAATACATGATGAAAGTGAATTCATATATTTTTTGTTCTTGAGAATTTACAACAAAAATATTAAACACTATTTATTTATTAGATTGTTTATTTACAAGTATAATTTTATATTTATAATATTCTAAAAACTAATAAAATGCAACATTTATCATTTACCAATTTATAAAGAAGTAAATATGAAAACAATTATTTATTCATAAATTTATAAACATTTACTAAATTATCAAAATATGTGAAAAAGCTATACAGAAATCCTTATTATTTACCATTTTATAAAGTTTGAATTGATTGGCAATTAGCTGATGTTTTTTCAATTGTTTGAATAAATAGTAATAGTATTTATTAATTTTGTTGTAAGATCTCAAAAACAAAGAAAATGTATAAATTCACTCTCATGTTTAGGTTTTATTAAAATTCTGATCATCACTTTGCTGATGAATGAAGGAAATTAAAAATAATAGTGGTGTCAAGGGAAAAACCGTCCTGTTGACACTTTTTGTTTTCAGGAACGAAGGTCCATAGTTGCTACAAAGTGTTTATATGTTCACATGTTCAATTAATATCAAAAGCGATGGGAGCCATGCCTGGTGTAGTATCAAGAACATATTATCAATATTGAAATACATTTATCAACATTGCAGTATTAAGATTTGAGTTTGAGTTTTGTTTAACAGCATATCAACCTCTGTGGGTTATTTAATGCCCAAAAGGTAGAGTTTAAAGATATTTTTTAAGGTATTTAGTTAGATTTTAATGAAAATGTTTTGTTTTTTTTGTTTTGTTTTTTTAGAAAACAGAAAATGTCTTCTAGTTTTGTATTAAAAAATATTTTTACTGAGAATTTCTTTTCCTACAAAAATGTATTATGGTAATAATTTTTTCTTCAAAAATGTATTGTTGGTAATAGTTTTCCTTTAAAAATGTATATTTTTCTGTAAAAGTCTATTTTTATACTTTCATAGTGTTTTGACCCCAGTTTGGGGGTCAAAACACTATGATAGCTGGGACTCTAACAGGTACTACCACTCCAGGTCAGGGTAGAACTGGGAACAATAGCAATTAACAGGTGGTTCCATGCTCCTTACAACCTCCCAATCAAAGGCCTTGCTGATAGATGCAGTTTGCCATAATGCCCAGGACCCAGTATTAAGATGAAAGAGTCAATCACTAAATTTACTTCTAAGAAACTGATGAAGAGTCATGAGAAATAAGTTTATATACTGTGTATAAGATGACTTTTCAGTTTTCAAGTTTGTGATGTTTCATCTGTTGGAAAGTGATTGTAAAGTGGAAAATAAGTCACAAGGATGAAGATATGCTTTTGGACTTTACTAAACTGGAAGTGAAAACTGAATAGCTCTTGCCTATATATGGTATAAGCACTCCATTTTCTAACTGATCTGGTTCTTGTAATGATAGAGGATAGTGCAAGGAGTCAGGTACTTACTAGAGTTGTACAGGGAACTGACCATTTTTCCAGCATCTTCAGCCATGGGTCATTTGTACAAGCTCATCTTGGGGACTGGGTTGAATTTAAGTTCCACTAGGCAATCAAGGCATAAGACCTCTCAGAGGGAACATCCATTCATCAAGATTGGTTATTGTTCTGTGTCTGATTGGCAATGATGGAATGCTATTAGTTTGGTTTTAAAGACATTAAATGTGACCAACCAGTTTTTACCCCCATTAGAGCTAAATCAGAGGAGAGATCAGCTGCCAAGCTCTGGTTATCTAGAGTTTTAGAGGTCCACCTTTATACCATTTTTCTTGTATCATCAACATAGATATTCACAAATGATCAGAGTATATCTTTAGCAGATGATTCTGTATCTGATTGGCAATGATGGAATATTGTTAGTTTGGTTTTCAAGACATTAAATATGATCAGCCAGATTTTACCCTTACTGAGCAGTTAGAGCCAGGTCAGAGGAGAGATCAGCTGCCAATATCTGGTTATCTAGAGTTTTAGAGGTGCACTCATATATCATTATCATTGTATCATCAACAGAGATATTAACAAATGATCAAAGTATATCTTTGGCAGATCATTTATGTATTATTTGTTTCTAACCCACGCCCTACTTGTAATCTAACAGTTTTAAGTAGCATAAAATATTTTATTGATAAATTACTAACATTCTCTATTTCTGATTCTCTTGTTTTCATGATGACACTAAAGTTGATTTTACATTTTATGACTGATAAGTAAGAAGCTTACATTCATAACAGGCAAGTTTTCTGTTTCATTCAGAACAGAATATAAAACATTACACAAAGACATAAGGAACAAGTCCAGACAGGCCAAAGAGGAATTGCTCAACAAAAATATGCATAAATAGATGAAATGAGTATCACAGATAAAGCAGACATGCATAAAAGATAAAAGAACAGGACAAAAGACATAATCATCAACAGGATGCAAAAAAATCCAAGGACAGAATGCTGACAGTATAAAAAGAAAAAATACTTCAGTGATGGGATAAATATATCTGAGAACTCTTCCACAATAAAAGAGAAGAACTGGCAGATACACGGAAACATTGATGGACCAGAAATATTAAAAATCAAGTTGAAGCTGCATGAGCCAAATTAAGCAGAAACAAAGCAGCAGGACCGGAAGAAATTCTAATAGAAATATTGGCAGCCTTAGATGATTTCAAGATATTATAGAAGTTATAAATTAGACAAGATTATAGAAATAATAATTTAAATCTACAACAGTAGTGATATACCAGAAGATATAATTAGATCTATTTTCATAATATCTAAAACAAAGCCAGGTGTAAATGAATGTGAACTCCATCAGACAATCAACCTATAGAGCCATATAACAAAACTTATCATCTGAATTCCAAGGAATAAAGTGTGCAGCAGAATCCAATAGGAAATAACACTGGAACAGTGCAGGTTCATCAAAGACACTGAAACAAAGAACACAATATTTATGCTCAGAATGTTATCAAAAAAGTGCAGTACAAATGCAAAAGAACATGTACCTGTACTTTATAAATTATGCAAAGCCGTTTGGTAAAGTAAGCCACAAAGACCTATTGGAACCGCTCATCAACCTTGATATATTTGGGAAGGATATTAGTATGATCGTAATAAAGGGTTTGGCTTAAAATTCATAGCACCTGAAGAAGGCTGAAGCATACAATGGCCGAAATGTTGTAAAAATGGCAACAAAGATGAAGTCAATAGCCCGAATAATGTAAGTAGTGTAAGGATATTAGAATAATCAAGAGCCTATACTGACAGCAAACTACCTGCATATGGATAGAACATGAGTCCAGCAGATATACAAAACTCGCAAAACTCGAAAGGAGTGTAAGACAAAGATGTGTCTTCTCACCATACTTATTCAGCTAACACAGCAAGGCAATTCTTGATAGCAGATATAGTAAGAAAACTATAAAAACTCATACAGAAGGTAGTGAATAAAAGAGAGAAGAAAGAATTAACATTGCCTGTAAGAAGACAAAATGCATGGTTGTTAGCAAAAAGATGAGCCCAAAGTCATCATCATCATTATCATCATTTAACATTCATTTTCATGCTAGCATGGGCTGGACAGGCTTTTCTTGATGGCTCCATAATAGAACCATCATGAAATATTGGAGCACATTTTACAGCTGTAGGCTCTTACTAACACCAACCAGCTTAGGAGATTGGAAACTCAGGGTTTTTATCAAAACACCATCTCTAGGAAGATTACCTACCAAAGTTAGAGTTCAGCCTACCCTATTCTACACTGAGTAAGTGTAGAGATTTTTATATCAAAGATTTCCTTCTCTTAGACAAATTATTATCCAAAGCTAAAAATTCTTACCAAGCCTAACTTTTTCTTTTTCTCTTAAATGACCTCAATTTGGGGCTTGACTATTTGCTCATAGCTGGGATGAGCCCAAAATGTAAATTGCAAATCAGAGATACCAAAATCAACAAGTGTAAAAATTTAAATATCTGAGAATTGTTTTAAAAGAGGATGGAAAGTGTGACACTGAAATCTGAAGGCACATTGGGACAGCCAAAGATGCATTCTAAAAGCTAAGCCGAGTATTAAGAAACAGAAAAAATTCATTAGAAACAAGGAAAAAAGTACTAAGCTGCTATTTGATATATGTCTTCCTGAATGGAAGTAAGTGATGGATAATCTTAAAGATAAAGAAGAATCTTGAAGCAAAAGAAATTTAGTTCTACAAGGATGCTGAGAATACCATGGACTTAACATGTGAGCAACAACAATGATTCAGTGAAAATGGAAATAAAAAGGAAACATACATAAAATCAGGAAGAGGCAGTTGAGGTTTCTAGGGCACATAATGAGGAATAAAGACTTGGATCATCTTATACTCACAGGACTGATTGAAGGTAAGACAGACAGAGGAAAACAATGTGTGACATACTTAGTAAGCTTGAGTAAATGAATGACAGAAAAGGAAAAGGGTTTAACAGAAATTTATTAAAATCTACAAGGGATAGAAAATTGTGAAGAGCTATGATCACCTTTGTTCTGATTGAACACTACATACAAAAAAATGAAAGAAAAAAGCAGTAATGACCAGAAATACAGAACTCACATCTCTGAAGCACTTAACCAATTAGGCTATAAGAACCAGCCAGTAGATATCAGTCAAATATAGTCATATGGTATGTTATTATATCTAAGTTATGCTTCTTGCCTAATGTTCATAGACTATAGAATATAATGTTAAAAAATGCTCAAAATATTATCATAAAGAACAGTACAAATGCAAAAGGACACGTACCTGTATGTTTTTTATTACTATTATTATTATTACTATAAACATTATTTTTAGCTGATACCCATATCTGGGTTCAGATAAAGGATTGGGAGAAATCAGTAAAAAGCATGTGTCCAGAATTATTTAAGAGAAAGGATTTTAATATTCTTCAAGATAATAAAAGATGGCATGTTACTTTAGTGAGCAAACAGAAATTGTTATAGATTGAGTGGGAAGTCTTTACTCATCCACCATATTTACCAGGTATTGCATCTTAGCATTACTATTTATTCCTGTTTTTTTAGAATAATCTTAATAAAAAAATCAATTCTTTGGAACACGACAAAAGTAACCTTGATCAAATCTTTGCAGAGAACAAAATAAAAGGGTTGTATGTATGGAATTATGAAGTCTGAAATGTGGTAAAAAAACAAAATAGTAAATATTTTGTTAATGTCAAACAAAATCTTTTATTTTCACTTAGAATGGTTTATTTTTAACATCCTGTACATGGCTTATCTAAACTTATTTATAAATGTGTGTGTGTGTGTTTGTGTGTGTGTGTGTGTGTGTGTGTGTGTGTGTGTGTGTGTGTGTGTGTGTCTGTTACCTATAGACTCCGAAATGGCTGAACCAATTTTCTTGAAAATTTATACAGTTGTACTGCGAGGGTTCTTAGCTAGATTTTGTGTTGAGTTATTCCCGATAAATATTGAAAATCGATAATCGAAAAAATTGGGTTATAGAAGGAGTGGTCCGATTTTAGTCAAATTTGATTCATTCATAGACAAAGACATAAGAAACGATATTCAGAAGTTTCAAGGTTGCAGTTCTTACAATAGTGCAAAAAATCGATTATATATATATAAGCTTACATTACACCTGAGCAACTATACTGCTAGTTATTTATAAATGAGTTTTCATTTATCTATCCACAATGAATTGAAATGTAATGTTGAAAGAAAGAAAAATAATTTATTCCACTGACCATTTTTTTTTCAAAGATTCTTCACTTTTTAAATGCTATCTTCTTTTTACAATGATACTCACTATGTACAAGGCCTAAGAGCCACTTGTAGTAGAGAGTTACAGAGTAAGAAAAACAGTTCACGTGAATATATGTTGGGAAGATAACTATTAACCCTAGAATTGCATAATTTAAGATTGTAGTGATTGGAAAAGCATCCTCCTGGGAGTCACTTCCACAGAGCAGCAGTTTGTGGAAATAAGTAGTGCTCCCACTTGAAAACAGAAATCAATGAAAAACATCTGTCTAAAATTACTTAATAAAAAGTATTTTAGTATTCTTCAGGATAATAAAAGGTGGAATTTTTCTTTGGTGAGCAAGCAAAATTGTTATAGATTGAGTGAGATTTTTTTACTCATCCACCATAGTTATCAAGTATTGAATCTTGTTCCTGCTTTTATAAAATATGCTTAATAAAAAATATTTTCCTTAAATGTTACTGCACAAGATAAAAACTTCTGGAGGACGAAATTATGAAATTACCTAAATAATGTTAATTATCACTAACCTTAATTATTATTTAAGTATTGTCACTAGTATAGAACTATAGTTGATGGAGAAGAGTGAAGACAGGTTAAGTATTCTTCCTTAGTTATTCTTATTTTTATCAGGAAAAGTCACAGAAATAAATCTGTAATTAGTAGTTAATAGACCCGGAGTTATCTCTCTTGATATTAGGCAGGACATCATAACAAGGGTGCTAACTCACTCCCTAAATGCAAACTGAGTTATTCCCCTTTACTAAAATCCTCTAAGAAAACAGAGAAGAAAAGGGATTTTAAAATGGCAGTCACACAGCTCAGCATGTTCTGTATAGAACTATAATCTATAATCTATGAGTAATCCACTAGTCATATCTATTGTTATCAAATAATAAATGAAATGTGTAAAGCTTCAAATTGTGTGTTTATTTTTACTTGATGCAAATAAGAACATCCAGTGACACATCACTTGAATAGATATTTTTATTTGTTAATTACTTCAAATGCAAAGATTGTGCTATAATGTGTGTTTTTTTTGTTTTATTTTTCAAAGTTATTTTAATAAACACACACATATGATACAAATGATAATTATTTTATGCTTGAGTTTTAGGGATTTACAGAACAACATATATAATCTGTGTATATATTTGATAAGTCAGACATTTCCCTGCTTCAAAAATCTAGTATTTGTACAATTCTTGTGATTTCACTCAAGAATATAGAGATTGGTTCACAAGTATTTTGGCTTCTGTTATGTCCCTGGTGATAAAGCCAAACAAGAAGACAGAGAAAGTAAATCTCCAGGACAATTGAAGGGCTTGACAGAAGGCAAACGCAAAGGTCTCTTCCTGTGTCATTGATGTTAGTGGTTGCTTGTATAATAATTCACTTTTTTCTCAATGTTTTTGGCAAAGTTTCAATGTTTGTGCCTGAAGAGAAAAGATAACTGATAACTGAATACAAGGGTAAGTCAAGAATTATCTGCACTTTCACCATGACATATCTGTTATATGTGCGGATAATTTTTTTACTTTCCTTCATATTTTACTAGTCTTTTGATTGGATCTTCTCACTAGAAACATTTTGGAAATTTTTTATTTTAAATTATTTGAAATTTTAAATCTGCATTCAGTATTTTTAATCCAGTGAAAAAAAAAATGAACATATACTAAAATATAGTGGAAGTTTATGATAACTTTTTAAGGTACAAAATAGGTAATTCTTTTTGAAGGGGTTAAAATCATGCAGTTTTGGCAACTAATTGTATTATACACAGGTAATTTTTTTCTGGAGGGTTTAGAATTCATACATTTTATGTGACTGTAATCTACTCAGTAGGCCTACATTCTCACAGTACCTTTGGCTAGTCTTAACAATACAGGAAAGATCCTTTAACCTGCTCTCCATAGCCTAGATCCTTTCTGTCAATTGCTACATGAACAGAAAAATGTCATTTACTATACATGCTGCTTAAAATTTACAAATACCTTAAATAAATAAAGCATTAACAATGTTCTTTTTCTTTATCCCATTTGCATACATCATCATTTGTATGTATTTACATTGCTGGGGTATTGCTTTTCCAGCATCATCCCTTCTGTCTGATGTTTCATATATGTTTCAGCCAAAGGCAGGCCCAAGAAAAGAAACTTCTGTATTCTAGCAAAAACGAAAACAAAAGTATCTGGCCGCTGCTCAGGCAAATTGGAGTGAAGGTGGCAGCCCTTCAGATGATGGCAGCCAGCAGAAAGAGGACCAAGGCATGTACCCCTTCCTCAACAATGATCAACTCTTTCTTCTATCTGATTGTCTTTTGGAATCCCATAAATTTGCTAAAGCCTTCAATTCAAATCATGAACAATGTAATATCTTATGGAAAGCTGGTGAGTAAAAAAAAAAAAACAATTTTTACTTTTTTAAATGCTTTATTGTTTGACAACATTGTTTGGGAGGAGCCAGTTCCCGGTTCACACTCCACCCACACCTATTGAACAGGTGAAGAGGCTCATCCCTTGTTTCCTGTTTAGGATGTGGTTTCCGGTTCTCTCTTTTCCAATCTCTTCACTCTTATGTAGCCCCCTGCACATCAGTAGCATTACCGCCTTGCTTGGGGTGATATGATTAAAAAAAAAAAAACCTAAATCTATGAATCAGATATTAGGCAGTAAGTGGTTATTCTCAATATTTTGAGGGTAGCTTTGTACAAAAATGAATGAAGACTAGTTGCTATAACATGTCCAGAAAGATGTGCAGTACTACTTTATTTGACTACGGTAGGCCTACTAGTATTGCTCAGAAGCATTAAACACACACTATATGAAAAAAATCAGGTTTTTCACAGACAATTTCAGGAGCTGCACAATACATTAAGTAGGATTGTACAAGAGTATATACAGTCATACTTCATTTCAAATGAAATCATTAACTTTTACATTTAGTAATATTATTGTTACATTTAGTAATTAGATTGGTCTCAAACAGAAAATGACATACTACATTACTAATCTATAAAATCAACAAAACTTTTTTTATTTATCCAATATTTATTAAATCCATTTAAAATGGCAATTATAGAATTCCTCAGTATAAAGCCATGTGCCAGATTTTGCAGGATGTAAAAATAGCTATGCATCTATTTGTGTGCATCAAAAAAATATGCCAGAGTAATTTTCAAACTTTCATCTTCATTTTTATTGTTTTAATACACTATTTTGGTTGACATATTTGTGGAAGTTGTCAAGGGATGACAATTTGGCCAAATCGGAAAATATTCAACTCATCCACAAAGAAAAATGAAATGAAAAGAAGAAAGCAGATAAAGTATAAATCCAAAATGTTTATATTCCAGAAATTGTTTTACAAAAACATTTTTCATTTTTTTAATAACTTTCTTCTTATAAAGAGAATTTTTTATGACATGAAATAAGAGACTAAACACTGGAAGATTTTTTAATGACTCATCTTATCATATCAACTCAGTTGGTTACATCGACTGCCTACTCAAATTCCATATGATTTTCATATGTGATACATTGTCCTTTTATTTATACCTAGTAGTACATAAAAACTGCTAATATTTAACTAAAAAATTTCTAATAAATTAATAACTTAAAAGCTGAAACTTTACAGATTAATAATTTGATACATGTGCAATTTTTTTTTCATAAAAATTAAATTTTAAGTTGGTATCCACTGTATAGGGTGTGACATGGCCCTCAATGTTAACTGTTAACATCAGACATATGATCAATTTAATAAGAGACACAATGTCTTTATGATTCCTCTTCTCTTTATTTCTTTTTTTGTTTTACTACCTATCTAAACTGAATCATGTCTTGGCTAAAAAAAGAAGAAAAAAATTTAGGTTGCTTGACAACAGAGACAATAATCGCCTTAGAAAGTGAGTAAAAAGTAGGTTACCCAAGCTCATGTGGCATACACTTTCATGTAGGATCTTTGAATTGTAATTTTCAGTTTCCTGATTATCTCCAACAGTATCAGTTCATGAGAAAATCAACTCTCATCATGGGATTATGAGAGATGCACCCATAAACCTATTCCATTACTTGTTGTGTAAAGAATAATGAAAGATCATTCCAAAGATCTTTATTTGATTATCTACTGGGTAAATGGGAGGATGTGCAGTGGATATCGGCTCAGAACGAGAAATCGGGGAGCCAAGTTCAAATTACAGCTGAATCCATTGTATTCACTTACGCCCAAATACCCTTGGGAAAGGTATTAATCCATCTCTTCCTTCCAGTTATGGGTTAAATAATAAGACAGATTGGGTTCTATAGCATTGGTCGGCAACCAGTCTACCGCAGAAAGCAATGGCAACCTACTGCGAGATAATCTTCTGCCCAGTCAGTCATGTCTCTTTTGAGACATGATCGCCCAAGTGTATATCACGTATGGCACTTAACTGACTGACTGGGTAAAGGATAAAAGAATATTATACCCAAAGAAATCTTATATTCAAAGAAATCATCTTACTTTTATCTCAGATGCAATCCAATTCACATAGGGGAAAGGAAATACAAAGATAATTCAAGAATCTTATGTCTTACATTACGGAAGAATGAACTATCAACTTTTGTGTGGATATTCGACAAGAACTCTGTCTGTTGACCATTATGAACATTTGAAGTGTCAAATATATCTAGAACCCATAGGTAAGACATCTGCTGCAACATGTGTTTTATAAAACTCCATAATTATCCAAAAGTGAAAAATATATTTAAGAAAATAATAAGAAACCTAGAATTTTTAATAGCTTCTAAGTACAATGCAATTACAAAATTAAATCTTTTGATGGTTATTAATGAACTATTTGATGGCACTGGTTAAATATTTATTAGCATGGTTTGGGTTTGTCTAAAGAAATGATAGGATTATGAATAGATAAATATTTTATACAAATATCCACATATATAAATTGCAACATGTGTGTGTGTGTGTGTGTGTGGGTGTGTGTGTGTGTGTGTGTGTTCACTAGAATTCCAGTCACACTCAATACACAAAGGCTTTAAATAATTGTCCCTACTTGTATTAAAAGCAACACAAAAATAAAGTACATCTCGAACAGTCAAAACATGAAGAAAAACTAAAAACCTTTAAATTAGCTAAGGAAGTGGACAAAAGTGCTTGTGATAATGGATGGTATTGCCAATTTTTGTACCCCCTCACTCCTACCAAATGGATAAATGCAAAAACACTGTAAAAAATAAATATAATTTCCCTTGACCATCATTTTTAATGAAAGATGTTTCAAAGAAAGGTCACTTTCCAAATATGCATATATATATGTATATGTATATTATTTAGTATTAACATTATTTGGTTAAACCCACCATTCAGTCATAATGTCCAAACTAACATTAGTAAACTCTTTCTTAACTTAATTCACAAAAATTTCTCCCATTCACCCACACTAAAAAAATCTTCAACAAAAACAATCTTAAAGTCAATTATAGTTGCATTAAAAACATAGATAAATATATTTCACAACATAATGTTATGATATTTTTTTTTTTTAATCATTTCACCCCGAGCAAGGCGGAAACGCCACTGATGTGCAGGGGGCTACATAAATGTAAAAAGATTAATTAGAAAAGAGTGAGGAGTACAAACTAGTTAGAAAGGAACAACAGAAAGCTGAGAAAGCAGGTGCGATGACAGATACATAGGTGGAGAGAAAGAGAGGGTTATACAGGAGTGGGGAGAGAGCTAGAGTCCAGTGGTTAGTAGATGAGTATTGACATTGCATTTAAATTTCTGGTGGTTGTAGCCATCAGGAAAGCAAGAATACAGGAGCGAGTTCCACAGGCGGGAAGTGCGAGAGAAGAAGCTGCAGGAGTAGAATTGTCGTCTGCATTTGGCTAACCTGACTGTGAATGGGTGGGACCCAAATGCCAGTCTGGTTGCACGAGTAAACACCTGTTGAGGAGGCATCAGTGACTTAAGTTCGTCTGAGCAGAAGCCATGAAAGTATTTATAGAACAGACAAAGGGAGGCCACCTTTGGACGATGGGGAAGTGGCTGCCATCGAGCCGCCAGATCAGTACCTATCACATTATAGACTCTCCTTTGGAGCTTGTCAAGAACACTGAGGAGAACGGCAGGGGCACCTGACCATAAATGGCAGCAGTACTCCATGCATGGACGGATGGTTGACTTGTATATATGCAGGATGGATTCAGGTGGAAAAAACATCCTGGATCGACATAGTGACCCAACCTTCTTAGCAGTAGATTTTGCTATGGATTCAATATAGTGGTTCCATTTGAGGTCTGAGGACAGGGTAAGTCTGAGGAGGCGTAGTGTATTACTCTCCGGGAGAATCGCTTGGTCCATGCTTATGGGAGGCAGGACAGGTTGCCTGTAATGGTTGACAGACAACAGCTTGGTCTTAGATGAATTGAAGATGACAAGCCACTTCTTGCCCCAGTTCACCACAGAGTGTAGATCCCGTTCAAGGTCAGCAGTGAGATTATGTCTGTCCGCCACGACAGGTTTCTTACTGGTGCGGGTGTATATTGTAGTGTCATCTGCGTAGATGCCTACTTGGGACTTGATCTCATCTGCGAGGTTGTTGATGAAAATAAGGAAGAGCGTCAGGCCCAGGATAGAGCCCTGTGGGACACCAGCATTCGTGCTGTAGGACGAAGAGGCACGCCCATTCAGAACGACCTTCATTTTGCGGTTATTTAAGAAAGATTGGATTAGGTCAAGCAGGCGACCAGTAATACCATAACCGTGTAGATTGCATAGGAGGCCAGAGTGCCAAACCCTGTCGAAAGCCTTGGAGATGTCCAGAGCAACCGCACGAGCCTCGTCAGATGCATCAAGGGCCTGTAGCATGTACTCCGCTACGGTTGTTAGCAGGTCGGCCGTGGACCTGGCAAAGCGGAATCCATATTGCCTGTCGGAGAACAGTTTTTGGGCGGTGAGATGATGAACTATTTCCACATTGATTATAGCCTCGAATACTTTCCCGAATATCGGTAGAAGACTGATAGGGCGATAGTTGGATGGGTCCGAGGGTTCACCACAATTCTTAAATACAGGAACAACTGAAGAGAACTTCCAGCATGCAGGAAAGCAGGAAGCAGAAAGGCAGTAGTTAAATAGTTTAGAGAGGACAGGGGAAAGTTCAGGAGCACACCGCTTAAGGACTATCACTGGGATTCCATCGTCTCCACACACCTTATGGGGGTCGGGTTTTGAAATTACTCTGGATACTACTGTTGGGGTAATATATACGTCGTGCAGTTTGGCCTCAGTTCTAATCGGGAAGTCGGGTGGGTGTACTCCGGACAAGTCGAAGGTAGAGTTGGATGAGAATCTGTGGGCAAAGCACTCAGCTTTGTCCGCAGATACCGTGAGAACCTCAAATCCATGGATTAAAGGAGGTATTGAGGATTTCCTATTGTTGAGCACTCGTTTACTAATCCTCCAATAGTCCTTGGAGCCGAACTTGCGGTCAGCTATGAGCTGTCGCATTCTCTCAGCAAACAACTGTTTGGCGTCATTTAGGGTTCTCTTGCACTCATTGCGAACAGATGTGAACAGGCGCCTATTGTGATCAGTTGACTGTCTCCGGAATAGACGGAAGTAATGGTTCCTGTGGGCAATGGTGGCTGAGCAGGCCGGAGAGAACCACGGAGAGGAATGAGGTTTTAAGCAATACTTCCTGGTGGGTATGAAGGCATCGATGCCAGCTTTCACCCATGACGAGACCTCAGAAGCACAGTCATCAACTGATAGGTCGAACAGTTTTCCCCAAGGGACGTCGCAGAGGAAATCTCAAAAGGCATCCCAGCTTTTTGGTAGAGGTAGGAGGTCCTATAGGTAGGGGGCTCCTGGGGGGAGTGAGATTGGAAAGAAATACTGAGAGAGACTACAGTGTGGTCCGAGTTGCCGAGAGGGCAAAGCTGCGAGACTTGACACGCGTCAGGCGCAGAGGTGAAACATATATCTAGCAGTGAGGAATGACCCGAGGCAGTGCTTGGGAAGCGAGTGGGGAAGTCCACCACTTGCGTAAGGGATTGGGAAATAGCAAAGTTCATGGCGTGAATGCCCGCTGGATCAATAATGGCGTTTTCAAGCCACTCAGAGTGATGGGCATTGAGGTCTCCAAATACAAATATATGAGCAAATGGGTGATAGGAAATAGCGTTATCTATGTAGTCAGCAATGCTATGTAGGGAGCAGTCAGGAGAGGAGGGAGAATGGTAAAGAAAGAATAGGTAACTAACCGAACTGAGGAGAGACAGGCGGAGACATATGTATTGGTGGTCAGTAGATTCGAGTGAAGTCACCCTAGCTATGGGGAGGTGTTCGCTGACATAAACACCCAGCCCATGCATGTGGACAGTGGAATCCTTCCTTAAAAGGGGAAGATAACCAGGGATGAAGAGGTCAGAGGAGGGAATAGCTGAGTTGAGGTTAGTTTCGCAGAGCGCAAGGATGTCAGGGGACTTTTCATGCAGGAACTAGGAAAGTTAGTACGAATGCCTCAGATATTAGTGAAGGTGAGGTTAATAGGTTTAGGTGGTTTGGATTTAACTGGTTTATGGTAATTTCTGATTTGTTTAGTCATGATTTTGTTTGTAGAAAGGGACCTAGGGTAGCGGATACTGGCAGTCATTATCCACGATCTGTGCTGGGAGGGAAACTGGCTAGGGCTGCAACAAGGTGTGGCCTCGGGGTTGCCCACCGAAAGCGCTTGCAGGGACACCTATCCATGCGCGACATGGCACTACAAGAACCCCGATATTATACAACTGTTGATCAGAGCAGCCGCTCTTGACGCTACGCAAGAGTTAGGGCTCCTAACTACCAGTTGGAAGCAGCAACCAGGAAACTGCCAACCCGGTACCCTCACAGTGATGAACCGTTGCCACCAACCGGCCAGATCACAGGAAACTCATGGAAGCACCAATACCAAGGTCTGAAGAGAGAGAAGAGAAAGCCGGAAACCACATCCTAAACAGGAAACAAGGGGTAAGCCTCTACTCCAGTTCAATAGACATGGGAGTAGTATTGACTGGGCGATAGTGTGACCTATTTTGTCCACATAAACAACATTTGTCACCCAACTAATAGCATAAAAATAATTGCAACTGTTAAAAAAATAAAACCTGCCCATTGAGTAGCAAGTGTATGTCCAAAAGAATTGTTTATAGAGCTCGAATTCATTCGAATAATAATGATGTTAAATTTTACTTTGGAAGTAGTTCTAATAGGTCGAAGATAAGATTTAACAAACACATGTTGTCTTTAAATGACAGTAAATACAGCAAAAGTACTGCTTCATCCATATATTATTGGAAATTAAAAACAACAACAGCAAACCAATTATTACCTGGAATATCGTAGCTAAATCTAAACCTCATAATGGAAAAGGAGATAAATGTAATCTATGCCTTTTAGAAAAACTTGACTTCTTAAACCATATCAATAATCCTAATTTGTTTAATAAAAAAAGTGATTTAATGACCACATGCTGTCATAGTAAAAAATATTTACTTAAATTCTTAGACCCAGATTGATATAGATTCCTAACACATTTGCCACTTTCTTTTCCTTTTCCTTTTTCTTTCTTTCTTTCTTTCTTTCCTTCCTTCCCCCACAATACTACTTTTAATAATTATAAATGAAACTTCTTTTATTTTTACTCCCTACACTACTTAATTCTTACATTTAATTTTACTTTTAATTCTTAATGTTTATTTTTATTTTCATATTTTATTTTATTTTTATTTAAAAGTTTTAAAATTTTACTTTTTATCTACATTTTATATTTGAATATTTAAATTTTTATATTTCATGATTTATGCCCCTTTGATTTCTTCTCTATGCATTTTATTATTTTTAATATTTTTATTTTAATTTTAAATTTAAATTTTAAATTTTTATCAACATGTGACCTTAGAATATTTAAATTTTTAATCTTGTTATTAAAAAAGCAGTAACTTAATTTTATAAGACTTAATTCTCATGAACATCAAGTGAACATCAATTCAAATCTATTAAACTGTCAGTTTGAAATATGCACCTGATGATTGCATAATGCGTAAAACTGCAAGTTATGCCACAGACATAGGATGATATGTATATTTATTAATATATATATATATATATATATATATATATATATTTGGTTTATCCCCCCACTCTCCTCTCAATTTGAAGGTGAAAACTAATATAGTGAAGATACTTTTTAAAATAATGGACAAACACTTGCCAAAGTCCTTTGAGTTACATAGAACCTTAAAAGAACACAGTAAAATTAAGTTACAGCTGTACTAATAACTTTGAAAAAGCTGTAAAGAAACAAAATGCCAGGAATTTCAAGCCTAACAAGCAAATTGATATTGATATGTAACTGCAGAGACACGGGTAAATGTCCACCGAATGATGCTTGCAAAACTAAAGGAGTGGTGTACAAAGTGGGGGTAGAAAAATAGTTTACTTCAGATGCATGGAAGGCAGCTTCAAAAAGAGATGGTACAATGCACTACAATATACTCCCACTCCAGTAAGAAACCTGTCGTGGCGGACAGACATAATCTCGCTGCTGACCTTGAGCGGGATCTACACTCTGTGGTGAACTGGGGCAAGAAGTGGCTTGTCATCTTCAATTCATCTAAGAGCAAGCTGTTGTCTGTCAACCATTACAGGCAACCTCTTCTGCTTCCCATAAGCATGGATCAAGTGATTCTCCCTGAGAGTAATACACTACACCTCCTCGGACTTACCCTGTCCTCAGACCTCAAATGGAACCACTATATTGAATCCATAGCAAAATCGGCTGCTAAGAAGATTGGGTCACTATGTCGATCCAAGATGTTTTTTCCACCTGAATCCATCCTGCATATATACAAGTCAACCATCCATCCATGCATAGAGTACTGCTGCCATTTATGGTCAGGTGCCCCTGCCGTTCTCCTCAGTGTTCTTGACAAGCTCCAAAGGAGAGTCTATAATGTGATAGGTACTGATCTGGTGACTCGACTGCAGCCACTTCCCCATCGTCGAAATGTGGCCTCCCTTTGTCTGTTCTATAAATACTTTCATGGTTTCTGCTCGGACGAGCTTAAGTCAGGTGTTTACTCGTGCAACCAGACTGGCAACTGGGTCCCACCCATTCACAGTCAGGTTAGCCAAATGCAGACGACAATTCTACTCCTGCAGCTTCCTTTCTCGCACTTCCCGCCTGTGGAACTCGCTCCAGTATTCTTGCTTTCCTGACGGCTACAACCTCCAGAAATTTAAATGCAAAGTCAATACTCATCTACTAACCACTGAACTCTAGCTCTCTCCCCACCCCTGTATAACCTTCCCTTTCTCTCCACCTATGTATCTGTCATCGCACCTGATTTCTCAGCTTTCTATTGTTCCTTTCTAACTAGTTTGTACTCCTCACTCTTTTCTAATTAATCTTTTTACATTTATGTAACCCCCTGCACATCAGTGGCATTTCCACCTTGCTCGAGGCGAAATGATTAAAAAAAAAAAATCATTCAAGTTAAAAAAGCACAGAATTTTTCCAGACTCAGCAACCACATTTGGGAATTAAAGGAAATAAAAACAATAGAAGCCCCAATGTGAAATGGAATATAATTAGAAAAGTCTGGCTTTACAGCATTTGGGATAAGGTTTACAGGTTGTGCAAAGGAAAAACTGGCTACTGTTACATACCCAGTACAAAATAACAAATCATACTAAACTCATTATAAATAAGAAACCCCCAAAAAAACAAAAAAAACAAAAAAAAACAGAGCTCTACAGCAAACACTCATCCTTACTGAGTGAAGGCATCATAATGAACCTGCTCAGTTACATTAAAACTTTATATATATATATATATATATATATATATATATATATATATATATATTATAATTTTACAAGGAGTACAAAACTTTATTATGACATTAAAAAGAATAAGAATAAGACCAAATTTATTATCCATAATTTTAGGACAAACACTAATAAAAGGGGAAGAGAAAAAAAATAAAAACAAACACAGCTGAACAGTTTTGCCCTCACTCTACAGAGCCAAAATAAGGCATTGTATGTTAGAAATTAACATGAATTTGATAAAAAGAAATTAATATAACTGGAAAACAGTTTATATGAAATCTGGACAGAAAATTGAGAAGGCCTTTATTCAGAATGTTCTGGATAAATTAACTCCTAATCTATCCTTTTTCAAAACAAAATATGGTCCTTACGTATTATCGGGAGGACCTTTAAAAAAACGACTCAAAAATTAAAGTAAATTATTTATTGAAACGGTTAAAACAATAAAATAACATTACATTTGTAATTCCGGAGGCCAGAACGTCGCAATTGCTTCCAAAAGTGACTCAAAGACATCAGTACAGGCAACATGCTTCCGCCACATGAATTCGGCCAAATACGACTCCAAATGGTGACGTGCAGTGCCACAGTGCTTCTTGTTTCGCCACTTTGTCGATCCCCATAGGCGTTCCACTGTCTGCGTATGAGCCCCGGTGTTCGAATCCACAAAGTTGTACTTGTGGTTGACGTTGAGGTGATGAAAGCCTGATTTTTCCAGTTCCTTGGTGTTATAAGCGGGGAAAAAAAAGAAAAAGTAAAAATCAAAGGTCCTCCCGATAATACGTAAGGACCCAAAATATTTTCAACTTTGGAAGGATTCAATGAACATTCTGTCATGGTATGATATGGTTCACTTCTCATGCTATGTTGAAATTGTTCACAATCATAGTTGCAGGAAATTGGAAATTCAATTTAATAATAAATTAAAACATTTGATAAGGATTTGAAGTTCTCAATGCTCAGTTGTCAAATCTTCAAACTTCTGATACCAAAATTAGGGACCTAAAAACTAAACTGAATGATCAAGCACACTCATTTCCCCACTTTGAATTTAAATGGCAGAAGGAAAACTATTCTATCATTAAATCTTTATGACTTAATAAGTTGTTAGTAGTCATTATATCTGACAAAGGTTCAAAGGTAGTAGTGTTGGATGACAGTGATTACACTGATAAGATGATGGCTATTTTAACTGGTACATTAAAATTTGTTAAGTTGGGTCCTGTAAATAGCCATGACTCAACAGCATCTTTGGAAAGTAAGTTTCAGAAACGTTTAGTAAAGTAGGTCAAAATTGGTGATTTTTCTTCAGATATAAATGAGATTCAATTGTCAGGCTCTTTTCATTCATGTCTATATGGTTTACCTAAAACTCATACAGTTGCAAAATATTTTATCTATGGTGGGTTCAGCTCAACAAAAGGGAGCTAAATGGATTGCAAAAGTAATAAATAAATTTATTTGTTCCTATAACATCAGTAACCTTTTCATTTGTGTCCCTATTTTGGAAGCTATAGATATCTGAACAGATTTTTTATATTGTAGTCAAATATCTCCTCCTGACATTCCTGTATATGTTTTTGTGGCGTTAATGAAATTTGATGCTACATTGGTTGAATTCAATTTCAGTGATGTCATGTATAGACAAACAGATAGTGTCTCGATGGGTTCAGTAATGGGATTGACCATGGCAAATATTTTTATAGGTTTTTATGAAAACCAATTATTATCTAGTACCGTGAAACCATTGTTGTATCACTGGTACATTGATGACACTTTTTGCCTCTTTGATAATCAAATTGAGGTTAATACATTTTTCTCCTTTCTAAACAATATGCATCCTGCATTGCAATATTCATCGAAAATTGAAAATAATTCCATGTTACCATTTCTAGATGTATTGGTAACTAAAACTTTATTGCTTTACCTAACATCTGTATACTGTAAAGCAATATTTACCGGTCTATATGTTTGCTAGGATGCAAAACATGATAAATTTAATTGAGATTCTAACACATAGAGCCCTAATGATTTGCTCTAAAGCAAAACTGAATGAAGAAATTAAAAAGATTAGTAAAACATTATCCAATAATGGGTATCCTCTAGATGTGATTAGGTCCATAATTAGTAGGAAAAAAAAGTTTTCAACAACCACTACTGGCTGCTCTTAAGCAAAAACAAGAGCCAAGCAGGATGACCTTGACCTTTCTTTTTATACTTCTTCCAGTTTGGGTTTATTTACATTTTTTCTAGTGACTTTTTTTGTGCTTTCTGAGTTGCTAACCATGTTATAAAACAGGTAATGACCATTTTTCATACTTCTATATTCTTAGAGCATCTCATTAGTTTTTTTTAGTTTTTTTTTAGACTTTTTAGTAATTTACAGAACCAGCATTGTTGTTCGACTCCCCTCGTATAACAATGGTGACATCACTTATTTTGTCTGCTAACTTCGGCTTTTCTAGATATGTTTGCTTTCAGCATTCTTATCCTTTACAACTTCTGGTTTTTCCTGGCACCCAAACTTGAATAACCTATTCTGTATAGTTTAGGTGTAATACTATGGAAGGTTCAACATTGGACTCAACCAACAGTTATGCTATATCACAACAGTTGGCCATCAGCTATGCTACATCATGCCACTAAACTGTCATCTTTCCAGACTGTGAACATTTTGCCTGTATCCATAAATCAATTTTTTTATAATCATGTCTCCTTAAGCAAGGCATTTTACTGCCAATGTTGAGCAGTGGGTTATATAGGAGGAAAGTTATAAAAAAAAAGTGACAGGTTACAGGGGGTGTCAGGAAGTGGGTTAGAGAGGAATGAGAATACTGATGAGAGTGGAGTGGATGGAGAAAGGAGCATGAGAGAGAGAATGCAAGTTAGATAAAAGATGACTATTGACTTTACATTTGAATTCTTGAAGATTGTAGCTGTCAGGAAAGCAAGTAAATGGAAGGGAATTCCACAGGTGGGAAGTGCGAGAAAAGAAGCTACTGGAGTAGAATTTGCATTTACAATTTATTGGTTTTCACAGTAAAAGGGTGGGACCGAGTTGCTAATCTTGTGGATCGAGTAAATTCGTATATAAGGGGTACAAGTGAGCTAAGTTCATTGGAGCAGAAGTCATGAAAGTATTTATAGAAGAGACACAGGGAAGCCACATTGTGCCAGTGTGAAAGTGACTGTATCCGAGCTGCCAAGTTGGGTTCTATCACATTACAGATTCTCCGTAAAGGACCCCTAGGTGGATAGCAGGAGCACCCGACCAGATATGGCAGCAGTATTCAATGCATGGGTGGATGGTAGATTTGTATATATTCAGGATTGTTTGAGACAAGAAAAACTTTCTGGCCTTGCAGAGAGAACCGATCTTCTTAGCAACAGATTTAGCTATGGATTCTATATAGTCATTCCACTTGAGGTTTGTTGTGAGAGTTAACCCTATTTGTATGCCGTGGCTACGTAAAGTGAGTGAGAAATTTACCAAACAAATTTCCTCTGCAGTAGAGAATTGTTATTTCTTTGCCAAAGTGCATGTTGTATTTGTAACTAGATCTATTTTGAGTTTTGTCCATAAAGATTTTCTACCTTCCTACCATATTAATAATGTTATCTATCAATTTAAATGTAGTTGGAGTGCTGACTCCATAAGTAGAACAACCCAGAGGTTAGATACCAGAATGCAGCAACAAGTACCTATGAAAATTTGGAATGGAACGTTTCAATTGGGTGATGACCTTAAAAATACATATGGGTCTTCGATTACTGAGCATTATATAAATAATCCAACTTGTGCTGTAAGCTTTAGCATGGACTTATTTAAGCATTTAAGTCATGCTTAGACAAACCATCATTTAAAGAAATTAGAAACAATTTACATTTGGTGTAGACAACCCTCCCTCTGCAAACAGAGGAAATGTTTGGACTGAATGTTATTTCCATCTAAATCATTTTCCATCTTTATTAATTACTTTTTTCCAATTTCATGTTAATTTTTTACTTACAATCCCACATTTTGGCTCTATAGTGTGAGGGGAAACTGGTCAGCTGTGTTTGTTATTTTTTTCACTTCTCCTTCTGTTAGGGTTTGTTCTAAAATTATAGATAATAAATTTAGTCTTATTTTTTTTTAATGCCATCATATATATATATATGTGTATGTGTGTGTGTGTGTGTGTGTGTGTGTGTGTGTGTGTGTGTGTGTGTGTGCAAATAGGAATTTTTATAGGGCTGAGTTACTAAAGCTACACCCAACAGGTTTGGATTCAGAGTTGTCTTTCTCTGAGAAAGACATCAATCCCATTTTACATGCTGATAGCTACTATGCTATACACAAATCCTCTTTGCCTGTTTGTCCATCACTCTGTCTCTATCTCCCATGCAATCATACAGGGTTTGATGGATAGATTGTCATCTGAATTACACAAAAATTAAAATATCAGAGACATTTCATTTTAACAGAAAAGTAAATGATCAGAGTAAATGTTCTAAGCTGCTGCATCTTCGTAATCATCATTAGACTCATCCAACTCTTTCTAAATCCTCTGTACTGTCCTCAGATTGGCAACCAAACATTCTGAAATGTTTGTATTAGAGCTTCTGGCATGAACGGCTAGCACTATAGCATGATTTTTCCAAATTTCTGGTAGAATGAATTGTGTCATGGTGCTTTTTTCTTACAGATAGTGCCTAACTGATGCTACTATAGGGTGAAGTTGATAAAATCCAAGACAAACAATATCCCTCTGCAAAATTAAAAATATAAAATTGCGACAATTTAAGTATCGCACCATATACATTGTATGTTTAACACCTTTCACAAAATGTTCAGATATTTCGATGGGTACTATGTTATTAATTGATAAAATACAATTTTAGATCAAATTTGAATGAAAACAAATGCCTTCCAAACTCAATGGTTATGAAACAATGGAATTTTAAGAGAGGTGATAATTAATTCAGATTGAAGAGTGGTAATTCCTTCTTCAGTGAATTCATTGCTAATGTATATACAAATGACCATTTCATCAGTCGGATAAACTATTAAAAGGTGATTCAAAACCTTCCGGCATTGTAATGATAAAATCTATTCATATCATCATCATTATTCAGTCATCAAATTATTTTCCCAAGGATGCACAGATAGTGTAACTGTTATCAATAAGGATTGTATGATTGGCTGGTATATTGACTTTAAATTCCAATCAAATCTGTTGCAATTGGTGTTATACAAATACCCTTTGAAAGATATGACTATCTCTTATACCTCTACCCACATCTAAGGGTAAACAACAGAATAGACAGGGATCTCTAGTTTTGACTGGCCATCACTCTAGGAGAAGGACAAATCTGAATTCAAAATAGATTGGGTGTCGTGTTTAAAACTCCACTCAGTAAAACACTACTTGAAACAACAGAACAGAAACAATAGCAACCTCTAGTGCTGTAATGTTGTGCCCATATATGCTACTGTTAACATACAACAAATGTTTTAATCTGGACAGTCATCATTGTTCTTAATGAATCAATGGCATTATCTGCAGTCACTAGCAACCTTGAGTTTGCTGATTAAACAAGCAGAAGGAAATAGAAAAGCAGTCATTGCTCTTTCTTCTGGAAATGCTTTTATAACCAAAAATAGAAAAAAATCTCAATTAGGTAATTCTGATTGGTCAGAAAATACTTAATCATGTGATTTGTAAGTATTTTCTGACCAAACAGAATAAACTAAAGGAAATCTTTTCTGGGTTCATTTTTGGCAATAAAAGCATTCAATGAATGCAATTTAGTGTAATCACTCCTATTATTATATCTAAGTGTTTCTCCATTTTTATTAGTTTTATTCTATATTATTATTGTTACTTTTTATCAAAACACTTCGGGTCAGTATACTCTTCATGATTTTTATTATTACTAATTTTTACATAGTGATACATGTTTAATTGTTGTATTACTAAAAGAAGGTGCTGAAAAGTTTTTAGTCTAGCCTACTTCCAAAAATCTGATCATATGACCAAACATAAGATTTATTTTTATTTAGTCTGTTCTTCATCAACAGAGAACTTTTGAGTCCTTGTTTTACTTCTATCTTATCAATGCTACATTTTGTCATAATACTTTTGGTCAATACATTCTTAAGTATTATTATTATTATAGAGTGAGAGAGCAACATGCCAACAAAGTAACTCTGGGGTACAAAAATACAAATCTCAATATACCCATCATAACACTCAGTTGATTATCATATACCAAGCACATGCATCACAGCCAAATGTCTACAATATGATCAGGAGTTTTGATAAATATTAGTACATAACATTAGAGTTATAAATAAGTTCAGGTTAGGTGATCCAGTTTATTCAGCTGGTCTCCGATTGTGTGTGTTGCAGAGTATCTAGATATAACTCCAAAGTTGCTTTGGCTGCCTTGTCCTTCAAGAATCCATTCATCTTGGTACCCAGCCATGTGTGCTTGCCCACTACTTCTGCTCATGAACAGAGATGCATAGTGCATCAGCTTATAGTGGACATGCTGATGGCTAAGATCAGGCATCTGGCAAGTAAATCTTTGGTACTAAATAGGATATCTACTGTAGCCCATATTTATTTACCAAGAAAAAATGTGTGTATTAACACCTACAATTAAGAAGCCATTGTTATTTTATATTACATTTCGGTTATTTTTTAAGACTTTTGAAACCAAAAATAGTTTCAATTTCTAGATGAAAACATATGTTTTTAATATAATATAGTCTCCTGTCATGCAGCAAAAAAGCCTTTTAGCTAGTAGATCCTAAAAGATATGACAGGACATGTCCAAGTTAATCTCCTAGTATGAATCCTATTGAAAATGTCTGAGTATTTTTGGATCAAGAAATGCCAACAATCTTTGCTCCAAATAATCTTTTCTTTTTGTGTTTTTGATGCAGTTTACATTGATATTCCAGATATAATAAATTGGATTCCTTGAAGAATAAATCTTTAAATTCTTTTCCTGGCAATAATAAAATGTCAAGAACTCTGAGAAGAATCATAGACATTCCAAATTCTATTATTCTAATAGAAATTCTTTGTTTTTTTAGGTCAAATGTATTCTTCAGCTTTTGTCAGGATAATAATACATGAGTCAAGAACAAAATGAATCCAATTTTTTCACAAAATAGAGAATGAAAAATGGTTGTTAATATAGAAATCAGATGAGTTCATTTCAGCAACACAAGATAAATATAGGAAATCATTACCATTACCCATGTATCCAAGCAAATCTAATGTATATGAGAAGGGAACTTGCCAAAATTTTTCAAAGCAAACAATACAAAATATCTAAAATCTATACTTTTTTTTATCTATTATCCTGATAATATGGTATCTCTTTCAATTTTCTCACTCTCCAGCAGTGCTTCAAGTCAATTATCTGGACCTCATTCCAAAGAAAGTAAAGTATAGTCTTTGTTCTCCAAATATAGCCTGCTACACCAGGGTTTTCTTTATTTACATTGTTCAGACTGTTGTTCTCATCTTTGTTGTCGTTCAAAATGTTTTGGCTGTTATACACTCCAGCCTTCTTCTTCAGGTGCTTGGAATGTATCTTGAAACATGGCCCAGTGGATAAAAGCATTGGTTAGGTCCAGTGACTTAACACAAATAGTTGTGAGTTCAATACCTGACTACAGCAATGGTGAACAAATAACTTAGAAAGTTGAGTTAAAGGAACACCCGGAAGGAAATAGCATGGCACATGGAATGAGAATTACATACTCCAGTGATTGAAATAAAAGGTGCAGTTTGAAATTCCAAGCACTTGAAGAAGGCTGGAGAATACAACAGCTGAAATGTGAATATGGCAATAAAGTAGACGACAAAAGTCAGAACAATGTAAATAATGTAAATACGACCTCATCTCAAATACAGATTTTTCTATCTCTCGTTTGACGATGGTTATTTTTTTATGTTCCTTAAAACTGACCTCAACGGTAGAGCTGGTTTTTCTTTCTACACATTTCTACATTTTACTAATGCAATCTTTTGTCAAGCTCTTTGCTGGTAAGGGATCAACTTTAGTAGGAAAATTGCAGAGCTACCCTGAAAGTAATTCTGCTGTTACTCAGTTCTACAGGACTTATTACATATGGAATGTCTTCTGTAGCTTCATAGTTGTTGATACTAGGAGACCACTTTCAATTTTTGACCTTAGAAGCAACAAAGAGTGGAGAGATCATTCTCATGATTCATACACTTGACAAAAACTGACGATTGGCAACCACATCAAGAACATGAAAAAGAAGTTCAACTGTACAAATAAAAATTAGAACGCTAATGGCCAGTCTAACAGATTTTAATTTGTATAATAAAATATTGAACAAAATCTCTTGTTTGAAAACAGTGATGCCTATTTAATTGTCATATCTTTCTCTCTGTCGTTATCTCTCTCTTATATATATATATATATATTGTGCATATGTAAGAGAGAGAGTGGAATGGACTGGCATTAATTAGTCTGAAGTCATAATTAAAAACTACTCAAGCTGGCCTTTATTATCATAAGCAGTTGAATTCTCCATATGATATGACTCAGCTAAGTGTCATGTCTCACAGCTAATTAATCTGCCAAGAGTAAATTAACATTGATCTCTTAAAATGTAATCATAGCAGGAGGTTGATCTCTACAGAGTGTCTAATATAAAATTATTTCCTAACCACTTGAATTTATCATTCCAAAAGAAGATTAAGCAATAAAAGAAAGGGAATCAAGTCAGAGAAATAAACTTTAAACAGATACTACTTCTACACCTATGTGCTTTGTTCCTTTAGGGTGTAGGTAACCATGGCTCATTACAATTTCCTGTTCTTTGTAGCCCTTAATAAATTTCTCCTAAACTTTGTTTCACCATCCATTCACTCATGCTCAATAGGTAGGTTATGCATTGTTTGCCTCTTCCTTCAATCTATTCTGCAAGTATCAAACTTTTTAAGCCTCCTTTCCTCATTATGTGCCCCAGAAACTTCAACTGTCTCTTCCTGATTATAAGTATAATTGTCCAATAATAATCCCAAACTTTGTCATTGCTTATATGTTCAATCCATGATATTCTGAATATCTTTTTTTTTTTTTTTTTTATAAGCATTTCACCCCGAGCAAGGCATGTCACTGCCACTACTGTGCAGGGGGCTACGTAGAGTGGAGAAAGGCTGATTAAATATAGGAAATAACAGAGGGTGAGTGATAGGCGGGTGAGGATACCGAGAATGAGGGTTGGGTAGATGAGAGTGTTGTGAGAATAGTTGGGAGTTAGTGTGATAGGAGGTGTCTATTGACCCTACATTTAAACACCTGGAGATTGTAACTGTCGGGAAAGCAGACTTGTGGAAGGGCGTTCCACAGGCGGGAAGCACGAGAAAAGAAGCTGTTGGAGTAGAATTTACGGTTACATCTTATTTGTTTAACTGTAAAAGGGTGGGACCTAGTTGCTAATCTAGTATCTCGTGTAAATTTGTGCTTAGGCGGCACCAGTGATCTAAGCTCATTGGAGCAGAAGCCATGAAAGTACTTGTAGAAGAGGCACAGGGAAGCTACATCACGCCGGTGTGAGAGCGGCTGCAGCCGGTCTGCCAAGTCAGTATCAACCACGTTACAGATCCTCCTTTGTATTTTGTCAAGAAGCCCAAGGAGAGCAGCAGGGGCACCCGACCAGATATGGCAGCAATATTCAATACACGGGCGGATGGTAGATTTGTATATGTGCAGAATAGTTTCAGGTTGGAAAAATTTCCGGGCCCTGCACAGGGAGCCCACTTTCATAGCAGCAGATTTGGCAATGGATTCAATATAGTCATTCCATTTGGGGTCCGCCGAGAGTGTAAGGCCAAGGAGGTGTAGTATTTTACTCTCTGGGAGGCTAGCCTGTCCCATGCTAATGGGAGGTAGATGCGATTGTCTATGGTGGTTAGTTGATAACAGCTTTGTTTTCTTTTTGTAGAAATGCATTTCTATTGTTTCAAGTCTCTGGATTGTCCAGCATTCAAAACCACACAGGAGAAAATGTATTACATAACAGTTCAGTACTCTTTCCTTTGCTTCTAATGAAATAGATTAGTGTTACTCACTAAGGCCACAAGAATAAAAAATCATGACCATGGACTGGCCTGCTATTGACTCGGTTCATACTTAATGCCCAATTCTATATTACATAGATTTGTTTGGTAGAAGACACACGGCAGAAAGAAGATTGTGTAGCACAAATCTATCAAATAGATTTCTTTTCTCTCTTTCTTTATATATATGCCATGTCTCTTCAGAATGTGGGAAATCATGGTTCTTATTAGCTTCCTGTCCATTTTCTTGTTCTTAACAATACTTTTACCTTCTCTTTTTCTTTGTGGTACATGTTGTTTCATTCATTTGTTCAAATTTGTCAAACAGTTTACTTGCTATCCTCTCCTTCTCTAGCTGTCTATGTGACTTGTGAGTGTTAAATTCACCAACTCTTCTTTTCTCTTTTGTCTATATATATCCCCCAAATTTCAGCCTTTTCTGACTGAAAGGTACAGTTTCTTTGTAGTTTGTATTCTCCTTAAAGCTTCCATATTTCTTACATGCTCTTTCCATTATATATATGATATAAAGTTATCTTATATTCTTTTTCTTCTATATGTGTAGGCTCTGATTTCAATACTTTTAAAGCTTTTTAAATACACATAAAATATTTTTGATTTATTGACCCATTAACAGCATACTTTAATTAAAAAACAGGCACCTACTTTAAAAAATAACTAAACAGAAAAAAAAGTTGTTTATGGGTAAATCAAAACTGTTATTTTATGTCAGTCAGTTAAGTGCAATACAGGATATTTTTTTTTTATTTTTTTATAAGCATTTCACCCCGAGCAAGGCATGTCACTGCCACTACTGCGCAGGGGGCTACATAGAGTGGAGAAAGGGGGCTACATAGAGTGGAGAAAGGATGATTAAATATAGGAAATGTCAGAGGGTGGGTGATAGGCGGGTAAGAATACTGAGAATGAGGGTTGGGTAGATGAGAGTGTTCTGAGAATAATTGGGAGTTAGTGTGATAGGAGGTGTCTATTGACCCTACATTTAAACACCTGGAGATTGTAGCTGTCGGGAAAGCAGACCTGTGGAAGGGAGTTCCACAGGCGGGAAGCACGAGAAAAGAAGCTGTTGGAGTAGAATTTACGGTTACATCTTATTTGTTTAATTGTAAAAGGGTGGGACCTAGTTGCTAATCTAGTATCTTGTGTAAATTCGTGCTTAGGCGGCACCAGTGATCCAAGCTCATTGGAGTAGAAGCCATGAAAGTACTTGTAGAAGAGGTACAGGGAAGCCACATCACGCCGGTGAGAGAGTGGTTGCAACCGGTCTGCCAAGTCAGTATCAACCACGTTACAGATCCTCCTTTGTATTTTGTCAAGAAGCCCAAGGAGAGCAGCAGGGGCACCCGACCAGATATGGCAGCAATATTCAATACACGGGCGGATGGTAGATTTGTATATGTGCAGAATAGATTCAGGTGGGAAAAACTTCCGGGCCCTGCACAGAGAACCGACTTTCATAGCAGCAGATTTGGCAATGGATTCGATATAGTCATTCCATTTGAGGTCTGCCGAAAATGTACGGCCAAGGAGGCGTTGTATTTTACTCTCTGGGAGGCTAGCCTGTCCCATGCTAATGGGAGGTAAATGCGATTGTCTATGGTGGTTAGTTGATAACAGCTTCGTTTTAGAGGCATTGAAATTTACCAGCCATTTCCTACCCCAGGCCACTACAGATTGCAGGTCCTTTTCAAGTACGTCAGCGAAGTTCACTTTGTTGTCCACACCTGGTTTTGATCGATGCGAGAGTAGATTGTTGTGTCATCGGCATACATGCCAATTTGGGATCTAATGGTGTCGGGGAGATCATTAATGTAGATCAGAAAGAGCATGGGACCTAGGATAGAACCTTGAGGGACGTCAGCGTTTGTATGGTAGTTTTGGGAGGCATGCCCATTTAATACCACATTCAATGTGCGGTTAGAGAGGAAAGACTGGATGAGGTCAAACAGATGTCCAGTTATCCCGTAGCTCCGCAGTTTGCACAAGAGGCCAGCATACCAGACCCTGTCGAACGCTTTGGAGATATCCAAGGCAACGGTTCGGGCTTCACCATTCTTGTCAAGTGCCCGGTATATGTACTCGGTAATGGTCGTTAGCATATCAGCAGTTGACCTGGTGAAGCGAAACCTGTACTGTTTGTCAGAGAGAAGCCTGTTGGCCGTGAGATGCTGAATCACCTCGGCATTGATAATGGCTTCGAAAACTTTGCCAAAGATCGGAAGGAGACTAATAGGACGGTAATTCGCGGGGTCTGAGAGTTCGCCAGAATTCTTAAATATAGGAACTACACAGGAGGACTTCCAACAGGCAGGAAAGCAAGAAGCAGATAGGCAGAGGTTATAGAGTTTAGAGAGGACAGAAGAGAGTTCTGGGGCACATTTCTTCAGTACTATGACTGGGATTCCGTCACAGCCGCTCACTTTGTGTGGGTCAAGTTGTGCAAATATCTTGGCAACCAGCGAGGGTGTAATGTGGACGTTATTTAGTTGAGCCTTAGTTCTGGGTGGGAAGTCTAGTGTAGGTATTCCTAACGAGTCCAGTGTTGAATTGGTGGAGAATCTACGGGCAAAGCATTCAGCCTTGTCCACTGGGTAGGTGAGAACTTCAAACTCATTGATTAGTGGGGGTATTGAAGTCTTGTTCCTGCTGAGCACGCTTTTGCAGAGACGCCAGTAATCTTTGGAGCCAAACTTAGAGGATGCTATGCGTTGCCTAATTCTGGTAGCAAACGCCCTCTTAGCTTCATTCAGTACTTTTTTACACTTGTTCTGTGCTGAGGCAAAAAGGCGCCTGTTTTGGTTTGACGAGCAGCTTCGATAGAGCCGGAAGAAATGGTTCCGGTGGGCAATGGCGGCCGAGTAAGCGGGTGAGAACCAGGGGGACGAATTTGGTTTTAGTTGGAATTTCCTGGCCAGGATAAAAGCATCGATGCCAGCCTTAACCCAAGAGGAGACCTCGGAAACACAGTCTTCGACAGGAAGATCGAAGACGTTGTTCCAGGGGATGTCGCAGAGGAAGTCTCTGAACGAGTCCCAGTCTGCTCTTTATGCTCATTCTTTCTTAAATCAACATGACATGTTAATAAAAAGACCTTTGTCAGTTTTAGAAGTAACAGGATATAATCAATTTCAGTTTTTTCCTCAGATAAGGTCATTTGCAGTGGTGTGCAGTAATATGAATCTATTTTCGGGGTGTACGATGAAATTTATTTGGCCTTGAAAAATAGTGTGTCATCTGTGATTGCATCTGATTTTATCACACACAGACACTGTTGTCTTGACTGTTGATTAGTTGTCCTACAGCCATTGTCTGAGATGGACATTACTCCAAGGAAGAGTACAAAAATTGTAATGCTGAATGAACACACTGACAATTTTTGCAGAGAGACTATGGATATTGTTGGTGTCAGCCTTTCAACTGACAGTCATGTCATCAAGGAGAAGAAAAAAACTGGATCCATCAGTCAAAAATGTAAAGGGAAATGCAATCAGAAAAGGAAAACAACGCCAAGAGACGTCGATATATACATGATCAGGGAAAGTGTGAAAAATTCTAGAATTCATTTTGTTTCAATTAATTTGCACAAAGGTGTATAATTTTTTCCAGATGCTGTTTGTCTGTCTCTCTGTTTCTCTATTTTTTTTTCTCTCTCTCTCTCTCTCTCTATATATATATATATACATATATATGTATATATACTAGGTATAGTTACATATTCTTTAAATGTCCTTTATTGATGTTAGTACTGCTTTTCTTATGTGTGTTGTATTTTTGTTAAGCTTTCTGTTTTGCTGTTTTGACTTGTTCCTTAAATTGTCTTTTTTAGTCAGTGCCTATATTTATACAAGGACTGAAGATGTTATCATTTTACTTGAAAGCACAACTATATTTAGTTATGCAATCATATGCAGAGAAGTTATTTCATAACATTGTAATTGGTTTGTGTAGTTCCATAGCCAGCAGGTAATTTTTTTTTTTTTTTTTTTGGGATATCCTTCATAACATTTCATTTCAATGTCGACATGATTATATTTGGCAATATAATTATTTCAAGAGTTGAGATTCACACTCATTCCAGTCAGGTGTTTTTTCTTCAATGGAAAAATATCAGAAAAAAAAAACAACAAAAGAAACGGCTGGCAGTGGGATATATTTCTTGTCAGATTTAGATTTGTGGTTCCTGTAGCCACTTCAGCCTAAGAAAATCTGGATTTTTAGAAATAAAAAGCTAAGAGAATGAGGACATGTGTGACATTGAGATCTGAAGATGCATTGGAATAGCCATGGACACATTTCAAAAGCTAATCAGAGTACTGTGAGACAGGAAAATCTCATTGGAAACAAAGTAAAAGTGCTTGACTGCTCTTGATATATGTCCTTCTGTATGACAGTGAATATTAGACAATCTCCTCAAGTATGAAGGAAAAGCTCAAGCAGCAGAAATGTGGATTTCAGAAGAATGCTGAGAATATCATGGACCAAACACATGAGCAATGATGAGGTGTTGGAGAGGATGCACATAAGAAGAAAACTCATACTTAACATCAGGAAGAGACAGATGGGGATCCTGGGACACATAAT
Organism: Ascarosepion bandense; assembly: GCA_037127315.1. Taxonomy (NCBI): domain Eukaryota; kingdom Metazoa; phylum Mollusca; class Cephalopoda; order Sepiida; family Sepiidae; genus Ascarosepion; species Ascarosepion bandense. The sequence goes on from JBBBDQ010002084.1 coordinate 677,575, forward strand.
GATGAAGGAGGGCCTGGAGAATCTAATACTCACAGGGCAGATAAAAGGAGACACAGGGGAAAGCAGCATGAGACATATTTGATAGACTTGAGCAAATGAATGGCAGAGTGGTGTTTGGGAGAGATACCAAGAGGAAAAAAATTGAGAGTGACAAGAGACAGGGCCAAGTGGAAGCCCATGATTGCATATGTCCTGAAGGGGCACAGCACATGAAAAAAATAAAAGTTCCTAGTGCCAATTTTTTTTTTAGAAAACTAGAGAATGAATAAACAGGGAAGATTAATCTTGAGAGTATTGTATTTGAAGTACATTTACCCTATTTTCAAACAAAAAAATGGTGTCAGACAAAAAACGCATACAACACTGTTGGACAAGATAGCAGCTAAAACAAAGATTGGTTAAACTTATCAATATGCTTCAAATGGAATTCAATTCAATCTTGAATAACATAAATGGTTTATGATGATCAATTTCACTTGTAGTACAAGCTCTGACAGAGTAGACTACAAAAATTTCTAAGTGATAACTTGCCAGTTCTTTTGAATAGTGATCCAACTCATTCAACGTTGGTGCTGAAAAACTTGGTGTTGATCACTGTAAAGTTATGTTTGTAAAGTGTAGGAAAGATTAAGAAAGGATAAAAATCAGTTACACAAGATTTGTCACAGAAAGAGAATGGAAAGCATCTCACCACCTGTGTTTGACTTTTTACCAAAAATGAAAAAGAAAAATCATCAAGATTTTCACTAGATATGAAATGTTGGTTCACTATCAGTTTTGTTTTAGAAATTCATAATTAATACCAGACTTTTATTTTAATTTCTATAATTAATACTGGATTTTATAAGGAGCATTAATAAGTTATGAAAAGTGACTTTGATTTTGAGGACAAATCAAAGCAGTAGCAAACAGCAAATATTTGGATATGATGACGTGCAAGGTCCTTTGAATAATGAAATTATTTGATCAACATTGGAATTGACCAGAAAACTTTTTTGTACAGAGTGTGACAGAAATACCTTCCACATAAACCCCTCAGGTAGAACTCTGACATAATGGCAAGACATTAGTGGCAATGATGTCTTCCTCTAGCTTTTCTCTTACTATTATGTGGGAGGTATTTCAGTAGAAGATTATCATTTGAAAAACAAAATGAGTTTCCTATGAATATTCCAATGATAAATACTGAAAATAAAAACCATTTGACAATCTGCAGCATCAAGTAAGTAAATAACTAAGCAACATGAGAAAATAATTTACTCGGAAGAAAGATTCTTATGAGTGCCACTATTGTCTCTTATCAAAATATAAATTTGCACTCACGTTTCTTTCAGACCTCACCTTTCCTGAAAGAATTACTACTTTTTCAAGTTAACATACATGACCACAAATACATTGAAAAATTAAAAGAAAATAGTTAAATCCATTACCTCATATTTTTGAACATGTACAGCAGGTACATCCATCACATACCATAACATACCATAACAATCCAATCACGATTTAAACAATATTTATTTTTAAAAAAAATATTGCATATTACTCACTTTTTAACAGATTTTGAATTATGGCATTTTGTGCCCTCCACATATTTTAACTGACCTTTCAACCACCTGATGAACATTCATAATCGTTCTCAAATTTAAAAGCCTTAATAAACCCAAAATATCCTCATTGAATATAAACACATGCAACAAAATAAATTCTACATTGCTTCAGATGACAAAATGCATCAGCTAAGAATAGATTTTCCTTGTCTTTTTATTCACTAGTTATTATATAATTAATTAATTCTAAATATTTTGACTCACACCTAATACAAAGCTCAAAACTGAGCAGAAACTGCTTCAAGTTAATTGCAATTGCCATATTCAGAGTCAACCAATTAAAAGTCACCTAATAACATTTCATATTCTTGCAAGTTATATCTACAGTCTCCTCAGTTAATGTTTGAGTCTTAAAAGTATGACTGACAACAGAGGAACCCCATAATGTTTTTGTAGGATGTACTATAACAGATGATGGGAAATGTGACACATGAATTGAAAGGTACACTTGAGTAGTGATAGAACCTTCCAAAGTAAAGCAAAGTATTATAAAACAGCAAAATTTTATTAGAAACAAAGAAAAGAGTGCTGAACATTTTTTTTAGAATTGTTTCACCCCAAGCAAGGCAAAACCACCATTGTTGCACAGGGGGTTACAGTGAGAGAAAAGGAAAAGACAAAAAAATTAATTCTACAGGTGCAGTGAATACGAAATAAAAATAACTCTCTTCTCTTCACTGTTTACAAATTTGTGAGCCAGTGTGAAAATCATTTTGACTAATAGAAAAAAGGATCAACTCTGTACTGAAGGAAAAAGACAAAGCCAAATTTCAAAAGCCTGTGTGAATTATTTTTTAACCAAGGAAAAGAGAGCAATTT